>CM034148.1:23794398-24248726 GCA_019776745.2 Taxus chinensis
TGCAAGTACCAAATGGTTGGTTTGGTTGAGATGAACGTCACGGTCTTAGTCTAGGCAAAGTTGGTCGACTGGATCAAGTCAAGGACCCTAATCATGCTAAAACACGATGATGTGAGCTGGATTAAACATAAAATGTTACATTGATGGGCAAGGATAAATTTATATTGTGTGCATGCCTTAGTTTTGAAAAAGGGCCAAATGGTTGGGTGCGGCCTTGGGTCAGGCCAAATGAGTTGGTTACGGCCTTGGGTCGGGCCAAATGGGTTGGTTGTGGCCTTGGGTCGGGCCAAATTGGTTGGTTGCGGCCTTGGGTCGGGGCCCAAATGGGTTGGTTGCGGCCTTGGGTCGGGCCAAATTGGTTGGGTTACGGCCTTGGGTCGGGCCAAATGGGTTGGTTGTGGCCTTGGGTCAGGCCAAATGGGTTGGTTGTGGTAAGAATTTGATGTTGGTAGGGTAATGTTGTTGGTGTTGGTAGGGTAATGTTGTTGGTGTAGGTATAGGTGAAGCGAAAATTAGCATACCCAAGTAGTAGGGAATCGTGTCCTGATTAAGGTCAACACACAATCCTAGAGTCGAGAAAAAGAGGCCAGAGTGTCCCATAGTTGAGAAGAGCTAAACAAACCACATATTAATGTAGGATGAGCTTGAGTCCCTAGGTACCTTGCATAGGTGAGAAGTCGATAGGTGAAAAGAGTGGTATAATCACAATATATCGGATATACGTCACGTCCCTTGAGTTTTGTTGCTTTGACAAATGGTGAGGTGAGGTGGTTGATGTGGGCGAGGGTGCAGAGAACTTATTATAAGATGATTATTCTGAAAAAGAAAACCAAACCTAAATAGACAAGTCCATGACTCAAAAGTGTTTTGAAATACTGCTTTTATTTTTATTTTATTTTTCTGGATATAGACTGATCGATGTAGGAAGTCTACATGGGATATGTATTTTGTTGTTCTTGAGGTCTTCATGAAGCTGATCAATGCGAGAAGCTTCTGATAAAGGTTGGCTGTGTATAGCTGTCCTTCAAGGGAGCAGTCTATTTATAGTAGTAGATGCGGTGTTTATGTATAGCTGTCCTTCATGGGAGCAGTCTATATATAATAGTAGCAATAGTTTGGCATATAGCTGTCCTTCAAGGTAGCAGTCTATTGTATAATTTAGAGGTCTAGATGTCCGTTGGGCATAAAGCATCTAGTTTTTGTAGGAAGTTTGACTCAAGAAAATCCCATAAGTGTTTTAATTAAGAATGTGTTATTTTGATACTTTGAAGTCATGGACTAGACTAAAAAAGGGGAAGACATCTTTTAAGGGGAGGTGATAATCAAACCATGTGAGCTTGATTTGATTTTGAGATGTAAGAAACAAAGTGTATGCGGTGGTAAATGAGCTCAAGGGACGAGCGTAAGGTAGAAAAGAAGTGATATAACACTAATTTCAACAGTAGAATGGTCGAAGATGCAAGGCATTAAGGGGCTCAGGCTTAGGTTTACCATTAAGCGAAGCTAAACGATAAGTGCCTGATCCATAAGTGTGAGTGATAATGTAAGGCCCAATCCAATTAGGAGAAAATTTTCCACGTCTGCTCTTTTCTAGTTTGGTTACATGTTGATTCTCTTTGAGGACAAGAACACCAACCTTAAAGGTACGCTCATGAATTCGTTTATCATAAGCACGCTTGATTCGTTTTTAGTAGATTTGAAGGTGGTCAAGAGCCTTAAGACGACGCTCGTCAAGAAGCTCTAATTGGGCTAACCGCTCTTGGCGGAAATCATCGTTGGTGAGAATATCCTGAAGAGATATTCTGAGGGAGGGTATTTGTATTTCGAGAGGCAAGACAGCCTCGGTACCATATACCAAAGAAAATGGTGTGGCATTAGTGTAGGTACGAATGCTAGTATGATAAGCCCAAAGGGCAAAGGGAATGTGATCATGCCAATTTCTTCCAGAATCATTAACAACTTTCATGAGGATCTTGGTTAGGGTTTTATTAGAAGATTCCTCTTGACCATTGGCCTGCGGATAGTAAGGTGATGAGAAACTAAGTTTGATACCAAAGTTGTCATAAAGGTCTTGTAACAACTTATTTTTGAAAGATTTACCATTATATGTTATTAGGCGATGAGGAATACCAAAACGACAGATAATGTGATGGTTAACGAATTCGACAATTTTTTCTTTTTTGATTGAAATGAGTGGAATGGCCTCCACCCATTTTGTGTAATATTTAGTTGCTGTGATAATCCAACGGTGACGTTGTGAAGAGGGTAGGTGAATCTCCCCAATAAGGTCTAAACCCCATTGTGAGAAAGGCCAAAGATCTCGTGTGACATGTAGCGGATGGCTAGGAGTATGTTGGAGGTTGGCATATTGTTGACACATAACACAACGCTTAACATATTCGTAGCAGTCGTTATTAAGAGTGGGCCAATAATAACCTAGGTGAAGGATTCATTTAGCCATGGAAAGGCCACTAAAATGTCCGCCACAAATACCGTCATGGATTTTTTGGATGGTATAGGTTACCTCCACACCGGTTAGACATCGAAGGAGGATACTATCAAAGCCACATTTATAAAGGAGTCCCCCCATGACGACATAACGAGAAACACGTTTAAGAAAAGCACGTTTGCTGGTACTAGTTAGGTCAGGTGGGAGAACAGAGGTTGTAAGGTAGTCGTGAAATTGGTGGTACCAGGTATCCTGTAAATTAGCAGACACATTATTTATCATACAAACAACCGGGGCTGAGTAAGATGGGGAAAAGAGTTGTTGGACCAAGACGAATATGTCAGAGTCAGTTTGTGAGGCAGGAATTTGTGAGGCTAAGCAAGCCATAGTATCCGCAAATTTGTTAGTGGAGTGGGGAATGGTCTGGATAGAATAACGAGTAAATGAGGTCAAAAGTGAATCCACGTAATGTTTGTACTTTTGAAGTTCCTCATTTTTACATTGGTAGATGCCCATAACTTGATTGACTACCAATTGAGAGTTGCCAAAAATATTAATAGATTTGACCCCTAAGTGTAATGCAACCTAGAGACCCAAAACAAGGGCCTCGTATTCTGCTGTATTATTAGTGTAGGGGAAATCAAGCCGGAATGAAAGAGGCATAGGTTCAGTGTCAAGATTAATGAGAACAACGCCAGCTCCTCTGCCACACTGGCATTTGGATCCATCGAAGAAGAGGGTCATTGGATACGACTCTTCCCTGAATGAAAGAGTGGCGATGAGTTCGTCAGGGAAATTAAAATTGGTGAATTGTTCCCCAGGTAAAGGGGCCTCCGCAGGTTGGTCCACAATAGTTTGTCCTTTGATTGACTTTTGGTGTATAAATTCAAGGTCGAGGTCAGCGAGGAGCATAAGCCATCGGGCGATGCATTGGTTTAGATGAGTTTTGGCGTACATATAATGAATGGGGTCCGTGTTGGTAATGACAAAAGTTTTGTGATTCAGGAGGTAATGTCGAAGTTTGGTGGGTACGAATGATAGGGCTAGGCACAATTTTTCTACATGTGTATACCTAGTTTTGTAATCCACGAGAGTACAACTTATATAATAAATGGCTTGTTCTCGACGTGCCGAGTACAGATGTGCGAGCATGGCTCCTATAGCATGGTCAGTGGCTGAAAGGTAAAGGTAGAAAGGGCGATCATCCTAAGGTGGAATAAGCATGGGTGGCTGCAAGAGATAGGATTTGAGAGGTTCAAAAGCTTGGTGACACTCTGCGCTCCATTGAAAGGTAATGTCCTTTTTAAGAAGGTGATGGAAAGGTTGACATTGATCTGAGAGTTGGGAGATGAAACGCCGGATGGATTGAAGTTTACCCTGCAAACTACGTAATTGTTTGAGGTTTTTGGGTGGGGGCATTTCTAGGATAGCTTTGACTTTAGATGGATCGACCTCAATGCCATGCAAAGAGACGATAAAGCCAAGCAGTTTTCCCGAAAGAACACCAAAGACACATTTCTTTGGTTGAAGCCAGACCGAATATTGTAATAGGTGATCGAAAATAGTGGTTAAAACATCGATATGTTTATTGCGATGTTTAGATTTTCCAAGAAGATCATCGACATAATCCTCAAGGATAGTGTGCATAATGTCATGAAAAATGTAAGTCATAGCCCAGTGATAGGTCGCACCAGCATTCTTAAGGCCAAATGGCATGACACGATAACAAAAGGTTCCCCAAGGAGTTATGAAGGCAGTTTTATGTTGATCGGCCGGGGCTACCAAAATTTGTTTGTATCCCGAAAAGCCATCCATGAGAGAAAGCATTTCATGACCCGCAGTGAGATCAACAAGTTGATCAATACTTGGGAGGGGGAAGTCATCCTTGGGGCAAGTGAGGTTAAGGTCTCAGAAATCCGTGCATATCCGAAGTCCCCCCGTCGCTTTAGTGACAGATACGATGTTAGAAATCCATTGAGGATAGTCAATAGGCAAGATGAAGGAAATAGAAAGAAGTCGTTGAAGCTCTTCTTTGACCAAGAGGGCAATGCGTGGATGTATTTTTCTCAGTTTTTGTTTGACTGGTTTGGAATCGGGGTTTAGGGTGATGTTATGGATAGCAATGGTAGGATCAATTCCTGGCATGTCAGCGTAGGACCAAGCGAAAGCTTGGTTGCGGGTACAGAGAAAGGTAGTAAAGGTGGCATGTTCTGATGTGTTAAGGGATTTTTCGATCTTCACAATGTGAGGATGCTCCTCTGTGTGGATGTTGATTTCTATAGTCGACTCATTCAACATGGTTTGAGTTTCAGACGGTAAGGCGCGTTGAATATAGGAGTCGTCTGCACCAAGGTAAGTGAGGATGGAGTTGTCATCCTGGCACTCAACAACATTAATCGAAGGCGAATTCTCTTCGATCATGTATGGATACAGAAGGGGAAGAGAAGATGGGTCCTCATTATTGCGTTGATAAGTGAGAGGACCTATGAAGATAGCATTTATGAAAAAAAAAAGTTAGGAGGGATAGATTCAGGGTCTATCGACTCTGTGGGTGATGATGGAAAAATGGGTGATGATGGTTTGGTAGGGGTGACATCATCATCCTCCAGGATACAACTGACACGAGGTTTCTCCAGTGTAAGTGTTTTAGGAAAACCGAGACCACTGCGATCATTGTGTTTGCGTGTAGTCACGGGAATGAGTGTATGTCGGCCTTGTTCATAAAGACCAAAACCAAAGCCTTTCCAAGCATAGTGAGTCAAGAAGGTGAGGGCGAAACAATGATTTTTCAAGTATTGAAAATCAGATTGGAAGGGAACCACACCAAGAGGAGGTTCAGGGGTAACAGAGGATGCGTCAAACACCCCCATACGTTAGGTTGGTGTGGCAATGGGGTGGTCCGTAAGAGATTACCTCCCCCACGCGACGGCCGTAGGTGGGATGTGCATGTAACTGTCCATACTCCTGTGGGGTATGGAAAGAGCTGACGTTATATAGGTGGTACTCCCCCAGCATAAGGCGTTGAAAAACATCTACTAAGGGGTCGGAGGTTGGGATGTTATCTGCGGGAAAGGAAGTGATATTTGTAACGGCGGTTTCATTGGTTGGAGGTGTAGGTGCGGTTGAAGGGGATGGTTGGGTTGGATGAATGGGTGTCTTGACTGGTATAAGCACATCATTAGGGAGATACAACATATTGCAAGTTTTGAAGGGGGGAGGATCAGCTTTTATGGTGTAGGACTTCCCCTCGTACTCAAATTTTATGCATCTATGTAAGGTGGAGGGAACGCATCCCATAGCCTGGATCCAAGGGCGGCCTAACAACATATTGGATTGGAACTCTCCCTTAAGTACATAGAAGAGTTCAGGTAAAGTACGTGGTCCTACACGAATGGTAAGGATCACGGTGCCTAAGGTAGAAGTAATAGCATCATTGAATGACTGCAACATGATGGGGTTGGCACACATGTAACTAGAAGGGATATTCATTTGTTGGAAGGATTTTGAAGAGATGATGTTTAGGCTAGCGCCCCCGTCAATCATAACACGACGTACCCAAATATCCCAAACGTAAGCTGAGATGAAAAGAGCAGGGTTAGGATCTTCGGCACCAAAGTCAATAATTTCATCTTCGGAGAAACTGACAGCAGCGGCTTGCTGTACAGAGACAGAAGTGGTTGGGGAGATAGATTGTTTGGTGAGTGAAGCAACATGATTGGGTGTTAGAATAGAGGTAACAGGCAAGGTTTCATTAGGTAAGACCTCTATCCCTTGAAGGATTTCAACGAGAGCTTGTCGATGAGATTCGGAAGTTTGAAAGAGATCATATAGTGTCATTTTTACAGGTGATTGGTGAAGCTGTTTGATTATGGTTCGGTGGGAAATTCCATTAGAGACGGGGTAGGCGGGTCCACGAATAACCACTTTAGGTGGTGGTGCGATTGGGATGGTGGACGGAGAAAGAGATGCCGCAGGTGTGTTTTCTTTCGCTTTCCCATTGTTTTTCTGCCCTTGAGTAGCAACACTAATCATATTGATCTCGTGAATACGAGAGGAGGAAGACGGTAGGGATAGGTCATGGTCTTTGAGAGGTGGGGCTGTAATAATGATAGATCTTGGTGAGGTAGGGACAGGTGGTATAGGAGAGGGAATTGAAGCTAAAGGTCTCTCTCTTCGTAAGTTTTCTTTCTTAATTTTTCTATCTGAGAGAGGTGACTGACGAAGTATGGCTTTTAACGCTTTGCATCCCTCTATGTCATGTCCTGGTGTGCAGTGGTAAGCGTAGATTTTAGACTCATCGTAACCTATAGGTTGAGGTTTAGATGGATCATAAGGTCTAAGTGGGGGTAGGGAAATGGTTGCATTCTCTACCAACATAGCAAGGATTTTGGCGTAAGACCCTTTGAGTGGGTCAAAGTCAGAGGAAGAGGAGGCTATTGACTGGGTCGATTCTGGTGATGACGTGGTATAGTTGGTTTGTATCAGTGGAGGTTTAGCCAAGGGGTTTTGATAATGGGTTTTAAATAAACGTGGCTTCTTTGGTGCAGAAGCTATGTTTAGCTGGTTAGATGATGAGGCCACAAATGATGTGGTATCAGAAAACAACCACGGAGAAATAGGAGTGGCAGAAAACAATTCTTTTGATGATGGAATTTGTTTAGGATTGGTAGGTGGACAGGATACACGGGGTGATGGTGTTGCTATACCCTTGGATTTCTGTGTGGGTACAGAAGGCGTAGGTCACTTTAAAGAAAATGTAGGAGGTAAGATATATTGATGCAAGGTAGAGGGATGGGGTCCCAATATGGAAGGTAGGTGTGACGACGAGGATTTTAGTTGTGATAGAGGCATAGGTTGAGGAGATTGAGTCTATCTCCTAATGGGATGGACGGCTTTATTTTTAGATAAATAAATCCACTTAGGTGGGTGTGTTAGACTGGGTATTGGTGAGGTCCCAAGCGTAGGGGAAGATTTGGTTAGGTTAATAGAAGTGGATGAGTTATTTGGTAGAGATGAGGGGGGTGAAGATGAGGACATAGGCATTTTAAGCTTCTGTAAACACTTCGGGTATATGGTAGAGGCATCTGGATCGGTCATCTACATTTGAGTAGAATATGGCGTACTCAAATGTTCCCATAGGACCTATCTATCTTCTGGGGAATGACAGTCCTCACGTGTGAATAGGAACTTTTGTATGGAAGAAAGGTGGGTTGTGATTCCGGTCCACTGTGGGTCTGATACAGGGGGTAGATGAGGCACTGTATCAATGGGCGTTAAGATGTCAACGGGTCACTGAAAAGATTTAGGTGATGAAGAACTAATAGGTAGGAGGGCGTGTTTGAGAGGATCTGTCATGTTTAAAGAATGTGGTGATGTCGGTTCAAGAGGTTTCTCGTCTAAAGATGACAAAAGAAGTGGCGAGCCTTCCTCCTGTACAACAAGAATGGTAGAAGAAGACGTTTGGGAAATAGATAAATTAGATAACATCCGCTCACAATCTTGCAAGGATGTGGTGTAGGAAGGCTCATTTGTGAGAAGGGAACTCTGGGTGGTTAATTCCTTGATGGGTAAAGGAACGGCAAGGATTTCAGTTTGTCTTGATGGTGAGATAGGGGGTTCGGATTCCTGCGTTAGTGAAGAGGCTTGATTCAGAATTTGTTCGATGGAGGTTTTTGGCTGAGAGTCGAAGACTGCATGGATTTCATGAACGATCTCCTTGGCTAAGATATCTTGGTTTAGATTACTGTTAGAAGAGTGGTTCGGGAATGGTTTGTTGAATATTTTCAAATTTCGGTTAGCAGGGGTGTTAGGATTATCGAGGGCTATATCCCTCGCATCAACCATTTCCTGCACTATGTTTTTCAACATCTTGCAGTTTTCATGACTGTGTCCCTTCACACGGTGGAAGTTACAAAAGTCATTTTCTTTGTACCAAGAAGGTATGGCGCGAGTGGAATCAAACCCAGAGTGAGGTTTAACAGGAGGTAAGGTAATGGCTCCTACTTTAAGCAAAAATTTCAATATCACACCATATGTTTCTCCAAGGGAGTGTAGTTGATGGGCTCTGCTTTATACTTATAGGTGGTTTTTGGCGGGGTATTAGATGGTGGTTGGGATTTGACCATCACCGCATGCACGGCCCCTTTTGATTTCGAAGCATTCGATGGGTGAGGATTGGTGGTGTTAGGTTTGTTGGTGGAATCTTGGGTTTGGAAAGTGGGGTTTTTGTTGCGCAACCGCAATTTCTCTTCCTCTAAGGCTCGAATCTCTAGTTTTCGAGCCATAATAAAGGCCTCGTCAAATGTATGGAAATTTTGAATTTTGGAGGGTAGGAGAGATGTGCTTAGCACAGGCCCCGCCTAAACAGTTCGATAAGTTCGGTCTGAGGCTAGGCATACGTAAGTTGGTTGATAAGGCCTCGCCATCGTCCAACGAAATTTGTGATAGATTCGTCCTCAAATTGTCGGATGGCATAGAGGTCGGTGATAGATACTTTCTTGGCAAATGTTAATGGAGAAATGATCCAAGAAAGATTGGGCAAGCTGGTTAAAAGAGAAGATTGAGTGCTAGGTTAAAGCACTGTACCACTCCAAGGCAGGTCCTGATAAAGACATGGGAAAGGTGCGGAGTAGTAAAGCGTCGTCATGAGCAATCAGATAGAAGGCATGTCTAAATGATCGCAAGTGTTGTTGAGGGTCCTCCTTACTGTTAAAACGGGGTAAATTTTGGTAATTCCCATTGAGGAGGATATGAATGAAGGGGGACTAAAGGGTGGATAGGCTCCCGACAAACTTGCTCGTATGTCAAGGCACTACAACTTCCTGAAATAGAAGTCTCCAGGTTTTGCATTTTGTCCATCATTTGTTTAATTAAATCAGTAGTTGGATGAGATGATGGTGTGGTTGTGGTAAACAAAGGAAAATAGGGCCAAGGCCCACCGCTAGACAATGGTGGGGTTAAATGTTGATAAGGCATGGAGGACGAATGTGTTGAGGTAACCGAATAGGGATGTCCTATATAAGCTGTTGAGGTTATCGGATATGTGTGTGGAAATGAAAAGGTGGGCGGAGCTTGAGAAGGAAAGCTCATGTGGATAGGTGGCAGAGAACAAGTTATGAATGGAACAATCTGCAAGAGAGACGAGGGTAGGAGCAGTCAGCGGTAATGACATGTTGGGCCCAAGATTAACCAAAGGAAAGCCAATCTGTGCCGTATGGACCCCTAAAGCTGCTGAGGTAGGCGACGGGACTAAGGATGCGGAAGGTAAACGCGGAGTTATCAGGCGGAGAAGGGGCTAAATGAGCAGCTATACTAATAGGCATGGCAACAAGGAGTTGATCGTCGGGTGTATAGTCAAGGGCATGAGATAAATATTATTTTACAAGCGCTAGGATTAGCATCCAGAAATTTGGCAAATTCTTTATCTCCCACAGGAATTTTAGGAACCTCGCTAGTGTCCGTAGGATTCCCCATAGAATGTGAAGGGGGTGATTCAGGCAAATGGACAGAGCAAAGCATGTGAAACCATGGCGGTGGCTTGCTTTCAAGTGATAACAACCATGGATAGGTGTACATAGTAGGGTTTCAATCTATCAGGAACAGAAACAGACAACAAGAATGTTTGAAATTAGTAGGTTGCTAGTTTGTCAAGAACTGTAAAAGACAGTAACTGATATCGGTCTGCTAACTGATGTCGGTCAGGCTATAGCCAGACGTCGGTAAGCTAACCGATGTCGGTATAAGAAGACTAGGTATAAAGAAAATATAAGAAGCTGCTGCTTTAAGTTTTTAACAATGCTCAGTACATCTATCAAATTGGTTCTGAAGGTGCTCATAGAAAATAGTGTATGATAGAGAAAACAGAACTGAAAATAAACAAGAATGCACAAACAAATCTAGACCGACTAACCGTAGGGTTAATTTTAATCAATTGTGGGCTTATGCCTTTAGACGTGGAATGATGTCCAAATCCCTAAGCAAAAGACTTAGGGGGAATGTCAAGTTTGTTTTGGCTTATAAGGTTACCTCAATCGGGCAGAGGGAATACGTGCGGAAAAGGGGGGGATGTTTTTGAGGTGTTGTGTTAATTGTGAAGTGATTCGGTATGTGTTGTGTAGTGAAAGTAAGATTAATTTCCTGTCACTACCATGGAAATCACCCCCCACGTATAGGACCTGTTACTTAGTTTACGTTCACTAGAATTGACAATAGCAAGCAAGAATGTAAATGCATGTGTTTTAAACCCAAATCAAAGATTTTATTCAATGAAGCAAGGAAGATGACTTTTCACTAATGTGAAACTAGGAAATCAAGACAAATTCTTTCACTAAATATAACAAAAACAGCAACAACAAGTATGTTTCCTAAAATGAAAACAAGCAAGATAAACAGAAACCCGAAATGGGTCCCACCCGGGCATGCCAAAATGTTTCGCACGGAATGTTTCGACTCTGTAGAATATACTTGCTTCTATCCTTTTATTCCTTTTGAGAAAAAGATAAGGGTTAGGGCTAGGAGGAATACCTGTTAGAATGTTGAGATGGTGGTGTGGCGCGTATCGTAGAGAGAGATCAGGTTGACTACACAAGAACTCCTTTTTGTCTTAGAAGGACTACCTGCAAGTAAGAATATAAGACCACCATATTTTAATTAGAAAACAAATGAGGGATCTGCCTTAGGCCTAAGAAATATAAAAACTTCCTTTCAAATGTGGTCAGTTCCCCTTTTAATACGATTTAACGCAAATGATAATATTGAAAGCTATTACAAAATCACGATTTAGGTATCTCATTACAAATCAATAGAAACTAAACTATCAATAATAAAGCGTCACGTTGTTTGTTCGGTTTACTGGTCATTGATACGTTCAAGTTGAGTTATAGGGATAAACTAGACTGGAATTTGAGGTTATTAGGTGGACAAATAGGCAAGCAAAGGGTTTTGGAGTATAAGTCACGGAGACTGACGGCGGTCACTGGGTAACCAACTGCGGTTAGATATCCGCCACCGGTCGAGGATAAACGATACCCGGTTAGGGTTAGGAATCTAAGTGCTTATGGATAGAAGTTGGTTGTAAGGTGATTGTGGGGTTATTAGGATTGGTGGATGGCTGAGGGGAATGATGGGAGTATAGGGAAGACTCAGAGTGTGGTAAAAATGGCCTTCTGGGCAATATCAGGATGTATGGGTGAAGGTTAAGTGCAGTATGTTGCTGGTAGTAGATCTAGGAGTAAACTCATGATTCCCTATCAATCCAACAGGTTCAAGAAAATGATGCTTAGAAACATATATAAGACGACTACTTACTCGTCCTTGATGTAGATGCAGGTTCCAGGACTGTGATGATGAAGACAGGGCCCAAGTTGGATGATCAGACAATCCAAGATGAGCTATCTCCTCTTCTAATGCTCGGGATGAGTGTTACCTGGGCTCTGGTTATTCGGTTGCAGTCTTGGGCTTGATGTCCTTCTCTGTAAACTCTTCCTGTTTTTTTCACTTGGCTCTACTCGACTCAAGCAAAAATCCTGGATCCTCTCGATGATTTCTCCTTCCTTTTTGATCAAATGAACATCCGATCCTTTCTTTTTGGTTGGAAGTGGTCATTTACGGGAAACCCGATGGCGGTTACGCAACCCGACAGCAGGCCAAGTAGGAACCGGTATCGGTCAAGTCAAAGCGGGCTATTTTTGATAAAATAGCCAGCTTTCCCTCCTTTTTCTCACCAAGGGATTGGTAGCGGGCTTGGTCAAGTCATTATGAGGTTGGTTTTAGGTGTGGATGAGGAGTAATTAGCCATAGGTGTGGAATGTGGACCAAGTTATAGGTCTTAATTAGGTTAGTTTAGGGTTAAGACTAGGTCATGATGAGGTGGCAACATGAGGTGGCAGGTATGGCGATGTGGATTTATTAATTATAAGGTAATTAATAAATAATTGTGTAAGGTTTAGGTGATGAGGTTAGGTTGCAAAATGAGATGCGAGGCACAGGGGGGTCGTAAGACACAAATTTGGTGTCTACAGATGCGATTCGACTAACACAAGTGATGCAGGACCATCTTCTTATCATTTCTAGAATTTTGGGTTTGATTCCACATCAAATTTTAACTCACAGACCGCATTTTTCTGGGATAGATAAGTCTCAATTTCACAGTAACCGGTTGTCGATTCCAGGGCCCGTCATTAGTTACCCTTTGACTATCATTGGTTTTTACCTAACTAGCGCTGGAATAGAGTTCTTCGGGTGAAGCTACCCAAACAGACACCTATTGACATTCTTTACTTTTCAAAGTCTCTGTCACTATCATCCTTTTCACTTTACTAGTAAATCCCATTAACATCTTACACATTTGGTAGATTATCGGCGTTTTACCTTGTTTTGACCAACTGTGCACTTTCCATAGTGATCGACCACAGTTACCTATGACTGGAATTAGTTTACCCTAACTGCATCGGTTAGTCTATGTAATTTTCCAATTGAAATTTGGTACCTAATCCACTTATTACCGCCTGACTCTCCTACTTCTGCTGTATTTTAGTGTCATTTATAGGAAATAGTCCAACCTGATCAGTACCTGTTCATATGGTGCTGACCACTAAAGCCAAGAAAACACTCTCATATTCCACACCAGTTGTGAACTTTTTCCACCTAACTTCTTCACCACATTCTATTTTATCAACCATGGATCCTACCCAACCTATCACTATCGCTACCAGAGATGAGGAGTTCACATGACTCGTTGACCAAAATCTTGCCGCCTTGTAGTTTTACCTTTCCCACTTGTCAACTCGAGATGCCTTGGGTCATTTGATATACGGAATGCTCGTATCTATCCCCCTGACTCTTATTCCCACTCCCTTGCATCAAACCCATCTAGCTCCACGTTATCCGTATCTACTTTATCTCCAGTCGTTTCATGGCTAGGCCCTATACCCTGCTATGACTACCACTTCATCTGCTCACAATTTGTTTCACCCCATCCATAACCACTATACCTTTACCAACCATCTAGAACACAACCTCTTCCACACCTATTATCTCGCATATACCTGTAGCTACACTACCACCCCCGATGTCAATGACCCCTACCTCTTTTCAAAACTGTCCATCCTTTCTATTCCGTACAATCTTTAGCCCCTATTGCCACTAGGGTCGCCATGACCCTTCCACCTCCATATATGTTACTATCAATCAACCTCCTATTTCATCTATTATTCACTCTAGCTATGTACCCCCCTGTTTCATTGCCTTCTTTCTCAATCTACCTATATAGACAACACCATATAGTGGAATGCCACCCCCCGTTATATACCCAAACACCAAACTTCTTACTGCTACAGGAGTGCACCCATCTATCCATAACCTAAACCAATGACCTAATCAAGTGAATGATGGACAAGATGCAAACATTAGAAGGCATCAGTTTCTGGCTCCCACGCAACACTCTCACCTATGATGATATTTGTAATGAGCCTATCCACCCATCCATTCATATTCTTCCATACGCCATGCATTATGAAATGCCTAAATTCAATTGTTTCAATAGTAAGGAATACCCGCAACAACATTTGCATTCGTTCAAACATGGGTGTTACCTGATCGCCCATGATGATGCTTTGCTCCTGAGGACCTTTTCCTTTTCTCTGAATAGACCTGCATTAGATTGGTATAAGTGGGTTACCTAGACACTCTATATTCTCATTTAATCAGGTAGCCCAAGCCATCTTGGATCACTTCTCCATTAACATCATTAAGAAGGTTACCATGACTGACCTCTACTCCAAGAGTGCATCAGTATGATGATGAATCCATCACAGAGTTTTTTGCTCATTGGAATAACCTGTTAAATTAAATCACATTCCAACAACAGCAAACTGAACTCATCGAAACCTCTTCATGCGGGCTTTGTACTAGGCATATCTCACTAACTTTGTAGGTCCAAACCTTCCGAACCTTCTGACGAAGCATTCACCATGGCACGAAAGCTTAAGATTCGGGTCCATTGAAGAGAAGAAAATCCAATTACACAATAAGAACTCAAAATTCAAGTTAAATGATTACCCTCTTCTTCTTAAAAACCATAAAACAATTACTCAAAGGCCAAGGGGACCACTAACATAGTGGTACTCAAAGCTGGCCCAGCTCATCCATCAAATCAGGCTAGCCCCTCATCTAATCTCTCACCTGTTCAAACTTTTCAATTCATACGGGAACAACGGAAGTATACCCCAATTGGAGAGCCTTATTCTTTTGTCTTAGATAAGCTCATCAAAGCTGGGGGCCATCACCCTTCCTCCCATGAAACCACACACCAGTTTTGACCCTACTCACCCTACGCCCACATGGTATAAAGAACACGAATTTCTGCAATTATCGTCGAGTAAAGGGTCCATAGTGACGGACAATTGCATCAATTTCAAGAAACATTGTCCAAGAAATGCTCGAGAAAGGTGAGCTAACCTTGGATAATCATAAAGCACCTACTAAGCAAAAGCTACATATCTTCAAGAAACCTTTTCCTAATCATGCCCCTTCTTTTGATCAAATGGGAGAGACCTCAACTCATGACAGTCATACCCATGAGGTCCATGCTATTTTCAGTGATAACACCCACTGCTACCCAATTACCTCATTTTCCTTCCATCAGAGGAAATCCTAGCTCTGAAGTCCTCCGCTTACACTTGGAATCCACCTCACCTATTCCTCCACCCATAGAGGAACACCTTTCACCTCCTTCCTCACCTATGGAGGAGCCTTCCGTTAATATCAAGAAATATTTCACCTTTGGCTTCTACACCTAGGGAACTATCACCCATGGTACTTCTTCAAGTCCATTAAAAGACACTTGTTTATCTCCTCCACCCATGGAGGAGCACCCATCATCTCCTCCACCTATATAGGAGTCTCATTTCCTCCTCCACCTATCAACCATCTAGTAGAGATACTTTTTCCTCTAGGTGATCATTCTCCATCAACTACCCAAGATCTTGTAGACTTACTTTCAGCTCTCTTACCCATGAAATCCAAAGCTAGAAAATTCCCTGTCTCTTCAAGACACATTTCATGGGAATTTCCATTGGTTTCCTCAAAAACCTTGCACATACAGACGTGTTTCATTCTCACGCTTAGTCTGATCACTTAGATTATGTGGATAGAGATTTACTTTGGGGGCGTCTTCTACTTCCTTATCTCAACACAAATGCATATGTCACTTACTAACACTTCCAATATCTACCCAAAAAATATTTTTGGCCAATTGAACTGAAGCGCAACCATCTCTATCGCAACTTCTTCCATAATACCCCTCATGGCTATAACCACAACACCCTCACCCATAAACCAACATGCATCTACACCCAAGCCTACACTTACATCATCTTCCTTCGCCTAAACCCAACACTACCTTAGGGGTCATCCCAACCGCTAGCCTTACTCATCCACCCATCAAATTAGATTTAACTACATCCTCTACGGCCAATACCAAACCTACTTTGACACCCAAACAGAAAAAGCCAAACTCCATAGAATCTCATACTCCAACCGTGCACTGATAACACCTTCATCACCTTCACCCTCTTCGTCTATCTTAGGACCTCAATCTCCTTCTAACACGGTTAAGAAACCTTCACCCCACCAATAAACCAAAAAACATAGCAGCCCATTCCTTCCATTGCAAATTTCTAAACATATCCAAGCACACCGACACATGACTTCCACCCACAACATCTGCAACATCTTTACCACCCATACCTCTAATACCATCGAGTAACTCCTTCACTACCCACTGACACTTCAGTCTCTTATCCCTCACACCCTCTGGCATGATCCTATACCATCTAAATTCACAAACACCTCCATTATCCATGTGGGTAACATCACCCTATTCCACCATCCATGCCTTTCCCTCTATATCTCATGTAGACCCATATAACCTTTACCCAAGAAGGTGTAACCTAAAGACAAAAATTTGCTACCCTCCCATAAGGTAGTCAAAACAACCATACACACTCTCTTGCAAGTTCGTCTACCATAACCCTACCCAAATAAAACATGACCAACATCTAAGATCACTACTCTAACACCTAAAACCATAGCTCAACCTACTCCCCCTCATGCAAGGACCATTCCTCTATAATCAGCTGCATCTACGCCCAAACCCACTGTCACTTCCGATTGCGATCCACTAGTAGGATCCTACACCAAAATTTTAACCAACCTCCTTGAAACTTCTGTCATCACATTACTGCCTCTTAGACCTTATGACACTCTCAAACCTAAACCAGAGGGGTTTCATGACACTGAAATTTGTGCCTACCATAATGTGCCAGGGCATGATGTAGAGAACTGTAAGGCTTTTAAAAATGTTCTTATCCAGTTGTGCCCTCCCAAACAAAAATTTGACGATGATGACCTTCTCGATGAAGACCACATTTCACCAAACACCTATTCCCAAAAATCCTTCCCTCATTACCCACTCAACAAACTGATGACCTCCACCCCCTCAATTCCTAGAGCCACCCCCAAGGTTTGAAAATTAACATGGTTTACATCAGAGAACCTCACCAAACCATCCACCCAAATTTCGATGTGCAACCCATCTCATCTTCACAAAGGATCCTTCTCCACCACTGGGCTTTTTCCCTTCATGTGGCTTATACCTTTCATGGCTACACCTTCTCCATTTTTCTACCTCCCCACCTCATATCCACATGATCCACGTTCCTACCCATGATCAAAGAGGACAAAGGACAAGGAAAAGGCAACTGACTCACTAATCTAATCCTATACCCAACATACCATCTACACCCACACCTAAGATTGTTATCCATGCGACCCCACATATCCTATTTCTAATGGGGTCACACATCGCACCATGCTCAAACAACTACACCAATCCCACCTCAAAATGTCCTTCAATGACCTCATCTAAACCTTAGAATCCCATCGTCAAGCTCTCATGGAGGTCCTGTAATCTATTGAGATTTTACCCAATGACCCTACACTCGTAGGCTTCATTATAACACCCCATCATGTAGCCTCTCTCACCAAATTGCCACCTTTATCCGCACCTCACCGTACTCACCAAGTAGCCTCCCTTAGCTTCTCAGAGGAGAATATTTCACCGCACCAAACCAATGACCTTGACCCATCTCTCTTCATCTCTGTCCACATAGATGATATACATGCACAAATAGTAATGATAGATGGGAGTGCTAGCATTAACATCATTTCATCCCATGCATTCACTCAAATGTGCATACCTAACAATTACATGCATAAACATCCTATCATGTTGCATTCATTCAATGACGCTATCACCTCTACACTAGGCACCGTCATCCTCCATGTTCACGTGGGCCCCCACATAGTTCTAGAGTAATTTTATGTCTTGGAGGGTGAATTTCAATATAACCTGTTACTTGGTAGACCCTGGATTCATGCCATTGGTTGTGTTCCTTCCACTTTGCATCACTGTGTAAAGTTTGAACATGAAGGACACACCTATACTATTCCAGCTGATCCTTCACCTTTTAAAACATGTAACATGCTTTATCGACCCAATGAATTGCTGATACCCATTAAGGCATCCACCTCCACAACCGCTACTACTTAACCTACACCTCCTCTTACTAGTATAATCACTACCTCAACCGTACATACCTCTTCCATTCCTACCGCTGCCACGACCTCCATGGCTAACTCATCAGCCTCTCAATCCATTAGCTCCACCTCTACATCAACATCTAACACATCATCTATTCTAGCTACCCACATACTGACCACTGATCCCTTGGAAGAAATTTTTGAATGCCTCACTCTAGGGGAGTATTACCTATATAGTGTTAACACATTCCTTACTCCACAAGAGTATGGAAGTCTTCACCAACACCCTTGCTATGATCACTGCATAGGAGAATTCCTCCTTTATGGTTCTCCTCACCTTCGTACTAGTCTCACCTATGGGGGACTTGATACTATCACTTACACACCTGAACCACTGTCACAAACCCATCCATTTTCCACTGACTTCCAGTCTCTCACCAATCACCATTTATCCCACACCTTCCTACACCGATGTGCATGGAAGGGTTTTGGTTTTGGATTTTATGAGAAAGGCCTCCATACTATTATTCCATGTACTAGCCAAAAACATAATGACCATAGTGGTATCGACTTTGTTGAACCACTTACCAAACAGGCCCGCATTGAACTCATCGAGGACATTAGCCTTTCTCTGCCTTCTTCACCACCATCACCACCTTCTCCAACAGAGTCAATGGATCCAGAATCCATCCCTCCTAACTTTTTTTTTCATAAACACCATTTCCTTGGGGCCTCTGACTTATCAACATGAGGGCGAGGCTCCTTCCTCTCATCCCTTCCTGTATCATAAAATGATCGATGACGATACACCTTTAATTAATGTTGTTCAATGTTAGGATGATGAATCCATAGTCACCTACCTTGGTGCAGAAGACTCATATATTCATTGGTCATTACCCTCTGATATGTAAACCATGTTGAATGAATTGACTATTGAGATCAACATTCATACTCAGGAAGACCCGCACATCCTAAAGATCGGTCAATCTTTAGATACTGCTGAATAGGAAGCCATAACTTCTTTTCGCAATGATCATAACCATGCTTTCACTTGGTCTTACATAGACATGCCCAGTATTTACCCGACCATAGTCATCCACAATATTGTAACCATTCCTCACGCCAAACCCATCAAACAAAAATTGAGTAAAATGTACCCTTACATTTCCCTTCTCATCAAAGAAGAACTTCAGTGCCTTCTTTATTTTTCCTTCATATTACTTATTGATTATCCTCATTGTATTTCTAACATTTTCCCTATCACTAAGGTGATAGGGGGACTCCACATTTTCACAGATTTCCATAACCTCAACCTAGCCTGCCTAAAAGATGACTTCCCTCTACCCGGTATTGACCAACTGGTTGACCTTACCACTAGTCACGAGATGTTATTAGTCATGAATGGATTCTCGAGTTATAACCAAATATTGCTTTCCTTAGAGGATCAACACAAAACCACATTCATCACCTCTTGGGGGACCTTCTGCTACCGATTCATGCCATTTGGCCTTAAAAATGCTGGTGCCACATATTAGTGGGCTATGAATTACATCTTCCATGACATCATGCATCATATAATGGAAGATTAAGTGGACGATATCCTAACCAAATATAAACACCACTCCAAGAACCTTGCTATCCTAAAAACCATTTTTGACCGCCTCATTAAATATTACGTTTGCCTTCAGCCCAAGAAGTGTGTCTTCGTGGTTCTCTCAAGAAAGCTCCTGGGATTTATCATTTCCCTACATGGTATAGAAGTTGAACCTACTAAAGTCAAGGCCATTATCGAAATGCCTCCACCCACTAACCTTAGGCAGCTCCATAGCCTACAAGCTAAGTTGTAGTCTATTCACCGCTTCATTTCATAATTGTCTGATTAGTGTCAACCATTTCATCGTATTCTTAAGAAGGATGTCTTCTTTAAATGGGATGATGACTACCACAAAGATTTTGAGGCCTTAAAACAATACCTTCTCCAACCACCCATACTCATTCCACCGAAATACAATCAACCTTTTTACCTATACATCTCAGCTACCGATCACTCCTTGGGAGCCATGCTCGCTCATCGTGATGAACAACATAGGGAGTAGGCGGTTTACTACATAATCCATACTCTTTTAGACTATGAAACCCGATACACTCATCTTAAAAAACTTTACTTAGCCTTATTTTTCATTGCCACAAAACTCCGCCCTTACCTACTCAACCACAAAACCTATGTTGTGACCAACACTAACCCCTTACACTTCATGTATGCCAAACCTTATCAAAATCAACATACCACACGCTTTCTTATGCTTTTAACTAACCTCAACTTCAAATTAATTCATCAAAATTCCATCAAGAGCCAAGCTATCACTGACTAATTGGATGATGCACCTATTTTTGGGGATTAAACCTCTACTTTTGACTTCTCAGATGAGTCAATTGCTACCCTTTCCCTAGACGAACTCGCTTACCAAATGACACTCTTCTTCGATGGTTCCAAGTGTCAGCGTGGGGGTGGGGCTAGTGTTATCCTCATTCCACTTGATGGTGAACCCATGTCTTTGTCTTTCAAACTATATTTTTATTGTATAAACAATATTTTTGAATACGAAGTGCTCGTATTGGGTCTCCAAGCCGCCTATGCCTTAGATGTCAAATCAATCAACATCTTTGGTGATTATCAATTTGTTATAAACCAAGTCAATGGTATAATACCAATGTCATAATGAGATACTTAAAAAGTAATAAACATCGTGTAGACATAATTTTGACCACCTTCGACCGTTGCGCCTTTCAAATTGTCCCCCGTTCAACCAACAAATTTGTAGATACCATGGCTTGCTTGGTTTCTCAAATACCCACTTTGCCTGCTGATTCTAAAATCTTTGTCACCATATAATGACTCCAATCACCCTCATATTTACCTTGCGACATTTACTCCATCGGAACCATCACCTCGGACCCAAGAGACCTTTGGTATAAATAATACTTTGATTATCTTTCTCTCTCCATCTTACCTCCTCATTTCACCCATAATGGACAATGCACCTTCCTTAAAAAGGTCTCTCGTTACGTCATCATGGGGGCCTCCTCTATAAGCATGGCTTTGATGGTATTCTCTTATGATGCCTCACTATTTCTGAAATTCCTTATACCATTAAGGAATTTCATGATGGCATATGTGGAGGTCACTTCAGTGGCCTTGTTGTTGCTAAGCGTATTCTTCACCTAGGCTATTATTGGCTGACCCTTAACCATGATTGTTGCGAATACGTCAAACGTTGTGTAAAATGCCAACAACATGCGAAGCTTCATCATACACCTAGTCATGCCTTACAGGTCACTCGCAACCTTTAGCCCTTCTCTTAATGGGGTTTGGATCTTGTTAGACAAATCAACCCCCATTCTTCCCAATGACACCAATGGATCACCACCACTACCGAATACTACAAAAAATGGGTTGAAGCCATATCACTCATCTCCAAAAAAGAAAAGAAAATATGTGAATTCATTAATCATCACATCATCTGTTGCTTTGGTGTCCCACATGGCCTCATCATTGATAATGGAAAACAATTTAAAAATAAAACCTTGTGAAAACTTTGCGACACCTTCAACATTTAGCTAAGTTTCTTGTCACCTTATTACTCACAAACCAATGGCCAAGCTGAATCCACTAACAAAACTTTTAAAAAATTCTCATGAAAGTGGTTAACAATATGGGGAAGGACTGGCATACGAACATTTCTTTTTCCCTGTGGGCATACCGCACTAGTATTCACACTTCCATTTCTACTACACCCTTTTCTCTAGTCTATGGTACCGAGGATGTTTTGGCTCTCGAAGTCTAGATCCCCTCATTCTGCATTTCTCTCCATGACATGCTCAATGATGATGACTTTCGTCAGGACCGTTTAACACAACTTGAGTTATTAGACGAACGTTGTCTTAATGCTCTTGACCACCTTCAAGTTTAACAAAAATTTATCAAATGTGCCTATGATAAATGTGTCCATGAACGAACCTTTCACATTGGTGATCTCATCCTGAAAGAAAATCAACACATAACCAAAGCAGAAAAAAGTAAATGGTGTAGTGCCCACTTCCCTCTGACACTTTTAGATACTGATCTTGATATTGTTGATCTTATTATGGACACTATTATGTTTTGTTTTAGTATGATGGTTAGATGCTAGATCAAAGATTATTATTGATCTGGATTAAGTTATTATGAATGATGATTACTAGAGAATTTTTTCTATATGTGGATGATGATATACTATTTGACATGGACATATTATAGATGTTGATTTGGACATGTGACATCAAGGATATTGTGAGTAGACCTAGTATGGAAGATTATTGATGATGATATAGTTGATTAATTAACTGAAAATGATAATGTTGATTTCTTGATGTTGTTGTGATTCACATGTTTAGATGATATTGAGATGTTGTTTATGTCATTTTGGATGTTCTGATATGGCCATGAGGCCAAAGGAGATATTTGTGTTTTACAGGTTGAAATTATCACAACAATGTCGAGGGACTGGAGACCAACCGTATTGAAATTCTGGGCGAATCCAACAAGGTCACCATGGAAACCATGTTGTGTGTGTGTGTGTGTGTTGTGTTATGTTAGGGATTCCCATGGGGGGATTTCCATTATATGTGACCATGGGTTTGTGTATTTATTAATGTGGTTTCTTTATTAATGTTTTCATGTGTTTATTTTGTGATGTGTTACCCTTTTCATTAGTTATTATATGTTGTGTTAATGTTGTGGTTAATCATGTGTTAAAATAAATAAATCAATATGTCATAAGGATGTAATTAATGAAGTTGTTGATATTAAATGAAATATTGTAAGAGTGTGTAATAAATGATGTAAGAAAGTGTAGGAAATATGTAACATAGATTTTAGAGTGTTAAACACTTCATCCTCTTGGGAATTCAAATTTTTCCTTCGAGGCTATATTTGGAGGCTTGTGGGACAAGTTAAACTTGTCCCACACCTCTTAAAATTATTCACCAACCATACCTATGGTTTGGAGGTTAAATTTAGACCTTTTTAATGCATTTTGAAATGTCTAATTGTAAGTTTTAATTGCACTTCTCTTACATTTCTTAAATTCAATATTTTTGGGGTATGGGTTATTTTGGAGTATGTAAGTCAATTTTTCATTTTATTGATTATGTTTAGGTGAATGATGTTGACTTTGATCTTGGGGTTGAGGAAGAATGATGTGGCATCCCACATGTATGCACATCATCCTCTCCTCTTCCCTCTCTTTTAAAATTAGAAGTCCTTGCTTGTTGGAGGGTTGTTGAAACTTTGCTTATTCCTCTTAGGGTGAATTTTTCTTGCTGTTTTGGAGCCTTGCTTGTGAAAGAAGTTTGGAGTCATTTGCATGCTGGTGTTTTGCTGATTTTGGCATTGGGAAGCTTTTTGATCTTGGGAAAAACTCCATTATGGAGAGGTAGGAACTTGAACCTTTTGAAAATGTTTCTTCTCTTTCTATGCATGTTAAAATGGTGAATGTTTTATGTGTGTGTTGGCTGGTTGGGTAGACTGCTTAGGACATGGTGTAGGAGAAGGCTATGGGGAATCCATGTGGGGGGGGGGGGGGGGGCGGTGCATAAGGAATGCAAATGGAATCAGTTTTATTGTGGAGGGAGTTTGAGATTGGGATCCACCATGGAAAAGAAATATATTGCATTTCTTACTTTATGGGAGGCATAATGAAATCTGTGGGGAGCATAAGGAAATGTGTGTGATGAATTATTGGCGGTTTGTTTTTTTGGTGGATGCCCAATTCCCAATTGGAAGGGATAAGCAACTTCCCCATAGATCCTTATTCTTGTTGGCTTGCTTGATGAAGCCTCAATTTTATTTGCACTTGTTTAATGTAGTTGTGAGCTAAATTCTTCTTGAAATGTGTTTTAAATGAGAAAATGATGCATTTTTGTTGTGGAAGCATTTGTTGCCATGTGTTGTATTACATCTCTTATTTTAATATGGTTGGGGCTCGGGGGCCAATGATGAAGGATGGATTCTCCCTTCTCATTGTATATCTTGGTTGGGTGGAGAGTGTTGCCTTCCCCCCTTCTTTGTTGTGATCAAGATGAAAAGATGAAGAAACTAGCATGCTGCTATTTTTGAGCAAGAGGAATATACATTTTGACAGTCCCTTCTTTGAGAAAGTTCATTGTAATCCTTCCCACTTTGGAGTGGATGAATTGTATAGCAATTTGTAATGTGAAGATATTTGTATTGATAATGGAAGATTGGATTTGGAATGTGAAATGTAAATAAGTTATATTCTACTCTCTATTTTGAAAGGAAATGTGAAGGGATGTTACATGCATTGCATTTTGTATTTAGAAATCAAATGGAAAAGAGATAAATTGTAAATTTTTTGTTGGAAATCAATAAAGGAAAGATCTACCTTCTCATTGTGTTGGAATTGAATTGCTGTTGTGAATCAAATCTCTATTGGAATGAAGAATGTGTATGAAGGAAAAGATTGTGTTTTATTCTCTTGAAATGAGTTGAATTTGGAAATCAGGATTTGTATAATTTCTATTGAATGAATTAGACTAGAAAGGAAATGAATTCTCACATTTGGAGGATGGAAAAATGTTTAAGAACCTTTAATGTTGATCTCTGTTTTAATTTCCAAACTTGGCAATCAAATTTATCAAAGAAATGAGAAGTTCAAACTTGCACCTAGCAATAAGATATGAAACATTAATATTTATTCTCTATTTTGAAAGGAAATGTGAAGGGATGTTACATGCATTGCATTTTGTATTTAGAAATCAAATGGAAAAGAGATAAATTGTAAATTTTTTGTTGGAAATCAATAAAGGAAAGCTCTACCTTCTCATTGTGTTGGAATTGAATTGCTGTTGTGAATCAAATATCTATTGGAATGAAGAATGCATATGAAGGAAAAGATTGTGTTTTATTCTCTTGAAATGAGTTGAATTTGGAAATCAGGATTTTTATAATTGCTATTGAATGCATTAGACTATAAAGGAAATGAATTCTCACACTTGGAGGATGGAAAAATGTTTAAGAACCTTTAATGTTGATCTCTGTTTTAATTTCCAAACTTGGCAATCAAATTTATCAAAGAAATGAGCAGTTCAAACTTGAACCTAGCAATAAGATATGAAACATTAAAATTTATATGTAGTAATTCCTAAGGAACTCAAATTGACCCTAACATTTAAGGACCCTCAGAACTTTATAAAATCCAATTCGAACTTGCACAATTGTTTTGCTGTCAAAAGATGGAAAATTATCAATTGCAACTCAATCAACTAAATTGAATCTTGAAACCTTTCTTAAATCCATCCAAGAATAAGTCTCCATGTTTGATTGACATGTTGAGAAAGTAAGAATTCAAAACTGAATGAAATTTTATAAGTTAAAGATTACCAGTTTGTTTTGCAAAGACCTAAAGATTTTTTTCATCAAATTGACCACTTAAACTTTATCAAATTTCAAAATTGATGACTCCTATGTAAATAGGGCTTTGAGAGCTTTCCATAAAGTCCTCATTTTCCCAAATCTGAGCTTCCTATCAAAAGTTATGGCCATTTGAAGTTTTACTTCAAATTGGCATTCAAAAAATAAAATAAAGATCTAACTGTTAACTTTAATTTTTGACTTTGGAAAAATTTCCACAAAATGTCCATGGTCCTGCCATCCTGCAACCAATCGGGACCTGCCATATGGCACCTCAGAAAGGTGGACCAAATTTTAAAACTAGTCTTTTTGAAAATTTTACCTTGGGAAAATTTTCCCACTTTTCCCCGCATCCCCACAAACCCGCGGCCAATCACGTGATGACACATGGGTAGGTGGAAGCGCGAGAGGTTTTTGGACTTTGCATTTTTGTTCCCTTTGGTAAAAATTCCATTTTGTCTCTTGGCCCCACCCTAGTGCCCTACCTTGGAAATTTCTCTTTCGCGCATGTGTGGGCCCTCCCAAGTTTTTTTGACCTTTCTCCCCTTTTGGTGTTATGCCTTGGGTTTTTCCACCACCTAGTCGCCCACACCCAACCATGGTTCGACACGTGTCATGCTTTCTACCTTTAGTGGAGGTGTGCATGAAATTTCTCTCTTGCACTTTTTACCCTAAAATCCTAAATCTTCCGCAGCTCCCGCCCATTCGTTTTCCCACACCAATACCTGAGTGACACATGGTATCATGATGTCGGCATGGGCATAGACCAATTCGGTTTCCTTACACTTTTTGGTGAAAGAGACTTAAAGTCTCAACCCGCTCCATCAACCCGCCGCTCCTCCCAACCAACCAGGAGGTGACACGTGTCTCCCTCATTAAGCTCGCAGGCATGAAGGTGATTTGCACTTTTGTGCCAAAGGAGGGAAAAAAGCATTAAGTTTTTACCCTACCAACCCGCACATGGAGAAAAGTTTCCTCCCTAAGCCCATGGAGTATCCCTTGGGAAAATTTCTCTGCTAAAGTCTGTCGGCTCATATCTTACAAAATATAAGGAGTTAGGAGGACTTCTTTATATCACCAGAAAGGTGAAGAAATTTACTATCCAATGGGAATGATTTAGGAAAATTTTGGAAGTGTTAAGTATGAGAAAAACATAGTTGAAACTTAGAGCCTTCTAGAGGGTGGGTATGGGGGATAATTACTCCCTGAACCTAACTAAAACATGTAACCCTAAAATTTAAACCATGTGAACTTCTTATTAGTTAATGAAGGGAACATATTTTGTAGTACATTGGTCTTATTCTGGAACCTATTAGTGAAAACTGATGTCTTACAACCTAGTTGTAGGCACTTTGAATAAAAAAAAATTATCCCATAATTTTTCTAGCTAACCTTAGGTTGTTTCTTGGGTCTCAAGTGGTTGTTTAAATAGGCACTACAAATAGGGAAAATTTTCTCCTAATTGTCTTGGACCATACATCATGACCCATACTTATGGATCATGTACTTATTGTTTATCTTCACTTGATGGTAAACCCAAACCTGAGCCCCTTAACGCCTTGCATCTTCGACCATTCTACTATTGACTTTTAGTCCTACATCACCTTTTGCATCTTTCTATGCTTGTCCCTTGAGTGAAAGAATCATGTGTGTACCCATCACTTGTTATCTTCTCTTGAATATGTCTACCAAAATGCTGTACATAGCATGATTCTCATGGATACTTTCCATCTACCTTTAGATGAGATCCCATGGTCATTTCACCTTGCTTTCTGAACAAGAATCCTATTCTTCACCGTGGTCTTGTCCATGACTTCAAATCCCTCACATTGGGACCCAACTCCTTAAGTCAAAACTTCTATATAAAATGATGAATCCCTCAAAAGGACATCTTCCTCTCTGGATAATCGCTGCTATAAATAGAGTGCTCCCTCGAAGGAAAATTATGTAAAGTTCATTTAAAAAAAAAAAGCGAGATAATTTTAAGCTTCCCACATCGATTAACTTCACGAAGACCTCAAGGAGTTAATTTCCTCATCCCATATAGACTTCCCACATTCAATTAGTCTATCTCAAATATCAAGTCAACACATAGAATACTTTTAGTTTATGGACTTGCCCATTGTGTCCTCATATCTCTTACCAAAAGAGCATGCTACCTCATACCATATTGAAATTAACCAACTTTCACCCCTCTCACCATTCACACTCCCATTTCCTACCGCCTCAAGGGACCTCTTGGAAACCATGCCATTTGGTGATCATGTGATTACTTTTCACCCTTAGATCAATCAATCATGTAATTTCTTTAGGGTCTCACGTTCATCACCTCCTCCAAGGTATGACCTACTCAGTATGATCCTAACCAATCAGGAAGCTTTCTTTCCCCCTCTTATCTTTTAACCTTCTTTATTATTACGTATTGATTACCTTATACAGGACTTGGTCCTCGACACTTACCTTTGGGGTAATCTTCCTCTTCTACCACACTAAAATCACCTATACCAAGTTTCCCACAACTCACCCACACCTAACAGACCTATACCCAAATCATGCCTAAAACCTACCAACTCATTTTTATACCTCCTCATACTCTTCCCTAGCTTATGGGAGAACTACATCAGTTTGAGGTCCCTTTTCACCCAAAATATGTAGGTAGCACTACAAGGCCATGGGGCCCTTGGAGGTTAGCTCGGCCACTCTCTACCCTAACCAATTCATCTTTCATGTTCCTAAATTACATTCTACCCCACTTAGTTTCCTTTTTATGTCAAAAATTGGAAATTAAACCAAACAAACAAGTTACTTAAAATTTGTATCATCATCACAACATAAATTTATTATGACTACCATTCCTCTACCATCATCATACATGTATTATAAAACATCTTAAACATGACCCATCTCATCATTCATTGCACAAATTAATGAATCACAACTTCAACCAATTTAGCTTCAACCCTTCTTATGACCTGACTCGATCCATGCCTTTGACCTAACTCAACCATGCCTATTACCTGACTCGATCCATGCCTAAACCAACCTAACTCGAGCCATACTTATGACCTGACTCAATCCATGCCTAAACCAACCTGACTCGATCCATGCCTAAACCGACTAGACTCAATCCATGCCTAAACCAACCTGACTCCAATCATGCCTTAATCACCTTAGTTTCCGTCCATATCATGAAAAAAATAAAATTCTCATAAAACACCAAAAAATCATTAGAATCTCATCCATCTCATCATATAAACAAATATGTGTGTCTCTATACAATATACATGTATATCCAATCATGTACATCTCTCAAAATCATTAGCACACAGGCCGACAATCAATACACAATATCATCGGCACACAGGCCGGTATCATATACAATAAAACAATAAAACAATATAAAATCTCTTCGGTATGCAAGCCAGTGTATGCTCAATAATACAAAACTCTCATACATCCTCACTTTCATTGGCACACAAACCAGTATGTGATCAAAAATATAAAAACTCTTGGCACGCAGGCCGGTATATATCAAAAATCAAAACTATGTCCAAATTGGGAGCCATATACCAGGCATCATCTCGGTAGACATCCTCCATATCTATATCGCATGTCCCCTCTACCTCCTTAGCCCCTTTTTGGTAACTTGCTAACATCTCCCCACCCATCATAGGTGGTGGTTGGGTCCCTACTGGTGCATCAACTGGAACTGGCCTCCGGGAACTGGTGGCCTCACCCTGACCATGTCTTGGGGCTTGATGGCCCCCTGTACTCTCTACGCTATGGGTGTGTGATATGGTCCTCTTGCTAGAGGCCTATTTTTCCCTATACTCGGCATATGGTAAACACTCTATCCTTGCCACCGTCGGTTGGTCCTGATAGTACCTAACCTCCTCTCTCACCTCCCAAAACCTAGATATAGGCACTGTCTGTGGTAGCCCCATTGACCTCTGACCATGTACCTATTTTGTGGGACCCTGTCCCACCTTTACCTATGAAATGGGACCGTATCCCAGTGCTTATGGTGGTGCCATCGGCCCCTACCCCTGTTCCTATATCTGGGCTTGTAAAGACCCAATTTGTGCCTATGTCATGGTAAATTGGCCCTGCAACCATGTCACCTATGCTTGTAGGGTAGCCACCTAACCATCATCATCATCTCCATCTCCATCCCCACCCTAGTCCATCTAGGCCTGAAGACTGGCCTCCTGTGCATGTAACTTGGCCACCTCCCCCTCTAAACAGGCTAGCTATCCCTGCACCATACCTAACTAGGTAATCAGGGTCACCACCTGTCCCTATAGGGCATCCCTCTGCACTATGATGGTGGCTAAATCCAGGTGTGGCTAAATCTGGCTACCACGGCCTGGGTGGTACTGCTCATAAATGATCCAACCAGCAGTGTCTGTATCTATCTATAACCCCGACATCATCAATCCGATGGTCTACCACATGCTCCTCCTACCCTGTGGGCACTGTCAGTTGTGGTAGAGGTAATGGCCTCTCCACGTCATCTCGCCTGTACTATAGGAAGGGTGGAGGTATGTCCTATGGCAGTCCAAAATGCTGTCTAACCCTATCCATTGGGATCATCTTGTGCTCCCCAGCACAACACCCCTCTATCCATCTCAATAGTTGAAGCCCATCTAAATCATCATGCATCTGCCAGTATGAGGGATAACCCACATACAGTCTCCATATGATGTCCACTCTAGACAGCCCCTCCAATAAACACTTGTAATAGGCTACATCATGTGTAGCTATGTCTGATCACCACTCTCCAATCATAGGTACCCATCACGTATACCCAACCCACACCAATCTCGGTAGAAATGTATCTACTCAGGGCATCCCTACTAGCCGCACACAAATTATGTGCTCATAGACCCAGCAATGTAGTAAAACTGTGCAACATAGGCTGAACCTGCACAGATGCCCATATGCACACAACTCTCTCTATAGCTACACTAGGAATGTTGATGCCTAGGAAAAGTGGGTCTGAGCCATCACCATCTCATGTAGTACCCCCCATCAATGAGTGGGGAAATATCCCTCCCTCTGCATCTAGCAGTGCAAAACAACACACTGCCTCCATCAATAAAACAATGAGCCTCGTCTCCTCTAGACGGGCTGTGTACATCCCTCCATAACTCAGACTGGCACTATGGAATGTCATGTCTACTAGTCCCTCTCCAAACACTATCAGCATCAACTCCTCCGAGGCCTCAGAGGAGATCGAGTACACCTACGTCCCTAGTATCGGTAGCCACAGGATCCTAAACACGTCCTCCAGGGTGACTGTCATCTCACCCCTTGGTAGGTGGAATGTGTTGGTCACTTAATCCCATCTATCGATGAGAGTGACCATCAAACTTGGCTACTGGACCGCATGCCGATAGCGTCAAACCCCACTCAGGCTCACCTCCTCCACATGCTATCACTCATCAACAGTCGTTGCCACACTTCACACTCTCAAGAGCAGCGGTGGCACCCTATCTCTCATCTGAAGCTGATCTCTCCCTTGTATCTAATAAAAACATCAAATTAATCCACTTTAATCATACCCACACTCACCCACTATCATTTCCCCATACCCATTTTCCCCCACCTACGCTAGGTTTTTCACCAATGCACCATATTCTACCCTTCCCTATCTCACCCACTCCACCTAGGGCCCTTTCAGCCCCTTTTTAATCCAAAACCCGATCGGTGTCAGTTATCTCTAACTGACCCTGGACACCCTTTAATCGGTATCGGTCACCTATAAACCGGCATCGGTCACCTATTTTGTGACCGATTCCAGTTTGACCCTACTGACGTCGGCTAATCCCGACTGACATCAGTCACTATCATGGTGAAATCCATGACCCCCAAACCATCTCCTCTCAAAAACATCACTCTCCTCTCTCTTTTCCCCACCCATTCTCATCTACACTTCCCCTCAACCCCATCCCATCCCCTCTTCACCCACTTACCTCTCTCCCTACTCCTATTCTACCCAATTCACCCTAACACATTTCTAATTTCATTCCCCCCCCACCCAAAACAAAAAACTCAATTTGTCAAACCCCAACTTATCACCTAATCTATCTAAAAAAACACAACATGAGTTTGATTGTTATCTGATCATGTTGCTGTCGTTGTAGTGGCATGTTTGGTCGTAGCATCGGTGGCCCACCCAATCCCTCTTCGGCCTCTGCCATCACCAATCACTAACCACACCTCCAACAAATCAAATCACTCAATCTAACCCTATGGACCCGCTTCTCAACTACCAATCACCCACTGTTCGGCTCGCCAACTCAACTCTCCATTCCGTCTAGACACTTTCCCCCTTTCTCTCTCTTTTGTGTCATTTTCCCAATTCACAAGAAGACAAATGATTTGTAAAAAATGTGGATTTTTCATTTTTATAACATCCCTGACCTAATCAATGCCAGTTTTACCTTCACCGACATCAGTAATGTGCCCTACCATACCATAATCAGTTACTCTATACTGGCATCGGTTAACCTTGACCGTCATCAGTCACTATCTCTTCCACATTGCCTGAAATTCACTCTATTAATCTGCCCGTCACTCTTTTTTTCCCTCACCCCACACTTACCCTGACCATTCACCTCACCTTCCTGACCTCATCATTTACTACCTAACCTAATCCTAATTTGGGGACTCGTTGTTTTACCCATACCTCGGCCCTACCCATGCCATGACCTAGATTCTTGGACTTGGAACATTGCTAGTGATGTTTGACCACATGTGTTTACTATACCTTGTGGCACTGTTACTTGTGTTGATTGACCTAATGAACTTACCTTGCCTATTTCCATGATTGTTTATCCTGACCCTAGCTTTGGTGTACTGGAACACACCTAAACATTCCTGCACCTAACCTGCGTCCTGTTTCCTAACCATATCCTATACCTTGGATACCGGAATCACCTCAACCTTGTTTGGATAAACCTATCGACCTTAGATAATGTAGATTTTTCCTGCTCTTTAGCTTGGTACTGTGCCACAGTTTATACAAATACATGCATTTGATTATTCCTACCTTTGACCTTGACCCATAACCTAGATTACCTGAGTAGACCTTTTTCTTGTTTCCCCCGTTACCCACCTTCCTCTTCCTCACATTCACCTTTTATCAAACCACTCAACGATTGTTCCTTCTACCTTGTTAGTTACTAGTTTGAGGGGGATCACCTTCACCCACACATGGGGTGACCACATCTTATTTTTGTCAGCATCGCTTACCAATACAAGAAACAAAACAAAAAAGGGAAAAATGTAGACACTAAAATTAGGTCACACTTCCCTTGGTCCCCCGTTAAATAAATACCTTGAACACATCCACCTAGCCATGGCCCCCTTCACCCTACTATAATATTAATTTAATTAATTAAATTAAATTAATTCATTATCCTCACAATATTTATTATTTAAATATTCTAATTGGGATAATGCCCACATATCCACCTCACCTAGACACCTCATCTAGCCACCTCATCCTAAGGCCTATTATTAGTAAGTTGCCATAACTAACTAAGACCTACCCAAACCCTAAAAATCAATACCTACATTCCCTCTAACCACATTCCCACATGTTAGAAGGAGATTTCCATGCTAATCCGTAGGGTAAAACAAAATGAGATCCCAAAAAAATCAAGGGGATCTGCCTAGTTTAGTAAACCTAGGAAATCCCACCCTAACCAACATTGGTTACCCTTAACCGCCACCAGTTAAGTCAGAACCACTGTCGGTTACCATTTAACTCCCAAAACAACCTTATTTCAAGGTTGGCACATTTTTTAAGAGAGAGAGAGAGAGATCTTCTGAGAACAAGTGACGAAACCAGAGATGCATGCAAGTAGAACTAACATCCGTACAAGCCTCAAACCACCCACAGCCAGTACCGAAAGTAATCACACAACCACCTACCTTCACGGGAGTATCTGGGGAAGCACCAGTACTACACCAAGTTCATTTAATCACCCACCATTACCAACTAGGCATTAAGTTCATACAAACAGTAAGTTTCTTAACCTGCATTAGTTCCTTGTCATTTGAGCAGATCCTTTTACATTTGTTATTAGTTTCTACTTTCATTTCCATTCCCCACCATTTTACCTCCATGAAAACTTGACCATTATTTTTCCCACACCATTGAACTCATCATATCTGGACTTTCATCATTCCTGTGCATATCCAGGATCCACACGAATCTCGACATTTCCCTTCCACCTTCATCTAATCCCGGATCTATCACCCAGCCAAGTTTTATTGAGTCTCTTGTACCCCAACCATACCGATTCCGGTCACCCATAACCATTGCTGGTTAACCTAAACCGATGTCGGTCTCTGTATCTTTTACCAGAAACCTAGATCAGAGCCTAAAACCACCACGAAATACCCTAAACTGACTAGAATCTGACCCTGACCAATAACAATATCCTGACAATGACCTTGACCTTCAGATTCAATCATAGCCTAGATTGTTGTGAATGAATTTTCTTACTGTAGAATAATGAATTTTCTTACAGTGTAGATGAATGAGATACCTAAATAGGACATTTGCATATATTGTTTAACTTTTATAGTAGGATTTACTTTATTACCAACATTAAGTTGTATTTTAAACCCTCAGTGTCATTGATAGCCTATCTCATGGAAGAAGTATCATCACTTCACCAGGATCTAGCATGTCCATAAACAATAAATGCTAGGCAGTCCACTGCATATATATGTCATACCCTATATCTCGAGTCATCCATGACTCTCTTCTACACCAGGACTACCCTACCTATGACTAGGTGGTGTAGTCTTAAAATCATGCACTTTAGACATTATTTAGTCTCGGTCTCATACTACTAGTCATATGGTTTTTGAGTGAAGAAAGTACTAATTAACCCATGTCCTTTGGCCATTTTACTTTGATTTCTATTGTCACTACCAACCTCTAGTACATACTTTCCCAATTTATTTTTGTCATTTAACATCATTTTACCTTTGATTGGGGCATCCAGTGCTTAGTTGTGGATCGAGTCATACGCATGTAAGTTTAGCTCCATTCCTACTACTACCCCTCCCATCATCCGCCTATCACACCTCACATGCAGCTTGTCTCTTCTTCTAATACTCCAGATCTAACTTCTTTGTATAATGATTTGTAAAACCAAATTCGGAAGCTACAAATTACTACTTCTTGCACATCTCCATCTTTAGAATCTACATCATTCTTGCATACTCCTTTCACACCCATTATATCTACCTATCCCTTATCACGTAATTTTGTCTCTCTAAAATTACCCATCTTTAAAGGCCATGGTGATCTATAAGAACATCTCTGTTCTTTTCATGTAGCATAACTAGACTATGTAGATGACTCTAAAGTACTAGCTAAGATTTTTCCTCATAGCTTACAAGACTATGTGATGCATTGGTTTCATCACCTACCTATCCATTCGGTAAACTCTTTCATGCATCTTGTCAATTATTTTCTTTCACACTTTTCCACTAACATTATCTCTAAGATATCTTATCCCCAACTTACACAAATCAAACAGGGATATAATAAACACTTAGCGGATTATGTCTTATGTTATAAAATCAATTTAGCCAAGATGTCCAATATACTAGCAAATGTTGAGCTTCAAGATTTATTCATTCAAATTATCTTACCACCACTTCAAGAAAGTGTTCTCTTTGAGACCTCTCCTTCATTCGAATAGCTCTATCATACTCTTAAGCTACGTGAAACCAAGATCTTAGCTATAGGAAAACTTAAGTATCAGAAACAAGTATCATCATCCACACATTTTCTAGGTAAATCAACATTCAAGCCCTTTATGACTAAACCATTGGATAATAAAGTCATTATTAACGCAGTATCCACTACTAAGGAGCTTCAAGTGTAATCAAAATGACATATATTCACTAAGTTTAGTATTCCCCCACATATTTTACTACCAAAACTTATTGTTATCTAAAATGGTGCCCCAGCTCGTTTTTGTGGCTAACTCCTTGTGTTCTTGCCTCTCTTGTGCCTCAGTCTACATTTTTTGATTTTTAGGCACTCAAGGCTTTCTAAAAATGGCACATCAGATAAAGCTCTCTCTCAGCTTTCCAGAAAGGTAAAGGTTGCCTCCTAACTCCTTATATTTTTCAAGTTATGGCTCGACAGAGTTTTTGTGGAAAATTTTTCCATTTGAGGTCCACAGCCAATAGGACGCTGCCACGTGGCAGAGGAGTTCGGGGGTCGAAGGCAAATTTGAATTTTTTCCAAAAGAGTATAAAAAGGTCAATTTTCAAAGGAAAACCCGCGGAAAAGAGAAGGAGAGAGAATTCCAGAGCAAATCAGAGCTTGCCACGTGGCATCCAACCAGCGGACCGTGGGGAATTTTTGAAAATTTTTCCAAAGACAAAAATAAGGCAAAATTTGAATTTTTTTCCCGCCGATCCGTTTTTGGGCCGTTTTTGCCCTAAATCTTCAAACGATCATATCTTTTGATCCAGAGCTCGGATTTTCACGTTCTTTATATCATTGGAAAGATGTTAAAATTATCTACATGATTCCATGGTCAATTTCTAATTTTGGTTCATTTTGGAGAGAAAAAATTCAAAAACGGTTCTGGTACGTGTCCATGGCCAGAAATGACATTTCAACAACCAAATTTAATACAGAATGGGTTGCATTCTTCTCCAATATGGTCAAAAATGACAGGGTATGGGTTTGTAAGGTCCTCCATGCTGTTTTAATGCATTTTCCATCAATGAGGAATGGTCTCCCACGTTTTTTACGTTTTCTCTCTCCTGGGCTCGACCCATGCACTGTAAAAGCCAGATTTGGCTCATTTCTTCATGGTTAAACACTTTTAGGCATTGCAAACTTCTTCTTTCACCTCCAGCAAGTGATAGTTGTAAGAATCAGACCTTTTTCAAGTATTGTAGTAGGTTTATACCTCTTTGAGGGTGGAATGCAAGAGATTTTTACATGGAATTGATAGTGCAAACTCTATGAATGCTTTCAGTCCTCTGTTTGTATTGTTTTACTTCATTTTAAGACTCTAATTATATCTATCAGCTTGTGTATGTTTTCCCTTGTTGCATTTCATGAATTTGTGTCTATTTACATGGCAAAAAATGTTTCACCACTCCTTTTGGTGCATCACCATCTTTAGTTTAGTTTCATTTTTGCATTTTTATCCCTGTCTCCTTGCAATCTAGGGTAGAATTAGGATTAGAACCTCTGTAGTTGTGCAAAATATAGATCTAAATTAGAGGATTTTGAGGAACCACCCTCTATTCTGGAGATTCCTCTCTCATTTTCACAAGTCCCACACTTGGAGAGAGGTTTCCATGTTGTGCAATCACACTGAATGCTCTAAACATCATTTAGAACCTTGATTTACGTCCAGGGGTGCTGCTAATTTGCAAAAATAGTTTTGGCATGCCCTGTGGGACCTTAGAGGTATCATTTTTATTGCAGCAAAGTTGATGTGCATCTGCTGCAATTTTCTTGCTTGAAAAGAGCTATAATTTGCATATCTGGCGACTCCAAGGGGAAGAATCAACTGGTTTTAGCAGTGCAGGCCTGAAAACTCATGAGAAGAATCACTACAAGGTCAAGAGCTGGAGAAGAAGAGGTGCTGTTTGAATATTTGTAGTTATCTCCAAGAGTAAGGCAAAGTGGGAGGAGAATCCAAAGGTCTCCATCTCCACCAAACAAAACTCTCTCACCTCCTCCACCTGGTAGGCCTTTCATTCAATCAACAAGGGTTCTAAGACCAATTAGAATGGCACAAAACAACCCATATGTCAACTTCACAGGCATCAGCCCACTTGCCCTCAATGCACAACATCCAATTCCAATTACAGCCTTGAAGAACATTCCCTACTTCACTGGAGAAAATCAGACTACTCTAGGTGATCATGTTAAAGAAATTGCCAATCTTTGTGCAATTCATGAAATCAATGAGATGCAAGTGGCTGTCAAATTGCTGGCATCTTCATTCAAGGGGAAAGCATTGCAATGGTTTAGAAGCCTTGGAGCTAGTTCTATCACAAATTGGAATCAGCTATGTATAGCACTTCATGAGAAATTTGGAGAGAAGGGAGACAACTTGTCTCTTTTGGAGTAGCTGACAACCATCAAGAGAGCTCCCAATGAGCAGCTGACTGATTTCAACTTTAGATTTCAAAAGACTTGGGAGAGAATTCCAGTGGCAGTTAGACCAACAACAGAAGGTGCTTTTCTCTACTATCTCAAAGCTCTAAATTCTGATATTTCTATGTTGATTCAGTCCATGGGAGGCATAACTATCCCTATGGCTTATAGCATTGCCATTAGGGCTGAAAATTGTTTGATCCAAGCTGGAAAACTAGCCCCTAGACCTCCCATGCCACTGTTTCCAAGTTTAGAGAGTTCAAATACCAATCAAACACCTAATTTGGCTCCTTCTCCCACTCCTAGAAATGAAAGTTCAAATGAAGCTTCTACTTCATCTCCAAGTGCCCTAAATGAGCTTCAAGAAGTCATGAAGCAACTGCAAAACCTAGGCAATGAGCTGGTTACTCTCAAGAGGCAACAAGCCCAAGGTTTTAGATCTTCTTACCAGCCCCAAGCTCAGCATAACAGGTAGCCATACCAACCACAAAGACCACCTAATCTAGCTGCAAATATGAATCAAACAAGGCCTCCTTCCAATAGACCATTTCAGCCCTACAATCCAAATGCCATATCTACCTCTAAGGCATTGGTGCCAACACAAAACAACATTTCTCAGGAGTATGACTGGTGTTTTCCATGTAATGAACCTCATAACCAATCCATGTGCTTTAATGGTGCTTTGAATCAAGCATTAATGGTGACAACTACTGGTGTGGAGGGTGAGGGCAGTCAAGGAAACAACCAACAACAAGAAATATTCCAACAGCAATCAGCCCCAAATGACACCACGTTGGTAAATTGGCAAGCAGAGGATTTTTGTGGCATGAGTCAAGCAGTTTCCCAAGGTGTTGCAATCAACACAAGGTCAAAAAGAAGGAATTTGGGTGAAGAACAACCATTAGCTCCAACCAATCCACAACCTTCCATGGCTCCACAAATGGTTGGCAAGAAAAATCCAATTTCAAATACACAAGGGCAGCCAATAACAGCTCCTAGACCAACTCAAATACCAGTTATTGCTGCCCACGTGCAAGGAGTGAATGTACAAGCAAAGGGACAACAATGAGATCCTTCATCACCATTCAGTATCATTGATCAGATGAAGAAGACAAATGTTAATATATCAATGTGGGAATCCCTATCTATCCCAGGCCAAAGAGACTTGTTACAAGCTGCCATGAAGGACTGGCTAACTTCGAATCAGCAAGTTCAGATGCAAGAGAAAGTGCTCACAAATGCTACCCAGTCTGAGGGAAATCATGGAGGACAGCAAGGTAAAATGTTGAAGCCCCCTCTTTTCTATGTTTCATTAATCATTGGAAATTAGTTAGTGCACAATCGCATGATAGATTCTGGGGCAAGTAGCTCAGTGATGCCTAAACAAATAGCTGATTAGCTAGGGCTCCAGTATGAAACCATATCCAAAGGGGTAGTGCAGCCGGATGGGACAGCAGTAACAATAGTTGGGGTGATTAGAAAATTGAGTCTTACTTTGCATGCATGTCCAAATGTTGTTGTTTCACAAGATGTATCAGTCATAGACCTTCCACCACTCTTTACCCTATGCTTGTCAAGGGACTTCACAGCCAAGATTGGGGGATATTTGTCTACTGATTGGTCACACATGCTGTTCAGAATGAGGTATGGAACTAAGGCTATAATCAGGTCTGAACCTATTGCAAACTTCCACATTGAGCCTTACACTCCAAGTTAGATCAACGCCAATTGTTCAGCATTTGATCAAGAAGACCACCCAAGCACTGATGAAGCTGACACCAAGGTTGGGAGCATCCTGGATCTAACTCTTGATGAATGGGCAAACAAGGTACATGCTTTTGATCCTTATCAAGAAGTAGAAAAATCTGAGCTAGGGGTCTATTGTATACATGAAGAAAATCAGCCTATTCCTAACATCACCAAGCCAAACCACAAGGATGACAATGAGGTATGGCAACTATTTTTTGATGGATCAAGAAGTAGACAAGGTGCAGGAGGTGGAGCCATGCTTGTTTCACCTCAAGGAGTAAGGTACTATTCAGCTTTTAGATTTCAGTTTGCATGCTCCAATAACATTGCTGAATATGAAGCCTTGGTGCAAGGGATGCATTGGGAAATAAAGAGAGGAATAAAAAACTTGTAAGTCTTTGGTGACAGTGAATTGATTGTAAATCAGGTCAAGGGACAACATGCTACCAAGAATGATCTACTTAAGTGCTACAAGAACAGGGTGTGGGACCTCATTGAAGATTTTGAGGGTTTTGGCATCAAATCCATTCCTAAGAAAGAGAACCAAGTTGCTGACAGGCTTGCAGCAGTAGGGGCAGCCTTTGACATTGTGGAAAGAATTCAAAAAGAAAAGGTACAGCCAAACATCCACGTGATTGTGAGGCCTTTAGTGCTAGATAACAATGTCAGTTGGCAAGTGTTTGAGAATGACCAACAAATCATCCATTTCTTGCAAGAAGAAGCTGAGTTCTCAGCTAAAAATCAGGAAAAATTGGAACAGCAGTATGGTGACCAAGTGGTACATCTAAGAACTAACAAGCTGCCTAAGGGACTTATCACTTTGGAGTCCATTTTCAATCCAAATGATCAGTTTAGGAAAGAGAAAGAAAACATTCAGGTCAAGAGAGAGGATTCAGTATCCATCTTGGTAGAAGAGAACAAACCATTGCAAATTAGAAAGATGACAACTGAACAAGAAAGGTATGAGTTCATACAGCTGTGTCAAGAGTTCCCTGATGTGTTTTCTTAGAGCTATGAAGATTTGAAAGGTTTCAATCCCAAGTTAGCTCAGCACACCATTGAGTTGGATCCAAATACTAAGCCCATCAGGTAGAGACAAAGGCCAGTCAATCCACACATGGAACCTCTCATGAGGAAGGAATTGAACAAGTTGATTGAGTCAAGAATCATATTCCCAATCAAGCATTCTAGTTGGGTTGCCAACTTGGTTCCAGTCAGAAAGAAGAGTGGGGAGATCAGATTGTGTGTTGATTTCAGAGACTTAAATAGAGCATCTCTCAAGGACCATTACCCACTCCCTTCCATGGAGAAAATCTTGCAAGTTGTGGTTGGCTCTGAGAGGTTTTCACTACTTAATAGCTACTCCAGCTACAATCAGATTATGGTGAAGGAAGAAGACCAGTTCAAGACAACCTTCACAACTAAATGGGGGACTTTTGCATACAAGAAGATGCCATTTGGGATGTCCAACGCTGGTGCTACCTTCCAAAGAGCAATGGACATGGCGTTCAAAGGTTTGATTAACAACGTGGTGCTGATTTACCTTGATGATATCACTGTTTTTTCCAAAAATGCAGCAGACCACCTCTCTCATTTGAGACAAGTTTTCACGAGGTGCAGGAGATTTGGAGTGTCTTTAAATCCTAGAAAGTGTATCTTTCTTGCACATGAAAGAAAGCTCCTTGGCCATATTGTCTCCAAAGAAGGATTAGAAATTGATCCAGAGAGGGTTGAAGCCATAAGAGCACTACCATTGCCAAGCCACAAGAAAGTCCTTTAGAGTTTCTTGGGGAGGATAAAATTTGTTCAGAGGTTTGTCCCAGATTTTGTAGCCCTTGTCAAGCCCATCACCAAAATTTTAAAGAAGAGCATGGCTTTCAAGTGGACAACAGAAGGCAAGGAGAGTTTTGAAGCAATCAAAGAAGCCATTTCTCAAGCACGAAATCTCATCAACCCAGACTTCTCCAAGGATTTCATCCTCTATGAATTTGGAGGTAATGACACTATTTATACCATTTTGGTACAGCAGAACAAGGATAATGATGAGCAGCCAATTGCCTTCTTCAGCCAGAGCCTAGATGACTATGAGGTGAAGTAATCTTTTATTGAGAAGCATGTGCTGGCAGTAATCAGAAGCTTGAAGAAATTCAAGCATTTAGTCTCGAACAACAAGGTCCAGTTGCTGGTCTCACATGCTAGGGTTAAGGACTTCCTCCTCAACAAAGATTTGAATGAGAAAAGGGTAGGTTGGATCACCCGTGTCATGGAGTAAGATCACCAAGCTGGTAAGAGGGAAAGGATTGTGTGAGCAGCTGGTTTTGGGGAAGCAAAAAGAAGCATGTAATGAAGGAGAGGCTGTTTTGACAGTTCAAGACAGCCATGAGCCATGTGGCACTCAAGAAGAAAACGATGCTGCCCCCACTCCTTGCCGGACCCAAGGTATAATGCACTTCCTAAGCACATTCCTATGCCCTCCGAAGATGAACAAGACCCAAAGAAGACACTTCATATTGCAGGCTATCCCATATGCCATTGTTGATGGAGTTTTGTTCAAGAAAGATGTGAATGGAGTGCTGCTAAGATGCATTAGCACAAATCAGATTGATAGGGTGTTGGAAGAGTTCCATGGTGGATCAGCTGGTGGTCATTTTGCACCAAGAGTGACAGCTCTAAAAATCATGAAGGCTGGTTATTATTGGCCTAAAATTTTCAGTGATTGCTATGCATGGATTAAGAGGTGTAAGAATTGTGCATTCTTCACAGGAAAAGAGAGACTGCTGCCCTTCCATTGCATCCAATCTCAGTTGACCAGCCATTTATGCAATGGGGTTTGGACTTCATTGGAGTCATTAATCCCAATTCAAGTCAAGGGCACAAATGGATTTTGACAGCCACTGACTACTTCACCAAATGGATTGAAGCAGTAGCACTCAAAGAAGCAAATGAATCCAGCATCTTAGACTTTTATGAGGGGATAGTGACCAGATTTGGTATACTTGCTACAATAATCTCAGATAATGCATTGGCATTCATTGGAATCCAAGGTGACTGAGTGGGCTGTCAAGAATGGGATCTACCTAAGCACTTCATCAAACCATTACCCTCAAGGTAATGGCCAGGACGAGTCTACAAACAAGAACTCGTTGAGGATCATTAGGAGGACTCTTGATGAGAATCAGAGGTCATGGCATACCAAACTGAAATCAGCCTTATGGGCTGATAGGATAACTCCCAAGATATCCACAGGTAACTCTCCATTCAGGCTTGTTTATGGAAGAGAGGAAATCTTGCCCATGTCACTTGAGTTGCCAACATTGGAACTCATGAAGTAGTTAGAGTTGCTAGAGTTTGGGCCCATGGAGGTGAGATATGCAGAGTTGATGGAGCTCCAAGAAATCAGAGATCAGGAATCCCAAGCAATGGAGAAGGATCAAGCTTTGATCAAGAAGACCTTTGATAGGAAGGCCAAGAGTAGATCTTTCCAAGTTGGAGATCTAGTGTTAAAATGGGATGCAGATAGAGCAAAACCGGGAAGACATTCAAAATTTGATGCCATTTGGAGTGGCCCATACATGGTCACGAAGTGCAAGAACAACAATGCTTTCCAATTGGCCTCATTGGATGGTGAAGAACTGCAGATTCCAGTCAATGGAATCTATCTCAAGCGTTGCTTCTAGAGGGAAATTTACCACCTTGTAAATATTAGATTAGATTTTCATTCCTCCAAGTGCTTTGCACATTGTTTTGCTATAGGTTAGTTTTCCTTTCCCTAAGTGCTTTGGCACAACTTACTGTCCCTGGAGATGTTTTGCAGTCCTTGCTTCCATCATGTGATATTCCATCTTCCTCCTTGCACATTCTAAGTCAGTTGGGGTTCTAAACAGAATATTTGATGACTCCATGCCCAATGGATTGCTTCAGGAAACTGGTATTTTCATCTAGCAGGTAGATGACCCCTCTGAGTTACCAAAATTGTTATCCAAAATGGTGCCCCAGCTCGTTTTTGTGGCTAACTCCTTGTGTTCTTTCCTCTCTTGTGCCTCAGTCTACATTTTTTTATTTTTAGGCACTCAAGGCTTTCTGGAAATGGCACCATTAGATAGAGCTCTCTCTCAGCTTTCCAGAAAGGTAAAGGTTGCCTCCTAACTCCTTATATTTTTCAAGTTATGGCTCGACAGAGTTTTTGTGGAAAATTTTCCCATTTGAGGCCCGTAGCCAATAGGAAGCTGCCACATGGCAGAGGAGTTCGGGGGTCGGAGGAAAATTTGAATTTTTTCCAAAAGAGTATAAAAAGGTCAATTTTCAAAGGAAAACCCACGGAAAGGAGAAGAAGAGAGAATTCCAGAGTGAATCAAAGCTTGCCACGTGGCATCTGACCAATGGAGCGTGGGGAATTTTTGAAAATTTTTCCAAAGATAAAAAAAGGTAAAATTTGAAATTTTTTCCCGCCGATCCGTTTTTGGGCCGTTTTTGCCCTAAATCTTCAAATGATCATATCTTTTGATCCAGAGCTCAGATTTTCACGTTTTTTATATCATTGGAAAGATGTTAAAATTATCTACATGATTCTATGGTCAATTTCTAATTTTAGTTCAGTTTGGAGAGAGAAAATTCAAAAAAAGTTCTGGTATGTGTCCATGGCCAGAAATGACATTTCAACAATCAAATTTAATACAGAATGGGTCGCATTCTTCTCCAATATGGTCAAAAATGACAGGGTATGGGTTTGTAAGGTCCTCCATGCTGTTTTAATGCATTTTCCATCAATGAAAAATGGGCTCCCACGTTTTTTATGTTTTCTCTCTCTTGGGCTCAACCCATGCACTGTAAAAGCCAGATTTGGCTCATTTCTTCATGGTTGAACCCTTTTTGGCATTGCAAACTTCTTCTTTCACCTCTAGCAAGTGATAGTTGTAAGAATCAGACCTTTTTCAAGTATTGTAGCAGGTTTATACCTCTTTGAGGGTGGAATGCAAGATATTTTTACATGGAATTGACAGTGTAAACTCTGTGAATGCTTTCAATCCTCTGTTTGTATTGTTTTACTTCATTTTAAGACCTCTAATTACATCTATCAGCTTGTGTATGTTTTCACTTGTTGCATTTCATGAATTTGTGTCTATTTACATGGAAAAAAATGTTTCACCACTCCTTTTGGTGCATCACCATCTTTATTTTAGTTTCATTTTTGCATTTTTATCCCTGTCTCCTTGTAATCTAGGGTAGAATTAGGATTAGAACCTTTGTAGTTGTGAAAAATATAGATCTAAATCAGAGGAGTTTGAGGAACCAGCCTCTATTCTGGAGATTCCTCTCTCATTTTCACAAGTCCCACACTTGGAGAGAGGTTTCCATGTTGTGCAATCACACTGGATGCTCTAAACATCATTTAGAACCTTGATTTGCATCCAGGGGTGCTGCTGATTTGCAATAACACTTATCGAAAGTAACCTTGTCACACTACCCTCTACACTACAAATTGACCCATCTTGACCAACGTGGTGTAATTTCAACAAACATTCCCATTGTGACTATTATTAGTGCATAGGACACTCTATCAATCATTGTTACTGATTACGATATCTCATTCAAGATTTGATTGAAAATGGTCAAATTAAGATTCCCTAATATGCAACATCTTCACATGTCAATGAAAATCATAAGCTAAAAATATTTAACAACCCTCTACCCAAACATGATACAAAAACAACTGACTCATTTGCTAATTATGTATACCACATAGTGTCTCCTCCTTTTTCATGGGCCCTTGAATTTTTTATTTACACACACTGATGCTTCGCCACTGGTTATCTCTTTTTCTAACCATGAATATTATGTAACTTTTAAATCTGATCACCTACATATCAATTCATCCATCGGCTCAATCCCCATCAATAATACTAAGGTTGACCCATCGCGGCCTATTAGCACATGCTCTATTCCATTTCTTGATGTCATCAGTTACCCTTGTTCAAAAATTGAATACCCTCTCAACAAAATCTATAGTGTCGTTAAATTACACATTACATTTGGTTCGCTCACTTTTCTTTTCCTTTTCCTTATTAGGAAAATAGTCGATGGTTGTGACATGCTACTCAGACTCAATTGGATTCGTAGGTCTCAGTCCATCATCTTTATGAATTATTTGCGACTCAAATTTATTCATAAAAATTAGGTTATATCTATTGATGGTGTATCCCCATCTATTCCATGGTCGTCATCAAGCACATTAATTCACACATCTTCCAATCATCTAACACATCACAATCTGCATTACTAAAATAACAATATACTCTTAGTTCATCTACTCATACACCTTTTGTGTGACCCCGCCACTCAGCTAGTTCTACACATAGGCATAGGCCCATTACTGCATCTCGACATAGGCCACCACGTCATTTCATTCCACACGAGTGTCCATCACCTCCACATTCATATTCACGTAGATATCCATCACCTACAAATTTTATGATGCCTACGTGGTCAACATATATTCATCCATTACATGCATATAGAATTCATTTATTTGTGCAACATTTATCTACTACACCACCATTACTCGAGCATGGTCATACGATTTCATCACCAAATTCATTAGATGAAGGAACTTCATCCTTCACCATCATTAGATAGATCATTCACTCATACAAACTTGGGGGCATTACATTCAAACCCCCCTGCCTAACAACATTGTACATCACAACATACCATATTCCTAGCATACACATATCACATCCTCATCACATTGCATGCCCATCACACTTATACTAGCACAAAACATTTCCTGATGACACACTCTTGTGCTTCTATTCACACTCGACTCTTGAGAGAATACTCCAGATGAACCCCACACACTACACCATAGTTTCTACACACTACCTCTATTTACACATCGTGTGTCATACATCTTGCATCCCACATTCTACATTTAGTCTACATTACACATCTTCACATCATAAATCATATTACTCTTCATCATATAAGTGTCATACTCTTATGGTTTATGCATGTAGCATTACATACTAATCATACTACATGGCGTGAATCTTACACTTTTTTTCCTACACACACATTTTGCATTACATCTTATATATCATACACTACACATCTTACATATCATATGGTCATCTACTCATCACACATACTACATTGTCTTCTGTATGTTGCACTCACTACCCTATGATGCACTTTAGTTCATCAATCAATACTTGAATACTGAGGGTTTAAAAATAAAATGGATCTTATCATACACACACGTTCATCACTCGACCTTATATCATGCACCATTACTAGGTTAGTGACATACGCTATAGGATAAATGGTCACGTATTCCTTCATCTTGTAGTGATATACACTTTAAGCTACATCACCACTCCCTATTTTCATTTTATATTAATATATGCTTTAGGCTAAATAATCACTCCTACACTCATCTTTTCGTGACATACGTTTCAGTTATAAGAGTCACGTAAATATCATCTCTAGGTCTCATATCATCAATACAAATACACATTCATCAAAATGTGTTAGGCACAACACAAACTCCGACCATTTCTCGATGACGTAGTCTCGTTTGTGATTCATTCTTGACTATTGAGGGGAAATACTAAATGAACCTCACTTCATACACTTCCATTCACTCGAGGGGAACCCGGCTCCTATCATCCATCTTGCATTCCTTTATATCCATCGACAACATGTTGTATATATTGGTTTTTTTTACTCTTTCTTGCATTTGCTTGTATATGGTCTCTTTATTACACATGCTAGTTAGATTTCTTGTATATCATCATCTTTACCATCCACACATGCACATTAATGTATTTTTCTAGTTGTGATCATAGATATATGTATCTTGTATGCAACATGGATGCTCGCCTTATACTACTCCTAAAACAGTCACTAGGGGCATCCACATTCATCTCTTCTACATACTATTGTTTCATTTTGTCAGTAGAACTTTTCATTACTTTCTTATACATGCTTTTGACATATTGGTTATATTTCTAACATGCTAACGAGTGCTTCATGTGCAACATTTGTTTTACATGATTACTTAGTTCCATGGCTAACTTTTTTTTGTACTTTCTTCTTTTGTTTGCTACTATATGCAGGATTTTCCCTTTTGTTTGGTGTGCAAACTTATGTTTTGTATGCATCCATTATGGCCTTGAGTGTCTTGCAACATTGTGAGTGGTGTCCCATGTTTGCAACCCACTTTAGTGGTCTATATTGCTTTCTTTCATGTTTTTCTTGCACTCTAGATTACACATTGTTTGTGTAGCATATATTTTCCTTTTACATGCATGTTTTTTTGTACTAACACTTACTTCTAACCACTTGTTTGCTTGTGCCTTGGTTTCTACCAAGTGCATTCCCTTCCCCCTAAAGGTAATAGTTTATACAATTGGTCCTCTTTTGGGGCTGCATTCTCCTATTGGCGACATCGTATGCACTCCCAAAGAAGGGGACATCATTTGGAGTTTTACATACTACACAACACTTCTACACTGATTCAATTCAATTCAATTTCTACCCTTGGCATTATGGGTTATATAATGAGTGGGTTATACACAACAGATTTTATAGGACATGATTGTCCTTAAAATTATAGCGAGCTATTACAGGTTAGAGGACACAACAGATTTCCTCTCTACACTACTTCAGCTAGTGATGTCAGATCCCCCAAAAAGTTAGGTAGTATAGAGATCTCTTCACACAACTTCATGGAAGCAGTTACAGGTTGGAAAATAACACAAATTTCTTCCTACACTTATTTGGATAGGGTGGCATGAGATCACCCAAAAAAATTACAGTAAAGTATATCCTTTTTACACTCTTTCTTCTCATCACAAATTAGGTACACATGATCCTTTTACATTTTCATTTCCATTACAGTATTTTTACTATTTACATGCATTTTTAACATATATACATGCGTATTTGACTACTTGATCATCTTCTCCTTACAGGTCCAACCATATGAGAAGCAAGCAGTTAACAAAAACAAGAAACTACAATAAACAACGTCAACAACAACACTATATAATAGCACACACCTCATACTAACCATGTAGGTACATCACAGACATCGGAAACTACACACGTATTTCCACCCTAGGTTCAATCTCACCACTTTTTTCACTTTTACATCTTTAGTTTCCACACTCCACTATTTTCTCATTCCACGCTTTGTCTAGTCCATCGGCACACTTTCTAGATCACTCTATATGGACATCAAGTAAACATCTCGATCTACTTGATATTACTGAGTGCTTCACTCACCAAAATAAAGTGGGGGAAAATGTAGTCACTAAATAAAACACTTTAGACATCATTTAGTCCCAGTCTCATACTACTATTCATATGGTTTCTGAGTGAAGAAATTACTAATTAACGCATGTGCTTTGGCCATTTTACTTTGATTTTTGTCATCACTTCTGACCTCTAGCACATTATTTCCCAATCTATTTTTTTCATTTGATGTCATTCTACCTTTGATTATGGCATCCAGCCCAAAATTGGTGCACCCCAAGTGCCTTGGTCCCATTCAGGGCGTTCTTATCCTTTCTATAGTTTTCTTTCACTTTTTTGGTACTTTCTAACCGTTTGAACTTCTCATTATTTTAGTGGTTGTCCTTTTTGAGGTTAATTACAAAATTAGAACAAGAGAACTATATAAATATAAATTTATGAGACCCTAATGAGGGACCAAGAACTAAGCACTACTATCATCACCTAAGGTTACATCCATCAAAGGATCCATTTGCATCCATCTAGCTCCATCACAAGGAACAAGGTTGGGTCATCTGCATCACACTACAAAAGAGAGAATTTTATTCTATTTCATCCACCATTTTATTAAATTTCTACACATAGTTATTTCTCGCTACTTTCAAAAAGTGAGACTGGCACAAGAACACCCAGGGCATGATTACAAACACAAGAACATAAAACTAAATCAAGTCTAAGATGTAGTGCAATGCTCAATTAGTAAGTCCACCATTTTGGTAGCTAAGGTTAGTTTGACCCCTTCATATGAATCTTTATTTTTTAGGAGTTTGATGCTAGTCTTGGGGTCTTGCAGGTCTCTTCTTCATCACTAATTACTAGTGACATATATATGATTATAGTGAAGCTAGTGTGATAGGAAGCAAAGGTAGGAAACCATCAAACAACACCTCGGAGGAAGGTTACATAGATTTTTCACAGACCAAGGCACCCATATCTCTGCTTAGGGCACCCACAGGTGCCCATGTACCTATCCAGGTGTCCCAGTTGACTCATATTTCCCAAATATGCACTTTTTTGGACTTCAGCGCAGTCGTTTCCTCCTATTTCTTTATCCATCTCTGTGACAAAATCCAGCAAGCTCATGAAATTAGCTAAGTTCTTTCTTAACCCCTCTTGCACATTAGGGTTTACATTTCTACTTTCTTATTTACTTGGGTTATTTTCTTTATACATTTATCTGTCATTTAATGATGTCCTTAATGTTATATTAACTATATGAATAGATAAAAATCCACATTTTAGTTAATTAGGTGGAGGCATCTATACTGACCACACTGATCTCATAGGCATCTGTGACTTCGTAGATCAGATTCCTGACTACTAGCTATATGTTAGAGCTCTTTGATCCTCTGGTACTGTGACTTAATATAAAACCTTGTAGTAAACAACCTCTCTAGATACCACTACAAGGTCTAAAATCACATCTCTAATATCACCAGCTTCCGCCACACACTGTAAATCTTCTCGCTCTATTGTCACCTTCTGTAATTGGATCCTCATCTGATCCTTCTTGATGGTCACCTGATCCCTATATATAGTTCTCTATTGTACTTATTGTTTCATTATACCCGGATTTTATACACTCTGATCTAACTATCTCTAGAGAGTCTATATGGTGATCAAGGAAACATCACCTTGCATCATAGCTTTGTCTCTCTCCACCTATAATTGCCCAATGATGACCCACCTACTAATCTTGGAACTAATAGCTATGGTAGTACATGTGCCCTACCTCTTCTATATCCTCGGTCACCTCCTTTTCTTGTTGGTACACATGTACTAGATGGTCTAGGTGGTGAAGGTGGCATCTGTAATGCTACCTATTACAGTACATACATTTATAAACCTAGAACCTATTATGAAACCTGATGTAAAACATGTTGAGGTACCTATTGTATGACCTGATGTAGTGCTTGTTGTACTACCTGTGCTACATGAACCTATTAAATAACTTTTCCACTAGAATGTGAGCACCCTATACCTATACCTATACTGGTGGACCCTGTCCCACTTGAACCTAAAGACCATGCACATGTGCATAACCCTGTCCCTTTACCTCTGCCTCCTCCTACCCAAGTATAGAACTATCTCTCTGTCATTGTGGCCCACCCATGATCTGTAAACTTTCAACTTTGGAATAATTCACAAATCACAATAATTCACTGTTGTTTACTTTCTATTAGAAATAACAGAGAAAGCTAGTGAATGAATTATAATTGTGCTTAGAATCAATAATTACAGTAAAGGGAAAGGACATAGAACTTAAACACCAACAATTTTATCTTGGAAACCTCTAATGGAGGAAAACCAGTCAGGAAGGGAAATTGATCTTTCTTCCCACTTCTATTGATCTTTCTTCCCAGTACATAATTTACAATAAGTATGAAGGGAAAGTAGATAATATCTCAACACTTCCCTTCAGTTACTTGCTTGCTCTGTCTCAAACTCCTTTCTTCCTCAAAAATACAATTTCTAGCACTAAGAATTCTTGCTCACTTGCTCTCATGCTTCGATGATCCTCTACACTTCTACAATCATGAATTTATAGCCTTTCTCATGTCCTCGCATGCATTGGAGAATGGGAAAGGTCATGAAGGTGAAGGGAGAAAAACACCCTTTCAAATTAAGAAGTTATTCATTTTGAATTTTGCTTTATGTCCGTAATGGACAGGACCGCCGCCATGTGTAGATAGGTAGTTTTGTAACCGCTGCCTTGGTTGAGCGGCGGTTCTGTGATCACCTCCTTTCACAGGGCGGCGGTCTTATTACTTAAAATATAGAACCTCTGTTTAATGTTTTCCTTCCTTATGATGACTATTTCCGATGAAGTAGAGTTTTTCTAGATCCCTATGGATCACACTTCCCCTTCTTAGGAGGCTTTTGATTCCACAAGAGCTTAGTGGGGGAGTAGATGAGGAAACAATTCCCTCACTTGCTCCTTTGAATACCACCGAGCCTGCCTTGGTGTCTTTCCTTTTAGTCCAATCTGCCAAGACTCTTGTGGACCTCTTCTAGTCTCTCTGACCTTCTGTTGCAGTACTACATCCTCCTCCAATTCACATTGTGAGTCCAAGATGCAATCCTTGATGGAAGGTAGCAACTTTAGTTCTTCATCTTCATCCAACATGGATGGCTCATATAGGTGCAAGTTCTCATATTTTACTACAAAGTACATCCTCATGAATGATGGAAAATCAAGTCAAAAAGCATTTTCTCCAATCTGCTCCACTATGGTGAAAGGTCCATATCGTAGTGGCTTGAGCTTCCATGCTTGACCTTGTCGTCTCTCCTTACTCCTTTAAAGCCAAAATTTATCTCCAACATGAAGCTTGTGTTCCCTTCTATGCTGATCATGCCTAGCTTTGTACTTCACTTGAGACTTCTCAAGTTGTTCTTTGACCTTGAGATGGATTTTCCAGATCCTCTCAATGAATTTGTTTACTCTAGTCACCTCTGTGTCTTGTGTATCCTCCTCATCCTACTGTCTAACTACTATGTCCAGCAGATTCGTAGGTATATATCCCAAGCATGTTTCAAATGGTGAATTCATGGTGGATGTGTGTACTTCTCGGTTGTAGGAATGTTGAATGTAGGCTAAGGACTCATCCCAAGTCCTTGGGTACTTACTATTATACCCTCTGATTAATTGTACCAAAGTCCTGTTTACCACCTCTATTTGTCCATCTGTCTACGGATGGAAAGCTGTGCTCCTCTGCAACTTGGTATCCATCGTATCCCACAATGTAGTCCAAAACTTCCCCAAGAATATGGAATCCCTGTCAGAGACAATAGACTTCGGAAAAATAAAATGCACCCATACATTAGCAAAGAAAATATCTGCTACATCATGTGCTTTTACTATATTTTTACAGGCCATAAGAATACACATTTTACTAAATCTATCAACAACAACATAGAGATAGTCATTGCCATGTTTAGACATAGGTAATCCTCCTACAAAATCCATAGAGATGTCCTCCCATGGATGAGTAGGTACTGGTAAAGACATATACAAACCTTCCTTCCTAGTCTTTGGCTTGCTAGTACAACAAAGTTTATATCCACGAATGAATTTTGATACTTCTTCTTACATATTGGGCCAATATACATACCTTTGCAAGTGGGTTATGGTCTTACCAACACCAAAATGTCCTACTACTTTTGAGGTATGTGCTTCCCTCATCAATAAAAGTCTTTCTTCCTTAGGCATAAAAAGTTTTCCCCATCAGTAGAGCAGCCCATCCTTGAGATAACAATCTTCAATCCCTATCCTTTCAGCCCCTTGGGACTGCAACTTTTGAAATGCTACCCTAAAGTCTTTATCTTGGGCATATGCCTCTTTGTATGCTTCCTTCGTGAAGGGCTCGATCTGAGAAATAGTGGCCAAGTAGGAGAATTTCTCCTATGTGGGTGGCCTAGACAACATGTTTGCCACCACATTTGTACTACCTTTCTTGTATTTGATCACCAAATGGAACTGTTGAAGGAACCCCATCCATTTGTAGTGCCTTGCCTACTGAAATTTAGATTGTGCTTGCAAATATTGGAGAGGTTTGTGGTCAATGTGCACAATAGTTTCTTTACCCATCAAATAGTGTTTCCATTTTTTAATTGCTTGAACTAGTGCATGCATTTCTTTATCATATACTGAATATCCTTTAACTACTTAAGTGAAAGTTTTAGAATGATAAGATATAGGTTTACCTCCCTAAAGCAACACTGCACCCATAGCATAATCGCTGGCATCTGTCTCTACTTCAAAAGGCTTTTGCAAACTAGGAAGAGTAAGTATTGGATTATGACTAATCTTGTATTTCAATAACTCAAAGGATTTGTCTTGTTCCTTACCCCAGTCAAAACCCTTACTCTTTGCAGTCACTATGTGTAGAGGTGCTGCAATCGTGGAGAATCCCAGAATGAACTTCCGCATGTATTGTACTGCTGCTCCCACAAAAATTCTAGTTTCTGTGGATCCTGTTGGTGTTGGCCAATTAGAGATGGCTTCCACCTTCTTTGGATCCACTCATAGCTCTTCTCCTCTAACCACGTGTCCAAGATAGACAAGTGATTGCTTGGAAAATTCACATTTCTTCATGTTACAAAGTAGCTACTTCTCCCTGAGAACTTGCAAGACTTACTGCAAATGTGTTAAGTGTTCTTCCCATGTGGCACTAAAAATCAAAATATCATCTAGATATACAATGACACATGCATATATGAAATCCCGCAATACATCATTCATCAATCTCATAAATGTAGCGGGTGCATTGCATAACCCAAAAGGAAGTACTAACCATTCATACAAACCCTATTTTGTTTTGAAGGCAGTCTTCCATATATCCTCCTCCTTCATCCTGACTTGGTGATAACTAGACTTGAGGTCCAACTTCGTGAAAAATTTAGCATGCTGAAGCTGGTCCAAGAGATCATCTATGTGGGGAAGTGGATATTTTTTCTTTATGGTGATCTTGTTCAAAGCATGGTAGTTGATGCACATTCTCCAAGAACCATCCTTCTTTGGCACCATCATAATAGGCAAACCGCATGGTGAGGTGCTTGGATGTATTACCCCTTGGTCTATCAGTTCCTAGAGTTGCTTCTTTACTTTAGTACTCTCAAGAAAGGATTGCCTATATAACCCGATGTTCGGTAGAGGTGACTTTGACAATAGTTGAATCTCATGCTCTACTTCCCGTTTTGGTGGTAATCCACTAGGAGTTTGAAATACTTCCTGAAAAGACTGAATAATACTATCCAAATCTTGTTTTCCTTGGTTAGAAATTTCTGAAAATTCTACCCCATCTTGCTTTTCTTTTAACAAAAGTAAACAAAACTGATTATGATTTTGCTGAATTAGCCATTTTGCTTGGTTAGCACTCACCATAGTAACCCATGTCTTATGCTGGTGTGCCCAGATGTTGTAGCTGATCCCATCCTTGACCCATCTATACTAGTTCTCCCTTCTCATAAATATAGCATCCCTAACATACAAGTAAGGAATCCTGAATACCACATCAAAAGCATCAAGTGGAAAAAATTCATCTTCAAAAATATCTATATATTGGGAATTTATCCCAAACTTGACCCTACATCTTTTTGTTACCTGAATTTCAAAACCCTTCTTTACCTAACCTAAAGGATAAGGGTGTGGATGCTCGTAAGTCTCAAGACCAAGATTCTTTACAACTACCTTAGAAATCAAGTTAGATTGAGAACCGGTATCAACCAAAGCATTTACCTTAGTTCTCTTTATCTGGATTTTGATTTGGAATAGTCTACTCATCTCCTCTTCACTGTCCTCATTGGTGGCCTTGCATCCAAGCCTTTCATCTACATCAGACTCATCTTCGATTTCTACCTCCCCCTCTATCTTTACAGATGTCATGGACTTCTTTGAGTCCTTGGTTTGGTTCTTCGGATGTAACTCTGGATGCAACTTCCAACATGTAGCGTCAGTATGACCATTGATATCATAATTCTTGCAAAAATTCTTGGGATCTTTACAAGTATTTAAAGTAGTGGTAGCTTGTTTACCTTTCCCTTTCCACTTATTCTTGTTACTTGTTTTCCCATAATCCTTTTTCTACTAATTTTTTGATTGCTTTACCCTTGGCTCTGCTTCTCCTTGCTTATTCTCATCATCTGTGTAGTATGCCTATACACATGCTTCATTGAGATCCTTGGGCTTTGTGGAGATAACTTTCCTTCGAAGGTGATTGTGAAGTCCACCTAAGTATTTGGTTAGAATATCCACATCCTCCAAGTCCATATTTAGCAACATGGCTTGCCTCTGAAACTCCGTATTATAGTCCTTCACACTTTGACCAATGCCTTGTCTAAAATACTGCCATTTAATCATTTGGTCAGTTTTATGGCCAATAGGATAGAAGTTAGCTCTAAGTAATTCCTTAAATTCTTGCCAAGACTTCACAGTAGGACGTTTCTTCCTTTCACAAGTAGTTAGATGGGTTTCCCACCAAACTAGAGAATGTCCCTCCATTTTGAGATGTGCAAAGGTGATCCTTTGTGCCTTAGTGACATTATGGATGTTAAAATAGACTTCTAACTATTTCAATCATTTATCTAGCAACTCTACATCTACTTGTCCTTCAAAGCTTTTGATTTCAACTTTAGTCTCAACTTTAAAAGGAGTATGTTCATATTTTACCTTCTCTCTTGTGTTAGAAGTCTATTCTCCATGCTCTTCTCCATAATCTTCCTCATGGTGACTCTTGCCTATACCAAACTTTTTGGCTAAGCCTCGATCCACCAATTCTATGGAGACTTGTTTGATAGAAGTCGTCTTCTAGAAATCTACAAGTTCTTCTCACCTTCTAAACATCCTATCTATCATGGTCTCCAACATCTCGATCCTCTGGACCAAGTCTTCTTCCTCCATTTCTCCCCAGATTCTTTGTTTCCACTTCTTTGTAGAAATCTCTGGATTATAAGGTAAAGGTTCTTCGCCTTTAGATCTTGTCACTGTCATACAAATTCAAGAATGAATACCAAAGTCCTGGATACTTGTTAGCTCTGATACCAAAATGATCCATAAACTTTCAACTTTGGAATAATTCACAAATCACAATAATTCGCTGTTGTTTACTTTCGATTATAAATAACAGAGAAAGATAGTGAATGAATTATAATTGTGCTTAGAATCAATAATTGCAGCAAAGGGAAAGGACATAGAACTCAAACACCAACAATTTTATCCTTGAAACCTCCAATGGAGGAAAACCAGTCAGGAAGGGAAATTTCTCTTTCTTCCCACTTCTATTGGCCAATGCAAATCACAAGTACATGATTTACAATAAGTATGAAAGGGAATTAGATAATATCTCAACACTTCCCTTTAGTTACTTGCTTTCTCTGTCTTAAACTCCGTTCTTCCTCAAAAATAAAATTTCTAGCACTAAGACTTCTTGCTCACTTACTCTCATGCTTTGATGATCCTCTACACTTCTACAATCACAAATTTATAGCCTTTCACATGTCCTCCTATGCAATGGAGAATGGGAAAAGTCTTGAAGGTGAAGGGAGACAAACACCCTTTCAAATTTTACTTTCTATCCATAATGGACAGGACCGCCGCCTTGTGTAGATAGGTAGTTTTGTAACCGCTTCCCTGGCTGAGTGGCAGTTCTGTGACCACCTCCCTACATAGGGCGGCGGTCTTGTTACTTAAAATACAGAACCTCCATTTAATGTTTTCCTTCCTTGTGTTGAGTGTTTCTAATGAAGTAGAGTTTTTCTGGATCCCTATGGATCAACCCATCACTATTATTGTTATCCCTACTATTAGAGTTGTCAGCAGAATAGTGATTCTCCTGGACATAATCATTAGATACCATGCAACATAACATGCACTCATTCCTGGATCAACCACCTATGTGCGAGCATCCCACACCTGTGAGATGACTCCAAAGAAGCTCCCTATAGCCACCGACACTCTGATCCATGTTCCAAAGTCAAATTTATCATGTGCTACATGCCCATACCACTACTCCCCACTTGGTACACCCTATATAATTCTAAGTTTCTACTGGACTCTATCTAACCTATACATCTCCATTATGTGGTTGTGACTACCTATGATAAAGTGGTCCACCTCTGTAATGCATAGCTCAATGGCATCTGTCACCCACTAATATAATTTAAATGGCCGCCAAATCACCTTTCATAACTGGAAGTTTTCCAAATCTCTCCTATAGAAGGCGATGTCACCCATATCGCCTCTATGGCCCACCCTTACTATATCCCATACTCTAGATGACTAATCGTCCATATGTATAGCTCTCAGCACCCCCAGTGGCCATCTAATGGCTATATGGTCACATGCTCATATTTGTAACAAAGCAATAGGACTTAGGATCCTCATCCCCTTGTATGCAATCAAATGGATATCCCTGTATAAATGACCAAGGATACATTGTCCCCATGAAAAAATCTTACCCTCCATCAATCTTGCCACAAATCCTATCATCCCAAGATGATAATGTGTCCTAGCCTTATCAGGAAGTAAGTAGTCATTGATTAGATCCATCAAATAAAATGGTAGTCAAACTACTCTCTTATCATCAAAAAAATGATAAAATTGTGTCATCCCCTCTTTGAGTATATCCTTTAATGAGAATACATCCCAAATATGTCCCCATATATGGGCCACATTCCCGTTGTACTCTACCAAACTTCCTTGTATTGGTACCCAACTGATCTGATACACATCCTACAATGTCATAGTCATCTCCACTATGGGAAATCTAAATGTTTTATTCTCATTATGCCACCATTCAACCAACATAGTCAATAAATAGTGGTCTAGTAAAATGTCTGGCATCTCAACAATATAATCCAACCCTGTAGCCTCCAGTATTGCAACTAACCATCTCTCCTCTTACTAAGAAAATTTCATCTGGAATGCTAGCAGACGTCCATGACGTTCTTGCATGTCTAGTGCTAGTGGTCTCTCTTGCAATTCACCTAAAAACAATAATAAATCTCATTTCTTGACTTCTAAACTTCTATAATATTTCTAAAAATCATCTAAGGATGATATGCACAATTTGATATGCTAGCGGGTGCACTTTGACACTAGTGCATTCAATGCTAGCAAGTCTAGTTGAATGCTAACGTATGAACGCTACCATGTGCACTTTAATGGTCATACTCCTAGTTGTACATTAGCGTGTTTAACACGTTAGAACATTTTCTTATAAACACTTATGATATCTCTTATACGCTAGTATGTGCATTTGCATGTAAGTGCATTTGTAGTGTTACGCTAGTGCACCCAAGTGCATGTGCTATCGTTCAAATTAATTTTTCCTATATTAAACAATAGTATTAAATAGACTCAAAATTGACATTTTTTGAGGTAGTTGCCATGATACCATCATTTGGTCTTCATCCATACTCTCAAACGCAGTCGACATGATGTTTCATCTATTGTTGTCACACCATCTCTCCACAAACATAGATATCAGATATATCTCAAATAAAAAAGGGTTTGATAACATAAATGGGTCATGATGCATTTCAATCCTCCCACCCTTCTACTTATACCCTCCGAAACCATAATTATTCACTCTTCTTGGCCCTTCATGGTCATAAACACTATTTTTTCTTTTCCATCAATTTTGTTTCTCTTCTCTCAAAAAATTAACTTGTGTTTTGACGTGATGAATCATTTGTTTAAGATGTCAATTTTTTGTCACTCTTTCTTCTTGCATGGGCATATTGATGCTTTCCTGGAGAAAATATGGTATACCAAACACATTTTTCCCTTCTTTTAACCCACACTCTTCCAAAATTATCACAACTTAAAAAACAAAAAACCATATATTTAAAAACTTCAAAAAAATCAAAATATTATAAAATTTCAAATAAAATCAAATATTCACAAAAATCTACTCAAAATTTTCACCACTTTAACAAATTGATGCAATTGATAAAATTAAATTTGTATCTATTACCCTAATAATCATTCCAACCTTATGACTATCTTAATCTATTATTTCCTTTGAGATATAACTTCACTTAGATAACTTCCATCATCAGATTGCTTTTTCTCGCGGGTCCAACAAGAGTGTCACTAGGAGTTTCTAAGTATACCCCACTCTTCAGTTTGACCCCATACCAAGTCATTTCATAAGTTTAGTGTTTGGGATCATTTGCATAAGTTCACTTTTCATTATTGTACGTGTTAGGGGCATAGATAATTATCTTATTTTACAACATTGTGTTACATTGTTGAGGTTTTCTTTTTAGACCAATTACAAGTCGAGTGATAACATCTTGGTTCCTTTATAACCCTGATGCTTGCACCTACTATGTTTATTGATTCTGTTTTCTTTTTTTATCTTTTCTTTTCTCTCTGTGTGTTTTTTTACATGTATCTGGGTTAAACATATTGATTCTTTGAAGATCATGGTGACAACTCTATTATGCAACAATAAAATAAAGGTTTCTCTTATATTCATACTCTACAAATGACGCTCATGCTACGAGCACAATTCCTTCCTTGTTTGAATCCCTTGTTTTAGTCCTATGAAGAAGCAATCCACCACTTGTATGCATCACCCACCCAATTAAGGGGTATTCACTTACTATTCTTACTCATTGTGGAACCAACCCAAATGCTTCATTGTTTTCCACTCGTTAATCTGCATGTGTCTATTATCTTTAAAATGTTATTACTTCACAATAACACTTTAAAGAGGGGAAAATGTAGAAACCCTAAAAATACATTCATATTTTGTATCCTATTTGTATTCAATTAAAATTAATTATATTAAGCTATAATACACCATTTTCAAATTAATTAAATTAATTCTATTACTTAAGTCATATTCTTACCCTTTACAATTAATTAATTTAATTATATTGTGTTATTATAATTAATTAAATTAATTCATACACCCTCTTAGCTAATATAATTAAACATTTATTTATTTAAATGGTTAATTATCTCCTCACAATTAATAACTAATTAAATTAGTTATTTAATTCCACATATCTTAGTTAACTACACTTGAACTCCACATCCCTATTCCACTTAGAATCCACTTCTAGATTCCTAGAAAGGAGGGGGTAATTGTGTTATACGTGTAACCACCTTCCCAGGTGTAAATTTTACCAGACCAGATGTCTAATACCTTTGAAATATGTAATTGTACAAACCAAGTCTACTGGTTATTCCAGGTAATTACAATTATTAACTTTAAGATTAGTTAAACTCTAATCTACCTTTCATGGTGTAGACACCTAAAACATGCTTACACTTAGCATTGCCTCCAATTCGGTCAATTGACGACACTCCATTAATCAACCCTTCTTCATTCCACTCTTAGATTCCCATTCACGAAACTCTTTTAGTTGTATTCTACCTATAATCTATTTATTTGGCTAATATCTCTCTTATTAGCTAAACATTCCTCCTTTTGACCATTTAGAACCTCCCTGTTTCTCTCTAGACCACTTCTATTGGCTTTGTAGGCTATCTATCAGTCACAATTGGTTATCCAGACCCCTCCCAACTCTCAATGAGTGTCTAAACAATTGCAATCAAAGTTTAACTAGCCTAAACCCTAGTTAACTAGCCTAAACCAAGCTTAACTAAGTCTAAAGCATGTTTATCCTAATCTAATCCTAAAGTGCTTTTTAGACTTTACTCCCACATACACCCAAATTCAAAACTCTTCCATTTGGAAAACTATAAATACAAGGCTAAGCCTACCCATTCAAAGACACAACTTTATATAACATAAAGCCAAAACAAAGTCTAAGAAAGCTTAAGAGCTCATTTGCATTAGCCAAGCTAATAAGGCATTTGATCTTGGGTCATCCACCATTAAAAAAGCTTCATCTTGCACCCATGTTAGGTTAGTAATGGAATATCTAACTTGGCCATCAATCCATTTAGTGAGATTCATTCACCCTCATGGAGTAAACAACAAAATTGATTGCTTAAGTCTTTAGTAGGCATATTTTGTTAAGCTTTCAAGAATATAGGTTAATGCTATTTGTTAGATTTCTTGTTTATTTCAAGTTTTAATACATGCAAATAGGATTCCTTGCTCATTTCTTATCATATGATCAATTGAGGGACTTTGCACAAAGCTTTGGGGTTTTTCCCCATATCCATAGCTCTTTGCAAAACCTTTCATTGAACACACATGGGCTTACCCTCAGCTATAAAAGCAACTCATTTTCTTTGCAAAATTTTCCTTGGAAGCTTATGAAAATTATACCCAACACATGTAAATTTTCATCTTGCATCCTTGTGTATCCAAGCTCATAGCCTTGCATTCATCTTTCAAAGAACTGATCAAGTACACCCATAATTCAAACATCTTAAGATTTTAAAAACACTAAGTGCTTCACAAATATTCTTAAGGTTTGCAAAAAAGTTACAGAGAAGGTATATTGTTGTTTGTTTTCTTTATCTTTCATTATTTTGGTAATTTTCATTTCTCACACCCTCATACCCTGCATTGTATAAGTGTTTATGATTATGAGATGTATAATGTAAAAAGGGAGTAAAGTAATCACACCCCTCACACTTTGTAATAACCTATAGTAAAATCTTCTCTTAACAATGTAATTTGTATTTGAGCCTATATCAAAATTATATAAAATCATGTATGTTCTAGAAAATTTTAATTTTACTTCCACAAAAATTCCTCCCCAGAGGCCGTTTTGATAACTTACAATTGTTTTTTTGATTTAGACAAGGTAAAATAATAAAAAGTGGATAAATTTAGTGTTGGGGACGTTCCTTTCCTCATTTCATCACCACTCAATCCAACACTTAGTGAAAAACTCATAAATTATGTCTTCTATAGTGTATTGTGGATAAATTGATCCTGGGAGGAACGGATGGAATAGATCCCATGGGCCTTTAGTTCTCTGCAAGAGCCTTTTATATGCATAAAGGAGTTGAAAATGTATTGTGGGTGTTGGTGAGAAATTTTTTTGGGGAAAAATTGGTGGTTATCTTGCCAATGCTCTGGGATTCTAAGTCCATCTACTTAACCGGTGCATGCGTGAGTAAAATGTGATTTTTATTTGAGTGGCCTTTTGATTAGGGATCCAACAGGGGCACTTCACTGACCCTGTGGAGAAATCTTGCATATATCTGCAAGAGGAATTTTCTAGGAAAGCGGGAAAGGGAGTGATAAAGTTAGAAAAGAGAAACTAATGCTACAAGTAGAAAATCAGAGACTTGCATACACCAGCCAGAAGTTTCATTACATGAACTTGAATTTAGAATAAAACAAATCTATGTAACAACAACAAGACCAAATATCATTTAATGATAAAAAAATTACCACTAAACTCCTCAGTTAATAAAGGCTAAAATTCCTTATTCCTTTATTGAAGCTTAGACAGAAATTATAAATAACATAGAAGTAGAAGACATTTTTGAGTAGGGAAAATGGAAGAAATTTGCTATATCTTTTCTCTTTTCACAAGGACATCTCTCTCATGAATTCACAAAAAATAGATCCAACATCTAAGAAGTCTAAGAATATTTTTTAGAAGCCGCTCAAATGAGGAGCTTGTTACAATTTATAGAAGAGAAGGAAACTCTTCATCTTCCTAGTGACTTTTCAAATACTTTAATGTGACTTAAGACTGTTCATATTCCATTTAAATATTTAAGTCCCTTTTATAAAAACAAGGTGACTTAAAGTTTACATTATATTTCTAAAGTTTCTTAAAGTTATATTAAAAGTGCAAGCCTCAACGCAAAAATATAACATTGATGAGAGAGAGCATTGAGCGAGAAGAGAAGAGATGAAGAAGAGGAAGAATAATAAACAAGAAGAATTATGCAGAAGGATGAGCTACTGTAGTGGATTTGATCTCGCTCCCAGACTAGATTCCACATCATGCTCCTGAGAAGGTCTCTGTTCCTCCAAGATCTTTGTTGAAATGAGATGTTGTAGGTTCTACTTTGTTGGCATGAGGAATGTGAATGCAACTTAATGTTTTTGTCCATCCATCGACCACATAGTTGATGTCTTTACACTTCCCGAACCATGAAGAATGTTTCTCTATGATAAGTATAGTAGATGCATAAATCTCTAAGAGGAAGTCGAGGATATCCTTAGTGAAGGATGAGGGGTTTTCCACCTCTTTCTTGACATACTCTTCAAGTGGACCGATAAATTCATCAATATTTGTATCTTCAACCATTGCAGGTACTCTGAGATTTTGATTTTTCCAATTTATACTATCCTGCAATTTGTATGCTTATTCCTCTTATCCCCCCAGCTCTATGATGGCTCGATTGATTTCCTCAAACCTGATTACCAAGGACCTCACCCATACACGTGACAAGTATTTTGAGGAAGTTTCAAAAATATTCCTGTCGATCAACTCCTGGCGATGAGTGTTTCTCATTTCATCTACTACTAGGCCTAAAGGTTTCAATTAGTCCCTTTCTTTCTCCAAGTCCTCCCTGAGTGTTTGTGTCCTCTTTGATGTTACACACATATGGGTAAATATTTTGACCATTTCTTAGAGAAATGAATTTACTTGTTTAGATATTGAGTCTATCCATTCATTATTTTCTTACCCCTATATTGTGAACTCATGTGTCTTCCTGATGGATTCTGGATTAAAGCTACTGATGGACGTAACTTCCTTAGTGGGAATTATTGTGGCATTAGGGTCAACTAGATGTTATACATAGAATGATAGAGTTCACAATTGCTCCTTTAGTTCATAAATATTCTTCTTATACTCCTTATTCCTTACTACCATGCAAGAGGAATATTGCTGATACATGTGCAAATTCACTTCATGAGTTTCCAATCCTAGTTGAATTGTGCTCATTTCATAGTTAGTTGATGTCATTTCATCCACTGGATTAATTACTTAGGGCTGAGCTACTTTGATGTATTGATTACCAGTTTCCCCACTATAGAACCATGAGGCTATATGTGTGAGCTTCCTTGATCTTTTTTATTTGGTCAATTAGAAAATCATTGATAGATTAGGGGCCACAACTTGCTACATAAAGCGGGTGTCAGGGATAATTATTTCCTGCATCTAAGGAAACATCTCATCGGACTCAGATTCAATGATAGATACACTGATGGTACCTTGTTCTGGAGGAGGAGGAAAATATTGAATGGGAGAGGCATGAGTGTTATTAAGAGGGGAAACCTCCTATGGTGGCTCAAAGACTGAATCCTGAACCATGTGTTCTTTTCCCACTTGTGTCTTTGTCATGGGATGTACTTCCTACATTTCTGTGATCAAGTATTCTTATAGCAGTGATGCAAATGAGCCTTCTTCTACTCTAAGTTTCTTCGGCATCTTCTCGTGAGGAGAAGCTTCCAACTCCATGGCCTTCCTTTTTAAACTCACTCCAGAGTGTTTAGAACTAGAAGTCACCTCTATGAATTTTGAAAATGACTGATGTGAGGCTTGTTTCTGATTCAGAGGCATTCCTCGTGACTTGATGGTCATGGCTCTATTCTTTTGAAACCAATTTTTTGTTTTCCTTACCACCTTCTCGGTCCACTCCAATATATCCCATAATTCATGAATATACCAGTTGATTGGAGGTAAAGGGGACATCTTGATCACCACATACTCAAGATCGTACCTTTCTATCCCATCATCATGCAAGAAGTCTTCATACCATGAGAACTTGAATTTCTTCATCTCGTTGGTTGTTATCCTCATATGGTCCTTTTCACGTACTTAAAATGCATCAGTACAGTTGGCCTAGTAGTCCTTGACTTGTGGCTCATGTTGTGATTTGGGGATGAAGAAAGAGATGGGATCTTCTCAGATGTCAAGATTAGGTCTAGAAATGTATGAATACAAATTCAAATGACAGAAAGCGGCCTCTAGATGAGATGCATCATTTTATCTCTTGAACATGAATACACTAAGAGATATAAGGAGTGAAATCAAATTCTTCCTCCTACTCCTAAGCTAGTGATTCACTTGGATGACCTGTCTGCAGAACCCAAACAATAAAATTTGGTCACTAAGGTACTTAGGTATCCTTATTGGTGCTTGGTTGAAGCTAACAACTCATAAATAGGAGAATTTCAGGAATTGTGTGATAAAGGATCCATACTTCCTGATCAAAGACATCGTTTGTGACGACATCCTAGCTACCAGATCTCCTTCTAAGCTCCGTACTATATACATAGTGAATGCATAGTTCACGTGAGAAAAATGCCTATGGCTTTACTCCATCACCAGCTGTGGAAGTTTCTCAAATGCAGGAACCTTGGCAGTAATGTTTTGCATGAGAGCCAATTCCTTGAATGATCTTAAGCTAGAAATGAGATAGACCAAGTAATAATTCATGTGGAAATTCTTTTTCATGGGCACTTGGAGTAGATGCAAATGGATATTATCACTGAGTATTTACCCCCAGTTAATCCTCTTCTTTCCTTTGTCACCATCAAGATGAAAAGGCCCATCTAGTATTGAAATTCCCTTGTGTTTTCTTCACCCATAACCCTACTAAGGAGAGTGATGGCCTCTGAGTATCATTCTTGAAATCCACACCTCGAAAGGTTCTTGGGAATTCTTGAGGGTTTCCTCCCCATTTTTAACCACGAACCAATTGCAAACCCTTGCATGTATGAATCCATTGTTTCCCATTTGTGCAAGGCCTTATCCTTTGAGATGAAAACCATGTTGGGTGATGTTGGTATCTGTAGCAAGAGTGAAATGGTTCTAGGGATGATGACCATCATCATTGTACCATTGTCGGCTCGGATGGTTCGGTTTTTGGGCTCATAATGTTAAGAGCAGGCTAGGAGAAACTCAGGAATTTGCATAGAGACCGGGTGTCCTGCAGCAGTGAACAAACCACTTGTGAATATTTGATCTTCAATCTTCTTTTGGTTCTTGGCCATAATACGAGTTATGAGGTCATTCAGTTCCATATATAAGACATTATTTTCTTCTATCTCATATTCGCACGTGAAGGGTTATGTCAAATTTTGTCCCATCCACTTCTGCTTCATGTTTTCCCTTGGAAAAATCAACTTACTATTTTTAGGAAGTATGAAAAAACAACTCCCTCCATCCTCCGCTGAGTATAGTGATCATGATTCCCCTTTCTCCTTATATTCCTCACTCCTTCTGAATCAACTTTCTATTTTTAACAGGTGCTCATGAGACCACTTACTATTTTTAGTAAGTTTCAAAATTGGACCAAATGCTCGTTTTCATGATTTCTCAGTTGCTATGCATCTTCAATGTCTCTGTATCCTTAACAAGTTCTTTTATTGATGGATTTCCCAAAATAGCAGTTTCCTATGCAGAAGACGTGCTATTTTTAGAAAGTGGGATTCTGGAGGTTGGATTGACGTGCACAAAAATTTTCTAATATCTTTTTTTTCCCAATATCTCCCCTCTGAAATTTTAGTTCTACTCACTCAATCGTCTAGGAGATTTTAAACTTTCAAATTTCAGACCTGACAGTGCTTTTGGATGTGGTAGCCATTAATGGAACTCAAAATTACAGGTATGGGTTTATTATTCATTTGAAAAAAAATTACATATCTGATATGGTTTTTTCCTTCCAGTGCTTCATGTGAAATTTTACTTCAATCGGACAACCGGTTTGACAGGAAATCCAATTTTTTCTTTGTTGTGAATTCTCTATTGCATGAGAGGAGGTTTGAAAGTAGGTTTTTTATGGTCTTGGAAAGAGGAAAAAATAGAAAATAATGGTTCATTGATTTGTGCACTGGTTTGTAATATTTTTTCGAATCTCCTTTTTATGGAAACGGAGATTTCCACTCTCTTCTTCCCTTTGTTCTTCATTTCTCCTTCTTATCTTGATAAAAACATCCTTCTGAGACCTGCACATTTCCATGGGAAAGGTGTTCCAGTTATTTGGTTGAGCTAGTTTGAGTGTTCGCAATGGTGGAGTGATGGTAGACGATTGCAAAGGAAGTATGGAGGGATAGCTATGCACGAGCGTGTAAGAAGTTAGAAGTGGGAAACATCTAGATATTTTAAAGATTTAAAAACAATATGAGAGAGGAATGGGAAAATTATCATGTCCTTGACATCCCTCACCTAATAAGGTATGTTAGGGATATAAATTTCCACGATGGTCAAGGAGACGACACGTGGCATTAATCTAACAACAGGGAGTGAGTGCTCCAAAAACCAACTTTAAAGCATTGAGGGGCTGGAAGTAGGTCACATGGGTGACCAGAATTATCTCCTAAGGGGTTGGGTAAATTTTTTAAGGTTTTACATCCCTGACCCTTAGGGAATTCAGAGACATAAAATCCTGCTAGGCTCTTAGAGATGACACATGTCCTCCCAAAATTTGGCTAAGTCTTGAACTTGCTCCAAGAAGACAACTTGTGACGATGATAACTTGAGCTTTCGATGGACATTTTTGGAAAAAAATTATATTACCCTAACTAGAAATGGCATTTTTAATCCAACAATGGGGGTATCATGTCTTTATTCTTCCATTTGATCCCTAAAAAATAGGAATTTTGATTTGGTGCTCCACTTGTACCTGATAAAAAATGCCTACAGACCTAATGCACCAAAGTGTTGTGAAAAATATTATTTCACCATCATGTAGGGCTTGGAATTATATTTAATTAGATTCTTATTTTTTCTCCTAACTCCATCTGGAGCTCCCAGAATCACCTTCCGAAGCTCAACAATTTTTTTGGCCTGTGTGCTAACTAGGCCTATGAACCCTAATTCTGGTGAAATTTCCCCAACTCCTCTGAGCCCTTCCAAAATATTCCTGAATCATTTCCATGATTTCCCAAGATATTTGAATCAATTCCACATCCACTTAAGATCTTCTGATCCATTCCATGGAGTCACCTGAGCCCTAAGAAGGCCAATGATAACCCTTCCCACAATTGTCTGTAGGTTACAAATGAACTTCTAAAATCACCTAGGGGGATGAGATAACATTAATCATGAGGTCACTTGGATTGATTGGATAGATCCAAGGTGTCTTGGAATGATAGTACTTGGAAAACTTAACACTGGGGTATATTTGTCATGCTTACAAATTGTTAATTTCATTATTGCACATTTTTATAACAACGAGTTTCTTCAAAACATGTGGAATGGTTCCTTGGGGCTTTGAGTTCCCTGCATCACCGATCCATTTGTAGGAAAAAGGATGGGAGAGTGTTACGGGTATTGCGGATCCCCACTGAATAGATTGCATAGTTATGTCAGGTCATTAGTTCCCCTTAGAGGAATTTGGACTGATGACTAAGAGGAGACAGTGTTGCAGGCACAAAGAGAATGGGTAGAACTGTTCCACAATTCTAACCAAACTCTAATCCTCTGCAAAACATAAATAAAAAAGATTAGTGTGGATATGGCAGGTCTTGAGAGAACACGAGTTACACCAATTTGGAGGTTCTCCGACTGGCCAGTTCTTCCGCATAAGGAACAAGCCATAATAATGCAGACTATGGAGTCACGTTGGGAAGCCCTTCAACCCATTCCAATCCCCAAACTTCAAAATGTCGTAACTTCCACCTAGTTGCTCCATATTTCATAAAATTAGCACTGTTAGAAAGCTCTCAGTATCCTTTATGCCAAAAAGCTAGATTTATTAATTTTACTAAGGATAAGTTGGTGAAAAAGTGGAAATAATCTCCATCACTAAAATATGCAGTTCTTGGTGGATCAACCACCACATTGGATGAAGTATGGTGTCTTTTCCTTCTCCCACAAGAAAATTATCAAGGGGGAATGATCTTATAAGAGTTCTCATACCTATTTTCAGACATTTTATGCATGTTGTTGGTGGTTGGAGGTGGAAATATAAGTTTATCTATATTATCCCTCCTTTCTCTTTCCATATTATATATAATGTAAAAATATCTCATTTAGGAGGGGAGGATGTTCTAAAATGTAAAAGGAACTCTGTCAAAATTGTTCCAAAATAACTGTGAGTTATAGACCTTCATTTTAGCTTGGTAATGTGTTCTTGTGCCTTCTTCTTCACATGTATTGGTCTGTGCATACTTTAAAAGCAATAAAATATTTGTTTTGTGGTATTTCTCAACCTTGACTTATATTTTTTTGCATTTCCTTGCCTCTCCATTCTTGTTATCATATTTTGTGCATGCTTTTCTAACTTGCAGGTTCATCTTGTTGTGTTTCATGGAGAATAGATGGTAAGTGGAGTTTTAGGTCTGTGTAACATCTATTTGGCCTCTCCCTTCTCCATTTTAATTCTCCATTTTCCCTCATTAGAGTTTCTTCACCCTTTAACATTAGGATTAGATAGAGGAACCAACCTTCTTTAGAGGTTTCTATCACGTAAAAATTACCACAACTTGAGAGACAATCTCATGTTACCCAAAAAAATGATTTCTCATGCATCCATTTATGAAAAATTAGAGGGTGTTTTTTTTTTACAGATAACAGTTCTGGCATGCCTAGTGGGATAGTTTAGAGGTTAATATTTCCATTTTATCAAGTTTTGGTGTATATATTGGTAGATTTTAACCTTTTGGAGGCTTTACAGAAACAAATATAGTGACTCCAAACATTATATCTATTGGATCAGAAGTTTAGTACCTCAGTTTCATGAGAAGGATTCAGACAAGGTCAAAAACATTAAAAGAAGGATCTTTTTATTACTTCTAGTTGTCATCAAGGAGAAGAATAAGAGGAAGACCAGTCAAGATATAACCATCACCACCTGATAGAGTCCTCTATACTCCTCTTGTTGTCATCTAGAGTTTTAAGACCCATTCAAACTATGTCACTTGAAATAAATATTCCCTTTGTCAGTTTCAATGGTGGTAGTTCTATAGCTCTCAATGCACAACATGATATACCATTTTTTGCACTCAAAAGAATTCCTTACTTCACTGGAGAAAACCAAAATACTCCAGCTAATCATATCCTAGATGTTGTTAATGTTTGTTTAGTCCATTTTATCATGGAGGATGATGTTGCAGTGGGATTCTTGGCTACATCATTCAAAGGGAAAGCTCTTCAATGGTAAAATTTTTTGAGACTAGGCATAATTCATAATTGGGAAAAACTCGACTCAGATCTTTGCAATCATTTTGAGGACAAATAAGATCACCTATCTTTAGTAGAGTAGCTGACAACAACAAAGAGAGATCATAACGAGTAGATGAATAATTTAAACATTAGATTTCAAAGGATTTGGGATAGAATTCCTTAAGTGGTAATATTGATGCCCGAACATGCATTTCTTTATTACCTAAAGGCCTTGAATAATGATATTTTAGTCATGATTCAATCTATGGGGGGTGTATAACATTACCACGTGCTTATGAAATTGCTATTAGGGCTTAATATAAAGTTATGAGACCATAATGAGGGACCAAGCACTAGTCACTACAAGTATAGACTGTCATAACCATGCTCAAAAAATTATACGAATTCCCGATAAGGGCAGACAAGAGCACCCACATAAGGGACTAGGGTGCCTACAACCGCTCTAGTCCTGATCTGGGCTTTGTAGTTCTCACAGGTTTTCACGATCTAAATTTTTCTAGGTTGGAAGAGTGTCACAAATATTCCATTTTTATCACTCCAAAGTTGCACCATAGACTCTCCAAAAACCCTATAATGAAGAAAAAAAAATCCAAGCATCAAAACCCTAAAAAAGGAAGATGTAAATGAATGGTTTGGAATGACCTTAGATGCCAAAATAGTGGGCTTACTAACTGAGCATTGCACTACATTTCAGACCCAGATGTAGTTTTGGTGTATGTGTGCATGTTATGCCCTAGGTTTTGTTATCCAAAATAAGCCCCCTACTTATTTTGGCTAACTTTCCTTCATCCTTTCCTTCTTTTGTGCCTCAGTTGAATTTTTCCACTTCTCAGGCACTCAAAGTTTTCTGGGTATGGTTTCAACAGATAGATAATTTTCTCACCTTTCCAGAAAGGTAAAAATTTCCTCCTAACTCATTATATTTTTCAAGTTATGGCTCGATGGAGTTTTGGAGGGAAATTTTCCCTGAGAAGGCCCAAGGCCAATAGAAATGTGCCACATGTCTTGTTGGAAGAGGGGTTTGGAGGCATGGAAGGAAATGGAATTTTTTTCCAAAGTGGCTAACGACATCAAAAGAAAAATTTAAGGTGAGGGACCGCAAGCAATATAGTGGTGACCCATGTCATGGCGGGGCAGCGGGCGTCAGGGGGAGGTTGAGTTTTGATACTTTGTTCAAATGACGCAAAGGGGAGAATTTGGCCCGAAATCCCACCGAGCAATAACATGCCACCACGTGTCCTATCAGAAGCAGGGGTCAGAGTGGCGGGGAAACCTTGAATTTTATCCCAAAGTGTTCAAATGGCGCAAAGGTAAAATATGAAGTGAGGGCCCACAACCAATATAATGGTGACAAATGTCCTAGAGTGATGGAGGCATAGAGAAATTTTGGAAATGTTGTAAAAATTCAAAAAAGGGTAAAATGATCATGTTAGTGCAAATCAGTAGCACCCCCTAAATGACCTTCAGATCTGTAAGTGAGAATTGGGTCATTTAGTGTGATTGCACAACATGGAATCTTTTCCCCAAGTGTGGGACTTGCAAAAATGGGAAAAAAATCTCTAGATTGAAGGTTGGTTCCTCTACTCCTCTGATCAGATGTATGCATGAAATTTGTAGAGGTTTAACTCAAAATTCTACTCTAATTCTGCCAAGGAGACAAGGATAGAGAGAAAAGAAGATAAAACTAAACTAACAAGGTGATACACCCAAAGGAGTGGTGAACATATATTTCTGTAGATTGACAAAAATTATAAAAAAATGCAACACAAATCATGCACAAATTGCTAAAATTGTAATGAAGGATCAGGATAGAGTAAACAACACAAGAAAGGATTGAAAATTCATTCACAGAGCTTGCATTGTCATTTCCATTTTTAAATACAGTGCATTACAACAATAAGGAGGTAGAAAACATGTTGTAGTCCTAAAAAGGTCTGATATTCCACAAATTCACTTGCCAGGGTGAAGGAGGGAGCCTGGAGAACATAAAAAAACATCCAACCCTTTACAAATGAGCCAAATCTGGCTTTTAACAATGAAAACCTGAGTTCAGGAAGGAGAAACACGAGAAAAATGAAATGAATGATTCAACCACCAACCAGATCCATCAAAATAGCATGGGTACCCTTAAAATTTCATTCCCTAAGATTTTCAACCATGCTGGAGAAGAATGGAAGCCATACTGCATTAAAAATGGTGGTTGAATGTTAGTTCTGCTCTTTTTCCCATGCCAAAGGCATTTTTTCATTTTTCTCTCACTAAAATCCACCAAAAAACAAAATTGAAGATTCCATCGTGTAGAGGACTTCAATATCTTTCCAATGACACCAAAATCAAGAAAAAATGAGCTCTGGATCGAAAGATATGCCCCTCTGAAGATTTAGGGAAAAACTGGGGCAAAAATTGGGTCGGCGGGCCGAAACCTAAAAATTTTCCCCTTTTTTGAATTTGGGAAAAATTCCCCAAAAAGCTCCATGCCCCTGCCACTCCACTTCCATGTGGCACATCCCCATTGTTAGTCCATGGGTTCAAATGGCTATTTTACGCCCTTTTTTGAATTTTGGAAAAAATTCCAAAATTTCTCCACGCCCCGCCGCTCTGCTACTACGTGTCACCACGTCCTATTGACTTGGCACAGGCCTTAATCCAAATCTTTATTTCGTTCTGAGGGCCTGTGGGACAAAAAATTTCCTTTGTGCCATTTTGAACACTTTGGAAAAATTTTCCAAATCCTTCCGCACCTCTGACCCTCATCGAGGACTGGACATGTGTCATCCTCTGGTTGGTCGAGCGCGGTGGTCTTACAATAAAAAAAATTCTTTCCTTTCCGCACCATACTTTGGAATTTACTACACCCCTGCTAACTCCCACCAGTTCCATCCACATGGCACACTTCCCTGATTTAGCACGGGCCAAATTTGATCAAATGGTTCTCCTTCTCTTTACGGGCCTGTGGGAAATTTTTTTCCTTTGCACCCTTTTTTTTTTGGCAACTTACCCAAATTTTTCACCTGGTTCTGACTTCTGCCTTCAACTAGACACATGCCGCATCCTCATTCATCAGGCGTGGGCCTCAAGCCATTTCTTTTCCTTCTCCTTGGTGGGCCCATGGGAAAAAAATTTCCCTTTGTACCCCGCCCACTCCTTGGCAATTTTTTCCAACTTACCTCCACTGACCCGCCATTCCACTACCACGTGGCACATTCCTATTGGTTGCGGGCCTTCCCAGGGAAAATTTCCCTCAAAAACTCCACCGAGCCATAACTTGCAAAATACAAGGAGTTAGAAGGAAAATTTTACCTTTTTGGAAAGGTGAGAAAATTCTCTATCTGATGAAGCCATTTTTAGATAATTTTGACTTGCCTAAAAAGTGGAAAAAATTGACTGAGGCACAAAGGAAGGAAGGAATGAAGGAAAGTTAGCCAAAATAAGCAAAGGGCTTATTTTGGATAACAATTTTGGTGACTCAGAGGGGTCATCTACCTGTTGGATGAATGATCAGCTGGTCTTTGAAGCAATCCATTAGGCATGGAGTCATCAACTTAACTACTTGGTACTCTCAACTCATTAGAAAATTTCTAGAAAGAAGATTGTGAGAGTAGAATATCACTTGATCTGGAACATGGCCTGCAAAGATGCATCCTTGGGACAACAAAGCTTGTGCCAAAGCACTTAGGGAAATGTAAAACTAAGCTACAACAAAACAATGTGCACAAGCACTTAGAGGAATGAAAATCTAAGCTAATATGTACAAGGTGAGGAGTTTCCCTTCTAGTAGCAATGCTTTAGATGGATTCCATTAACTAGAATCTGTAGTTCTTCACCATCCAATGTAGACAATTGGAAGGCATTGTTGTTCTTACATTTTGTGACCATGTAGGGGCCACTCCAAATGGCATCAAACTTTGAATGCCTTCCTGGATTTGCTTGGTCTGCATCCCATTTCAACACTAAATCTCCAACTTGGAAGGTTCTAGCCTTAGCTTTCCTATCAAAGGTTCTCTTGATCAAGGCTTGGTCCTTCTCCATTGTTTGGGCTGCATGCTCTCTGATTTCTTGGATTTCCATCAATTCTACATATCTAACCTCCATGGGTTCAAACTCCAACAATTCCAATTGCTTCATGAGTTCCAACATTGGCAACTCAAGTGACATAGGCAAGATTGCCTCTCTTCCATAAACAATTCTGAATGGAGAGTTACCGGTGGATCTCTTGGGAGTTATCCTATCAGCCCATAAGGCTGATTTAAGTTTAGTGTGCCAAGTCCTCTGATTTTCATCAAGAGTCCTCTTGATGATCCTTAATAGGTTCTTGTTGGTAGACTCAGCTTGGCCATTACCTTGAGGGTAATAATTTGATGAAGTGCTCAGATAGATCCCATTCTTAACAGCCCATTCAGTTACCTTTGATCCTATGAATGCCAATGCATTATCTGATATTATAGTGGCAGGTATACCAAATCTGGTTACTATCCCCTCATAGAAGTCTAGAATGCTAGATTCTTTGCCTCTTTGAGTGCCACTGCCTCAGTCCATTTGGTGAAGTAGTTTGTTGTTGTTAGAATCCACTTGTGTCCTTGGCTTGAGTTTGGGTTAATGACTCCAATGAAGTCCAAACCCCATTGCATGAATGGCTGGTCAACTGAAATTGGGTGCAATGGAAGGGCTGCTAATATTTCCTTGCCTGTGAAGAATGCACAATTTTTGCACCTCTTGATCCATGCATAACAATCACTAAACACCTTGGGCCAATAATAGCCAGCCTTCATAATCTTGAGGGCTGTCACTCTTGGAGAAAAATGACCCCCAGCTGATCCACCATGGAAATCTTCTAACATTCTCTTAATTTTATTTTTCCCAATGCATCTCAGCAGCACTCCATTTATATCCTTTTTGAACAAGACACCATCAACAAGTGCATATGGAATAGCCTGCAATCTAAAGTGTCTTCTCTTGGTTTTGTTCATCTCTGGAGGGCATAGGCCTATTTGTAAGAAGTGCATTATGTCTTGGGTCCAGCAAGGAGTGAGCATACCACCATTCTCTTCTTGAACACCATCTTTGTTCTTGGTTGTCTTGCAACGCCAAAACAACATCCTTCCCATTGCTTGCTTCCATTGATTTGCTCAAGACCAGTCTTCTCACACAATCCCTTTCCTCAGACCAGCTTGGTGACCTTGATCTCAATTTCATACTCCATGACATGAGTAATCCACCCTGCACATTTTTTCATTTAGGTCTTTGTTGAGGAGGAAGTCCTTAACTCCCACATGAGAAACCAACAGTTGAACCTTGTTGTTTGAAACTAGATGCTTAAATTTCTTCAAGCTCCTAATCACTGCAAGAACATGCTTCTCAATGAAGGAATACCTCACCTCATATTCCTCCAAGCTTTGGCTAAAGAAGGCAATTGGTTGCTCTGCATTTTCTTTGTTCTGTTGTACTAAAATTACAGAAATTGTATCATCACCTGCCAAATGCATAAAGGATAAAATCTTTAGAGAAATATGGGTTAATGAGAGTTGGAGCTTATGAGATAGCCTCTTTGATTGCCTCAAAACTTTCCTTACCTTCAGCTGTCCATTTGAAAGCCATACTTTTCTTCAACATCATAGTTATTGGCTTGACAAGGGCTGCAAATTCTGGAACAAACCTTCGAACAAAATTGATTCTTCCCAAGAAACTTTGAAGGGCCTTCTTGTGACTTGGTAATGGTAGTGATTTTATTGCTTCAACCCTCTATGGATCAATTGCTAATCCCTCTTTGGAAACAATGTGGCCTAGGAGCTTTCCTTCATGAGCTAGGAAAATACATTTTTTGGGATTCAAGGATACCCCAAATCTTCTACATCTTTGGAACACTTGTCTCAAATGAAAGAGATGATCTGCTGCACTTTTAGAAAATACAATAATATCATCTAGGTATATCAACACTATTTTTTTGATCAATCCCTTGAATGCCATATCCATTGCCCTTTGGAAGGTAGCTTCAATGTTAGACAGCCCAAATGGCATTTTCCTATATGCATAGGTTCCCCATTTGGTGGTGAAGGCTGTGTTTTGAACTGATCATCCTCCTTTACCATGATCTGATTATACCCTGAATAACCATCTAGCAATGAAAACCTCTCAGAGCCAGCAACAACTTGCAAAATCTGCTCCATAGAAGGAAGTGGGTAATGATCCTTGAGGGATGCTCTATTTCAAATCTCTAAAGTCTACACACAATATTATTTCTCCAATCTTCTTTCTAACTAGAACCAAGTTTGCAACCGAGCTTTAATTCTTGATGGGAAATATGATACTTGCCTCTATTAACTTATTCAATTCCTTCTTCATGAGAGGCTCCATGTGTGGATTGATTGGTCTTTTTTTTTCCTGATGGGTTTAGCACTTGGATCTAATTCAATTGTGTGTTGAGCTAGCTTGGGATTGAAACCTCTCAAGTCTTCATAGCTCTAAGAAAATATATCTGGGAACTCTTGGCAAAGTTTCATGAACTCATACCTTTCTTGCTTGGTTGCCACTTTACCAATTTGAAGTGATTTGTCTTCTCCCACCGAGATGGGCACTGAATATTCTCCCTTGACTTGGATGTTTTCTTTCTCCTTCCTAAATTGATCATTAGGATTAAAGATGGACTCCAAAGTGACAAGTCCTTTTGGTAGTTTGTTAGTTCTCAGCTGTACCACTTGATCACCATACTGTTGTTCTAACTTTTCCTGATTTTTGGCTGAGAACTCAGCTTCTTCTTACAAGAAATTGATGATTTGTTGGTCACTTTCAAACACTTGCCAACTTACATTATTGTCTGGCACTGATGGCCTTATAATCACATGAATTTTTGGCTGCACTTTATCTTCCTTGATACTCTCCACAACATCAAAGGCTGCTCCAATTGTTGCAAGCCTATCAGCAGCTTGGTTTTCTTTCCTAGGGATGGAGTTGATGCCAAAGCCTTCAAAATCCTCAATGAGGTCCCACACCCTATTCTTATAACTCTTGATCAGGTCATTTTTGGTAGCATGTTGTCCTTTAACTTGATTAACAATCAGCTCACTATCACCAAAGACTTGTAAGTTTTTGATACCTCTCTTTCTTGACCAATGCAATCCATGTATCAAAGCTTCATATTCAGCAGTGTTGTTAGAACATGCAAACTGAAATCTAAAATCTAAATGATACTTAATGCCTTGAGGTGAAAGAAGCATAGCTCCCCCTTACACCTTTTCTACTTCTTGATCCATCAAAGAACAGTACTACCATACCTCATTGTCATCTTTATGGTCTGGCTTGGTGATGCTAGGAATAGGCTGATTTTCTTCATGCATGTAATAAACTCCTAGTTCAGATTCCTCTATTTCCTTGTAGGGATCAAAAGCATGTACCTTGCTTTCCCATTCATCAAGAGTCAAATCTGGGATGCTTCCAACTTTGGTGTCATCTTCATCTGTGCCTGGATAATCCTCTTGATCAAATGCTGAACAGTTGGCATTGATTGGGCTTGGAGTATGAGGCTCAATGTGAAAGTTTGCAATAGGTTCAGACCTGATTGTGGCCTTAGTTCCATATCTAGTCTGAAACAACATGTGTGACCAATCAACAGATAAATAGCCTCCAATTCTAGCTGTGAAATCCCTTGACAAACATAGGGCAAAAAGTGGTGGTAAATCTATCACTGACACATCTTGCAAAACAGTGACATTGGGGCATGCATGCAAAGTGAGGCTCAAATATTTAATTACCCCCACTTTTGTTACTACTATCCCATCTAGTTGCACCACCCCTTTGGATATGACTTCATATTGGAGGCCCAGCTGATCATCTATTTTCTTGGGCATCACAGAACTACTTGCCCCAGAATCAATCATACAATTGTGTACTAGTTTATCCCCAATGATCAATGAAACATAGAATGGAGGGGGCTTCAAAACTTTACCTTGCTGTCCTCCAAGATTCCCCTCAGGCTTGAGTAGCATTTGTGAGTACCTTCTCTTGCATATGAGCTTGCTGATTTGAAGTTGACCAATTCTTCATGGCAGCTTGTAGTAGATCCCTTTGGCCTGGGATGGATAGTGATTCCCACATAGATATATTCACATTTTTCTTCTTCATTTTTTCAATGATGTTAAATGGGGATGAAACATCTCTTTGCTGCCCCTTAGCCTACACATTCTTTTCTTGTACATGGGCTGCAACAACTGGCATTTGAGCTGGTCTAGAAGGTGGCTTGGGCTGTCCTTGCACATTTGGAACTGCATTTTTCTTGCCAACACTTTGTGGAGTGATGGAAGGTTGTGGATCACCTAGAGCTAATGGTTTCCCTTCACCAATATTCCTCTTCTTTGACCGTGTGTTAGCTGCTACATTCTAAGAAATTGTTTGATTCATACCACAAAATCTTCAGGCCTGCCAATTCACAAGTGTAGTCTCATTTGGAGTTGTATTTTGCTGAGATGTTCCTTGTTGTTGGTTTTTTTCTTGACTCACCTCACTCTCTACGCCAATTGCTGTCACCATCAAAGCTTGGTTCAAAGCACCATTGAAGCACATAGACTGGTTATGAGGTTCATTACATGGGAAACACCAATCATACTCTTGAGCTATATTATTTTGCACTGGCACTAAGGCTTTAGAGGTAGATGCAACATTGGGGTTATAGGGCAGAAACAGTCTGTTGGTAGGAGGCCTTACTTGATTTTGATTTGCAGCTAGATTGGGTGGCCTATTAGGCTAATATGGTTGCCTATTAGGCTGAGTTTGAGACTGATAAGAAGGTCTAAAACTTTGGGCTTGCTACCTCTTGAGTGTAACCAGCTCATTTCCTAAATTTTGTAATTGTTTCATGACTTCTTGAAGTTCATTTGAGGCACTAGAGGATGAAGTAGAAGTTTCATTTGAACTCTGATTTCTAGGAGTGGGAATAGGAGCTAAAGTAGGTGCTTGACTAGTGCTTGGGCTTTCCAAGTTTGGATATAAGGGCATGGGAGGCCTAGGCACCAGTTTACTAGCTTGGATTAAACAATTCTTAGCCCTAATGGTGATGCTATAAGCTGTAGGTATATTTGCACCTCCCATGGATTGGATTAACAGAGAAATATTAGAATTTACAGTTTTGAGATAGTATAAGAAAGCACCTTTAGCTGTTGGTCTTACTGTCATTGGGATTCTATCCTATGTCCTTTGAAATATAAAATTGAAGTCTGTTAGCTGCTCATTGGGATCTCTCTTGATAGTTTTTAGTTGTTCCAATAGAGACAAATTATCTCCCTTTTCTCCAAACTGATCATGGAGAGCTATGCACAACTGGTTCCAATTTTGGATAGAGCCTACCCCAAGGCTCCTGAACCATTACAAGGATTTCCCTTTGAATGAAGATGCCAACAATTTGACAGCAATTTGCATCTCAACAATCTCATGGATTGCACAAACATTAGCAATGTCTTTGACATGATCACTAGGAGTGGTCTGATTTTCCCCAGTAAAGTATGGGATGTTCTTCAATGCTGCAACTGGAACTGGGTTTTGTGCATTGAGAGCAAGTGGGATGCTGCCAGTGAAGTTGACATAAGGGTTGGGTTGTGCCATTCTGATTGGCCTGAGAACCCTTGTTGATTGGGTGAAAGGTCTACCAGGTGGAGGAGTTGATAGAGTTCTGTTTGGTGGAGATGGAGACCTTTGAATTCTTCTTCCCCTCTCTCTTCTTCCTGGGGATAACTATAGATACTTAGAAAATCCCTCTTCTCTGGCCCTTGACCTTTTTTGGATCCTTCTCATGAATCTTCAGACTTGGACTGCTGAAACTAGTTGATTTTATCCCTTTGGAGTCGCCAGATGTGCAAATCAAGGCTCTTTTTAAGCAAGAAACTTACAAAAAATGCACATCAACTTTGTTGTAATGAAGATGAAGACCTCTAAGGTCCCACTGGGCATGCCAAAACTATTAGTGTAAATCAGCAGCACCCCCTAAATGACCTTTCAGATTTTCAAGTGAGAATTGGGTCATTTAGTGTGATTGCACAACATGGAATCTTTTCCCCAAGTGTGGGATTTGCAAAAATGGGAAAAAAACTCTCTAGATTAAATATTGGTTCCTCTACTCCTCTAATCGGATGTATGCATGAAATTTGTAGAGGTTTAACTCAAAATCCTACTCTAATTCTGCCAAGGAGACAAGGATAGAAAGAAAAGAAGATAAAACTAAATTGACAAGGTGATACACCAAAGGAGTGGTGAACATCTATTTCTATAGATTGACACAGATTATAAAAAATGCAACACAAATCATGCAAAAATTGCTAAAATTGTAATGCAGGATCAAGATAGAGCAAAACAACACAAGAAAGGATTGAAAATTCATTCATAGACCTTGCATTATCATTTCCATTTTTAAATACAGTGCATTACAACAATAGTCCTAAGAAAGGTTTTATATTCCACAATATTCACTTGAGGGTAAAAAACGTCCAACCCTTTACCAAATGAGCCAAATTTGGCTTTTAACAATGAAAAACTGAGTTCAGGAAGGAAAAATGTGGGAAAATTGAAATGAATGATTCAACCACCAAACCAGATCCATCAAAATAGCATGGGTACCCTCAAAATTTCATTCCTCAAGATCTTCGACAATGCTGGAGAAGAATGGAAGTCATATTGCATTAAAAATGGTGATTGAATGTCGGTTTTGCTATTTTTTCCCATGCCAAAGGCATTTTTTCATTTTTTCTCTCACTAAACTCCATAAAAAAATTGAGGACTCCATCATGTAGAGGACTTCAATAAATTTCCAATGACACAAAAATTGAGAAAAACTGAGCTCTGGATTCAAAGATATTCCCCTTTGAAGATTTAGGGAAAAACTGGGATAGAAATCAGGTCAGCGGGTCGAAACCTAAAATTTTTCCCCTTTTTTGAATTTGGGAAAAAATCCCAAAAAAAGATCCACACCCCGCAATTCTGCCACCACGTGGCACTTCCCCATTTGTTCGTGGGTTCAAATGGCCATTTTACCTTTTTTGAATTTTGGAAAAAATTCCAAAATTTCTCCGCGCCCTGCCACTCTGCTACCACATGGCACACTTTGACTTGGCGTGGGCCTGAATCAACTTTCTTTCCTCCCTGGACCAGTGGGAAAATTTTTTCCTTTGTACCTTTTTGAACACTTCAGCAATTTTCACCAAATCCTTCCACGCCTCCAACCCCCACCACGACTAGACATGTGTCATCCTTTGATTTGTCCGTGGGCCTTTCCAAATTTCTTTTCCTTCTCCGTGGGATTTCGGGCCAAATTTTTCCTTTGCGCCATTTTGAACACTTTGGAAAAAATCTTCAATTTAATCCTATTGGTCCGACCTCTGCTGCCACATGGTACCTCCTCATTAGGCACGGGCCTCAAGCCATTTCTTTCCCTCCGCGGGCATGTGGGAAAATTTTTTCCTTTGCACCTTGCCCACTCTTTGGTGATTTTTCCAACTTACCTCCACTGACCCGCCATTCTGCCCTACCACGTGGTGCATTCCAATTGGTCGCGGGCCTTCCCAGGGAAAATTTCCCTCAAAAACTCTATTGAGCCATAACTTGCAAAATACAAGCAGTTAAAAGGAAATTTTTTACCTTTTTGAAAAGGTGAGAAAATTCTCTATCTAATGAAGCCATTTCTAGATAATTTTGAGTGCCTAAAAAGTGAAAAAATTTGACTGAGGCACAAAAGAGGGAAGGATGAAGGAAAGTTAGCCAAGATAAGTAGGGGCTTATCTTGGATAACAGGTTGTTTGAACCCACAGAAAAATGGGATGATGCCACATGACAGTGGAGGTCATCCCGGCGGAGCATTCTGGGGATTTTTCCCCAAAATTACAAAAGGGCGAAAAATTCAAATTTCAGCTCGTGAACCCATTTGTGCCCTAATTTTGCCAGTTTTTCCCTAAATCTTTAGAGGGCCATATATTTCGAACCAGAGCTCAATTTTTCTTGATTTTTGTGTCATTGGAATGCTATTGTAGTCCTCTACAAGATGGAATCTTCAATTTTGTTTTTTGGTGGAGTTTAGTGAGAGAAAAATGAAAAACTTCTTTGGCATGGGAAAGAGAGAAAAACTGACATTCAACCACCATTTTTAATTTAGTATGGATTCCATTCTTCTCCAGCATGGTCAAAAATCTTGGGGAATGATGCTATTTTGATTGATCTGGTTGGTGGTTGAATCATTCATTTCAACTTTCCCGTGTTTCTCCTTCCTAAACTGAGTTTTTCATTGTTAAAAGCCAAATTTGGATCTTTTGTAAAGGGTTGGACATTTTTTATGTTTTGTAGGCTCCCTCCTTCACCCTGGCAAGTGAATTTTTGGAATATCAGACCTTTTTTTAGGACTACAACATGTTTTTTCCTCCTTGTTGTAATGCACCGTATTAAAAAATGGAAATGACAATGCAAGCTCTGTGAATGGGTTTTCAATCCTTTCTTGTGTTGTTTGCTTCATTCTGATCCTTCATTACATTTTTGCATTTTGTGCATGATTTGTGTTACATTTTTATAATCTGTGTCAATTTTCATAAATAGATGTTCATCACTCCTTTGGTGTATCACCTTGTTAGTTGAGTTTTATCTTCTTTTCTCTCTTCTATCCTTGTCTCCTTAGCAAAATTAGAGTAGGATTTTGAGATAAACCTCTACAATTTTCATGCATACATCTGATCAGAGGAGTAGAGGAACCCGCCTTTAATCTAGAGAGTTTTTTCCCATTTTTGCAAGTCCCACACATGGGGAAAATATTCCATGTTGTGCAATCACACTGGATGCCCATTATCAAACTAGAAATCTGAGAAAACATCTAGGGGTGTTATGAATTTGCACTAAATATTTTGACATGCCCAGTGGGACCTTAGAGGTTTTCATCTTCATTACAACAAAGTTGATGTACATTTGTTTTAAGTTTCTTGCTTAAAAATAGCCCTAATTTGCACATCTCGCGACTCCAAAAGGATAAAATCAACTGGTTTCAGTAGTCCAAGTCTGAGGATTCATAAGAAGGATGCTAATAAGGTCAAGGTCCAGAGAAGAGGGATTTTTTGAGTATATGTAATTATCCCCATGAAGAAGAGAGAGGGGAAGAAGAATTCAAAGGTCTTCATCTCCACCAAACAGAAATCTATCAACTCCTCCACCTGGAAGACCTTTCACCCAATCAACAAAGGTTCTCAGGCCAATCAGAATAGCACAACCCAATCCTTATGTCAACTTCATTGGAAGCAGCCCAATTTCTCTCAATGCACAAAACCCAGTTCCAATTACAACATTGAAGAATATCCCATACTTTACTAGGGAAAATCAAACTACTCCTGGTGATCATGTCAAATACATTGCTAATGTTTGTGCAATCCATGAGATTTTTGAGATGTAAATTACTGTCAAATTGCTAACATCTTCATTCAAAGGGAAAGCCTTGCAATGGTTCAGGATCCTTGGGGTAGGCTCTATTCAAAATTGGAACCAATTGTGTATAGCTCTCAATGACTAGTTTGGAGAAAAGGGAGACAACTTATCTCTATTAGAACAACTGACAACTATCAAGAGAGCTCCCTATGAGTAGCTGACAGACTTTAATTTCAAATTTCAAAGGACATGGGATAGAATCCTAGTGACAGTAAGGCCAACAGCTGAAGGTGCTTTCTTATACTATCTCAAATCTTTAAATTCTGATATTTCTATGTTAATCCAATCCATGGGAGGTGCAAATATACCTGCATCTTATAACATCGCCATTAGGAATGAGAATTGTTTGATCCAAGCTGGTAAACTGGCACCTAGGCCTCCTATGCTCTTATATTCAAACTTTGAAAGCCCAAGCACTAGTCAAGCACCTAATTTAGCTCCTATTCCCACTCCTAGAAATTAGAGTTCAAATTAAACTTCTACTTCATTCTTTAGTTCCTCAAATGAGCTTCAAGAATTCATGAAACAATTACAAAATTTGAGCTGGTTACACTCAAGAGGCAGCAAGCCCAAAGTTTTATACCTTCTTATCAGTCTCAAAATCAACCTAATAGGCAACCATATTAGCATAATAGGCCACCCAATCCAGCTGTAAATCAAAATCAAGTAAGGCCTCCTGCCAATAGACCATTTCAGCCCATAACCTCAATGCTACATCTACCTCTAAATCCTTAGTGCCAGTGTAAAATAATATAGCTCAAGAGTATGATTGGTGTTTTCCATGCAATGAACCTCACAACCAGTCTATGTGCTTCAATGGTGCTTTGAACCAAGATTTGATGGTGACAAAAACTGGTGTAGAGATTGAGGTGAGTCAAGAAACAAACCAACAAAAAGGAACATCTCAGCAAAATACAACTCCAAATGAGACTACACTTGTGAATTGATAGGCTAGAGATTTTTGTGGTATGAATCAATTTTTTTTAAAGAATGTAGAAGCTAACACATGGTCAAATAAGAGGAATATTGGTGAAGGGTAGTCATTAGCTCCAGGTGATCCACAACCTTCCATCACTCCACAAGGTGTTGGCAAGCAAAATTTAGTTCCAAATGTTCAAGGACAACCCAAGCCACCTTCTAGACCAACTCAAATGCCAGTTGTTGCAGCCCATGTACAAGAAAATAATGTACAGACTAAGGGGAATTAAAGAGATTTTTCATCCCCATTTAACATCATTGAACAAATGAAGAAGACAAATGTGATCATATCTATGTGGGAGTCACTATCCATCCTAGGCCAAAGGGATCTACTACAAGCTGCCATGAAGAATTAGTCAACCTCAAATCATCAAGCTCATATGCAAGAGAAGGTACTCAAAAAAGCTACTCAGCCTGAGGGGAATCTTGGAGGATGGAAAGGTAAAGTTTTGAAGCCCCCTCCATTCTATATTTCATTGATAATTAGGGATAAACTAGTACACAATTGTATGATTGATTCTAGGGCAAGTAGTTATGTGATGCCCAAGTAAATAGCTAATCAACTGGGCCTCCAATATGAAGTCATATCCAAGGGGGTGGTGCAAATGGATGGGACAACAGTAAAAATAGTTGGGGTAATTAAATATTTGAGCCTCACTTTGCATGCATGCCCTAATGTCACTATTTTGCAAGATGTGTCAGTGATAGATTTACCACCAATTTTTGTCCTATGTTTGTCAAGGGATTTCAGCTAGAATTGTAGGCTATTTATCTAGTGATTGGTCACACATGTTATTTAGGAAAAGATATGGAGCCAAGGCCACAATAAGGTCTGAACCTATTGTAAACTTTCACATTGAGCCTCATACTCCAAGCCCAATCAATGCCAACTATTCAACATTTGATCAAGAGGATTATCCAAGCACACATGAAGCTGACACCAAAGTTGGAAGCATCATAGATTTGACTCTTGATGAATGGTCAAGAAAGATACATGCTTTTTATCCCTACAAGGAAATAGAGGAATCTGAACTAGGAGTTTATTACATACATGAAGAAAACCAACCTATTCTTAGCATCACCAAACTAGACCATAAAGATGACAATGAGGTATGGTAGTTGTTCTTTGATGGATCAAGAAGTAGACAAGGTGTAGGAGGGGGAGCTATGCTTGTTTCACATCAAGGAATTAATTATTACTCAGCCTTTAGATTTCAGTTTGCATGCTTGAACAACACTGTTGAATACAAAGATTTGATACATGGATTGCATCGGTCAAGGAAGAGAGGCATCAAAAACTTACAAGTCTTTGGTGATAGTGAGCTGATTTTTAATCAAGTTAGGGGACATCATTGAGGATTTTGAGGGCTTTAGCATCAACTCCATCCCTAGGAAAGAAAACCAAGCTGCTGATAGGCTTGCAGTAGTTGGAGCAGCTTTTGATGTTATGGAGAGTATCAAGGAAGATAAAATATAGCCAAACATTCATGTGATTGTAAGGCCATCAGTGTCAGACAATAATGTAAGTTGGCAAGTGTTTGAAAGTAATAAAAAAATCATTAATTTATTGTAAGAAGAAGCTAAGTTCTCAACCAAAAATCAAGAAAAGTTAGAACAATAGTATGGTGATCAAGTGGTACAGCTGAGAACCAAAAAAATTCCAAAAGGACTTGTCACTTTAGAGTCTATCTTTAACCCTAATGATCAATTTAGGAAGGAGAAAACAAAAATCCAAGTTAAGGGAGAGGATTCAATGCTCATCTCGGTTGGTGAAGGCAAATCACTTCAAATTGGTAAATTGGCAACTGAGCAAGAAAGATATGAGTTCATGCAAATTTGCCAAGAGTTCCTAGATGTATTTTCTTGGAGCTATAAATACTAGAGAGGTTTCAATCCCAAGATAGCTCAACACACAATTGAATGAGATCCAAGTGCTAAACCTATCAGGTAAAAACAAAGATTGGTCAATCCACACATGGAGCCTCTCATGAAGAAGGAATTGAATAAGTTAATAGAAGCAAGTATTATATTCCCCATCAAGAATTCAAGCTGGGTTGTAAACTTGGTTCCAGTTAAAAAGAAGAGTGGAGAAATCAAATTGTGTGTAGAATTTAGAGATTTGAATAGAGCATCCCTCAAAGATCACTACCCACTTCCTTCTATGGAGTAGATTTTGTAAGTTGTTGCTGGCTCTGAGAGGTTTTCATTGCTAGATGGTTATTTAGGGTATAATCAGATCATGGTAAAGGAAGATGATCAGTTCAAAACAACCTTCACTACCAAATGGGGAACCTATGCATATAGAAAAATGCCATTTGGGTTGTCTAATGCTGGAGCTACTTTCCAAAGGGAAATGGATATGGCATTCAAGGGATTGATCATAAAAATAGTGCTGATATACCTAGATGATATTACTATATTTTCTAAAAGTGCAGCAGATCATCTCTTTCATTTGAGACAAGTGTTCCAAAGATGTAGGAGATTTGGGGTATCCTTGAATCCCAAAAAATTTATTTTTCTAGCTCATGAAGGAAAGCTCCTATGATAGATTGTTTGCAAACAAGGATTAGCAATTGATCCAGAAAGGGTTTAAGCAATAAAAGCACTACCATTACCAAGTCATAAGAAGGCCCTTCAAAGTTTCTTAGGAAGAATCAATTTTGTTTGAAGGTTTGTTCCAAATTTTTGTAGTCCTTGTCAAGCCATTAACCATGATGTTGAAGAAAAGTATGGCTTTCAAATGGATAGCTGAAGGTAAGGAAAGTTTTGAGGTAATCAAAGAGGCTATCTCATAAGCTCCAACTCTCATTAACCCAGATTTCTCTAAATATTTTATCCTTTACGCATTTGGCGCTGATGATACAATTTCTGCAATTTTAGTATAGCAGAACAAAGAAAATGTAGAGCAGCCAATTACCTTATTTATCCAAATCTTGGAGGACTATGAGGTGCGGTATTCCTTTATTGAGAAGCATGTTCTTGCAGTGATTATGATCTTGAAGAAAATTAAGCATCTAGTTTCAAACAACAAGGTTCAACTGCTGGTTTCTCATGTGGGAGTTAAGGACTTCCTCCTCAACAAAGATCTAAATGAAAAATGTGCAGGGTGGATTACTTGTGTCATGGAGTATGACATTGAGATCAAAGTCACCAAACTGGTTTGAGGAAAGGGATTATGTGAGCAGCTGGTCTTGAGCAAATCAATGGAAGAAAGCAAAGAGAAGGATGTTGTTTTGGTGTTGCAAGACAACCAAGAACAAAGAGGTGTTCATGAAGATAATAGTGGTATGCTCACTCCTTGCTAGACCTAAGACATAATGCACTTCTTACAAACATGCCTATACCCTCCAGAGATGAAAAAATTGAAGAGAAGACACTTTATATTGTAAACTATTCCATATGCACTTGTTGTTGGTGTCTTATTCAAAAAGGATATCAATGGAGTGCTGCTGAGATGCATTGGGACAAATAAGATTAAGAGAATGTTAGAAGAGTTCCATGGTGGGTCAGCTAGGGGTCATTTTTCTCCAAGAGTGACAACCCTCAAGATCATGAAGGTTGGATATTATTAGCCCAAGGTGTTTGGTGATTGTTATGCATGGATTAAAAGGTGCAATAATCATGCATTCTTCATAGGCAAGGAAATATTAGCAGCCCTTCCATTGCACCCAATCTTAGTTGACTAGCCATTCATGTAATGGGGTTTGGACTTCATTGGAGTCAAGCCAATGACACAAGTGGATTCTAATAGAAACATAATACTTCACCAAATGGACTGAGGTGGTGGCACTCAAAGAGGCAAATGAATCTAGCATTCTAGACTTCTATGAGGGGATAGTAACTAGATTTGGTATACCTACCACTATAATATTAGATAATGCATTGACATTCATAGGATCAAAGGTAATTGAATGGGATGTTATAAATGGAATTTATCTAAGAAATTCATCAAATTATTACCGTCAGGGTAATGGCCAAGCTGAATCCACCAACAAGAATTTATTAAGAATCATCAAGAGGACTCTTGATGAAAATTAGAGGAATTGGCACACTGAGCTCAAATCAGCTCTATGGGATGATAGGATAACTCCCAAGAGATCCACAGGTAACTCTCCATTCAAAATTTTTTATGGGAGAGAGGAAATCTTACCTATGTCACTTGAGTTACCAACATTGGAACTCATGAATCAATTGGAATTTTTGGAGTTTGAACCCATGGAGATTAGATATGCATAATTTATGGAACTCCAAGAAATCAGAGAGCATGCAGCCCAAACAATGGAGAAGGACCAAGCTTTGATCAAGAGAACCTTTGATAGGAAAGCTAAGGCTAGAACCTTCCAAGTTGGATATTTAGTGTTGAAATGGGATGAAAATGGAGAAAATCAAGGAAAGAATTCAAAGTTTGATTCCATTTGGAGTGGTCCCTACACGGTCACAAAATACAAGAACAACAATGCCTTCCAATTGTCTACATTGGATGGTGAAGAACTGCAGTTTCCAGTTAATGGAATCCATCTAAAGCATTGCTACTAGAAGGGAAACTCCTTACCTTGTACATATTAGCTTAGAATTTCATTCCTCTAAGTGCTTTGACACAAGTTTTTTTGTCCCAAGGATGCATCTTTTGTAGGCCATGTTCCAGATCAAAGTAATGTTCTACTCTCACAATCTTCTTTTGGAGACTTTCTAATGAGTTGAGAGTAACAAGCAGTTAAGTTGATGACTCCATTACCCAATGGATTGCTTCAGGCAGCTGGTCACTTCATCTAGTAGGTAGATGACCCCTCTGAGTCGCCAAAATTGTTATCCAAAATAAGCCCCCTAATTATTTTGGCTAACTTTCCTTCATCATTTCCTTCTTTTGTTCCTTAGTTGAATTTTTCCACTTCTCAAGCACTCAAAGTTTTCTGGGTATGGTTTCAATAGATAGATAATTTTCTCACCTTTCCAGAAAGGTACAAATTTCCTCCTAACTCCTTGTATTTTTCAAGTTATGGCTCGGTGGAGTTTTGGAGGGAAATTTTCCTTGAGAAGGCCCGAGGCCAATAGAAATATGCCACGTGTCCTGTCGGAAGTGAGGGTCGGAGGTGCGGAAGGAAATGGAAAATTTTGCCAAAGTGGCTAAGAGTGTCAAAAGAAAAATTTGAGGTGAGGGCCCACAAGCAATATAGTGGTGACACATGTCATGGTTGGACAATGGGCGTCAGGGGGAGGTTGAGTTTTGACACTTTGGTCAAATGGCGCAAAGGGGATGTAACATCCTCATTTTATACATTAGAACAAGTCAATTTTTTTTTTTTTTTGATAAATGCTTCCTGGTTCTAAATACATAATTTAGAACTCACAAATTAAATAACCATTCTTATAACATATAACCATATGCAGCTGTAATGACTCGGAGTACCTCCGATCTATTCATTCCATGACTCGGTAATCTACCGATCTATTCATGAGTAGTAAGAGTTGGCGTTTTTATTTAACACACCACTCTTGTGGTTTTCTTCCCTATTCTGGGATTCAGAATGCTCTGTCTAAGGAACCTATCTGAATAATTGTTACCATTATGCATCGGCATCTCATCCCTTAGACTAGGTGACTTAGAAAAACGCAATCATCAGCTTGCGATACTTTGGCCAAAGATTTGAAACATACTGCTTATGTCTCGTATTCCTTAACATCATACTCGTCAATCTGGAATACGTCCTTCACCCCATTCCTATGTTATGAAGAATGTCTTATACTGACTTGTGTCAGTCCCTCCTATCCTAAGTTATTCACTCGGAAACGGATTAGTAAGGTGACAACGTTATATGGATGCTCCCGAGGACTAGGGATACGATGACATACTGGGTCAACCCTAGTTAAACCAGTGTGTCAAGATGCCCCGAGTCTCCTAGGAAGCCTTATAACGTGACCACATTCCTAATCGGTCCCAGAGTAACTTGTTCGAGTTTAAGGTGTAAATCTTAACGATCAATGCAAAGGGTGTTGTCATAAGTCACCTGCATTGTTGTATCTTCGAGGAGATCCTAATCTTCTCAGAGGTACAACCCTGTAGTTGACTTGTGCCGTCAACCTTTAAATCTGCCTCGAAAATATCTACTTATTAAAAAGTGTTACATACGTTGAGTTAAATTATACCATAAGACGCTCCCTTTAAGAGTAGTCTTTCCCAATCCCTGGGTTCCTCACCTTAGAATGAAACTTTCTTAATAAAACCCAATACACAAGAGAAGTTATTAAGACTAGAGGTCCCATCAAGGAGTTCATAGAATATACATAATTCTAAATCAACGAAATTGGACAATTACTCCCATCCTTCACATGAGATTGCTAACCAAACCCTTTTTTGGTTTATATTAGTTCTCATAACTGAATTTATATCTTACTTATTAGTATCAAGATATAATGATTAAGAATCCAATTAAATGTTGTCCTGGCTTAATCAAGACTAGGAATTAATAATTTAATTCAACTTGTTTAGCGTCTTGCTTAGGTTTATTTTTACCCTAGCTTCCAGAAGACAATGATCTAAATTTCAATTTAGCTTTAGATAGAACATACTAGAAATGCTAAACAATCATAAGTATTCATTCACATATTCTTGCAAGCTTACATTGATAATCACAAAAATCTCCAATTTAAACAATAATAACAAGCTCTCATGATCATTTGATCTGAAGAAGGTCAAACTACCAGATAAGAATAAAAACACATAAGTAACAAATATCTCACTTTATTCCCTTCAGGCTAATCAAATACATTTTATGCTTTCAGCTTACTTGATACAATACTCAACGGAAAAAGAACATCTTTCTTCATATAGTACATTTAGAGAATCAAGCTGAAATTCATCATAAAACCAAATTAAACAATCTGAACATCCTATCAGATCTGTGTGCTTTTACCACTTACGGCAACCATCTGCAAAAATTGTCAACATGGGTCAGTTTGATGAACTGAGCATGATAAGCACTAACTCTTAAAACAATTGCAATCCACCAACTGTTTTCATTAAACAACCTGTTTAAATGAGATCATTTCACCAAACAAGTAAACATATTTTAGACTATGCTTTTGTAATACAAACATGACTATAAACGCGTAACTCAAATTATCCTTACGAATAGTCCTAGATACTTCTCAAATATTTCATCAAAATATTAGGGATCAAGAAGAACGAAATGTATCCAAAAAAACTATCCATCTGAATCCCAAGGACAACTAACATCAGACAGATCATTACATTCAACATAATAAAAGGAATATCATAACAAATCATGATTCCATCAATATGTTAAAAACAGTTCCAACGGTTAGATAAAAATATCAACCTATACTTTACAACAGAAGAGAAAGAAAACAAGTCATTCATATTTCCTTTCAAACAAGCTCATGACTGTACCGTCTCCTTGAAAGTAAAGCATTCACCTTATATGCATACAAATAAGTCAGATGAGCCACAAGAAGAACCACATTTTTTTAAAAATTAAATATAACATAACTCCTGTAGCTTACTAGCAGTATAGTAGCTCTCACACCAAAACAGTGATGAATATCAACCAAACAGACTCCACATGACCTTCCACACGAAGCGAAAAACAAGAAGATATTCAATGCCATCACCTGTTGAGGTGCAGTCGACAGCTCCTTAGTTCAATCAAGCTCAAGACTAGATATCCATGCAACAGAATACGTAATCATGCTCAAACACAACAACAATCCCTCTCAGCAACATACAACTCATTCTTATCCCTACTAAACACTGTAAGGTTTTAGATCCAAGGTCGAAATCAAAAGAACTTCCCCTTTTTATCTCAGTCAACAAGAGACTCGTTAACATTAAAGCAAATGATGTTTCCCTAAGACTATGTAGAGATATTCCTAGGAAATCCATGCAGCATGCATAACCTCAATTAACTGCAATTATTCAGAAAGGAAACATAACATACCGTATTCACATCTGAACTCATTTAGAGGTTAAAAAGTATGGTAATCACGACCCACTTTTACAGAGGCCAAGATACAAGATATCTATCTATACTTAAGGAACCCAATAGAGCCAAAAACAATAAGTGTTCATAATCAAGCTTATATAGAGGCAGATACACTAGTTACCTATAAAGGATTTCAGCTAAATCCGAACAATAGTATTCACGATAAAGCTTCTACAGAAGCCGATATACAAGATAAATATTAGTTAATGATTCCAACCATGCCAACAATGGTAAATATTCAAAATCAGGCTTATACAGAAGCTAAATACTGATTTCGTAACAAGGAATCCAACTGAGCCTCTACAACAATATTCGGTCAAGCTTACACAGATAGGAAACGTAAAAAGTACACCAACTGAGTCTGTACACAAAAAATCATTACTTAAACGAAGGTATTCATTACAAGATAACAGAAGTCGTATTACCGGTTACCCCTCCAGGACTCTGACAAAATCATGCTACCAGTATTCACATACATGGCTTCTACAGTAGTTCATAATATATGAACCATTCCAAGGACTCCACAGAGTCATCTTGTAAATAAATAAATATGTTGCAAACCATCAACGGGTTGAATCCCATAATTGCAACACAAGGGAGGGGAAAACAAATTCTACTAGGGTCGCATTGAAATACTGTAAACATAGCCAGTTATCCGTTCTACAATAACTTTAAGTATCATAGCAAAACCTAACAAGATTCAGTAACCACCACCTATAATAACCATGACAGAACTTACAAAGAAGTCCAATTAAACTGAACATTCAATCAAAATTCCATCAGTATCCTTTCCGACAAGTATCAACAACAAGTATCAATTGTAGCCTGAACCCCAAAAAGAAAATAATTCATGGGATCCCAAAGAGCAGGTTTAGTATACTTTCTTGCATGCATTTCACAAACTTTAGCTGGAATGTAAAACACAACTAAATAGTAGCAACAGTTCGAAACACAATGCACACCCATCAAGGGTTAAATTGAAAAATAGAACCAGTAAGAAGATACAGTAACAAAATCACACAAAGCTACCATAAAAACCGTTTAAACCCATAAATCATCTGAACAGAGTTGTTCTAATGAAATCATTTAAAAGAAAGCAAGATTTTTAAAGGTTAAGGCCTAACATGCCTGGTTATTTGCTTAAAAATCTGAAGAAGACCACTGAAAGAGCTTGATCCTTCTCCTCTTTTTCCAAGTTAGATTCACCAACAAAAATTTGTTATTTCCATGACTTATAAATTTTCCTTGCCAGAGAAAAGAGTGAGTTACACTCATATTTTCCATGCAACTCCAAGAAGACTGGTGTGAAGAACCAGTGATCAGATAGAGGGAAAACCGGGAGCGCATGAAAAACCAAACAAACTACTAATTTTCCATTTTGCATGCCTTCCCGTGAAACCCGAGCTCGAAGACCGAGCTCATTAATTGCATTTACTCCAAATTTCCCTGCTCAATCTCCATTGCCACTGACTGCCATAGTTGGCGATGGACAAATGAAATTCAAAGACCATTTCTAACTTTGGCGACTCTGCCACGTCAGCTCTTGCTAGCCATTAAAACTTCTACCAAATTACCTGTCCTCCATGCTTATCCATCCATTTAATGCCATAGAAACTGCCGCCCATGGTTCGCACCCTTCCATAGGTCCCCTTTCTTCCTTGTTCAATAGTTAGGTTAGTAACATAGGTTAGGATTTAAGATGCGACTTAATCTAACCTCCATAGCACAAGTTACTAACTTAGAACATTTAGATTATAGCTTAGGCCCAGGTTAGATTAACACTAATCTAACCCATAGATCATAGTTTAGTTTTAGGTTACTAACCTTAATAAATCCAGTTTAAGTCAAACATTTCAAATGCTCAGAAAAAGAACCTACAATATACATTCACAAATAGGATTCACTCCTACACTACCAATAGGATAGTGAATTAAATGTATCTGAATTATTACCTGGTCCATGATCAAGACCTTCCTGATATTACGATATCGGAAACTAATTCATTTTACACAATCAACCTGAGTTAGACTTCAGACTAGCTTATTCAATGCATCTAGACCTTGCAACCTGCGTAAGGTCTATAATTTTAATTCATCCCGAATAAACTTAAAGAATCACTTGGATCAATACGACTGATCTAAGGCTAGGTCTTATAGATGGATAACTCCATAATTCATTCCAAGATCAGATTAAACTCAGACGTAAAATGAAAGAATTAAAAGAGTCCAATTATATTCTGACTCAGTCAAAGATCTGTAATTTCAAAGAAGCTATAGTCCATATCAAGCATGACTTCTCAATCAAAGGAACACATCCTTTTTACAAAAGAAATCACATATCAACACTTGTATGCTCAGGAGGAAGTAACAACAGTTTAGGGTGTTACAGGGGAGATTTTGGCCCGAAAGCCCGCCGAGCAATAACATGCCGCCACGTGTCCTATCAGAAGTGGGGGTCAGAGCGGTGGGGAAACCTTGAATTTTTTCCCAATGTGGTCAAATTGTGCAAAGGTAAAATATGAAGCGAGGGCCCACAACCAATATAATGGTGACATGTGTCCCAGAGCGACGGGAGTGCAAGGAAATTTTGGAAATGTTTCAAAAGTTCAAAAAAGGGTAAAATAGTTGTTTGAACCCATGGAAAAATGGGATGATGCCACATGGTAGTGGAGTTTGGGCTGGTGGAGCTTTTTGGGGATTTTTTCCCAAAATTGCAAAAAGGGCAAAAAATTCAAATTTCAGCCCACGAACTCATTTGTGCCCTAATTTTGCCAGTTTTGCCCGAAATCTTCAAAGGGCCATATCTTTCGAACCAGAGCTCAGTTTTTCTCGATTTTTGTGTCATTGGAAAGATATTGAAGTCCTCTACATGATGGAATCTTCAATTTTTATTTTTGGTTGAATTTAGTGAGAAAAAAATGAAAAACACCTTTGGCACAGGAAAAAGAGCAAAATTGACATTCAACCACTATTTTTAATGCAATATTGCTTCCATTCTTCTCCAACATGGTCAAAAATCTTAGGGAATGAACTTTTAAGGGTACCCATGATATTTTGATGGATCTAGTTGGTGGTTGAATCATTCATTTCAAATTTCCAGTGTTTCTGCTTCCTAAACTTGGTTTTTCATTGTTAAAAGCCATATTTGGCTCTTTTGTAAAGGGTTGGACGTTTTTATGTTCTTCAAGATCCCTCCTTCACCCTGGAAAGTGAATTTTTGGAATATCAATTTTTTTTTTAGGATTTCAACATGTTTTTCCCTCCTTGCTATTGTAATGCATTGTATTAAAAAATGGAAATGACAATGCAAGCTCTGTGAATGAGTTTTCAATCCTTTCTTGTGTTGTTTGCTTCATTCTAATCCTTCATTATATTTTAAAAATTTGTGCATGATTTGTGTTACATTTTTATAATCTATGTCAATTTGCAAAAATAGATGTTCATCACTCCTTTGGTGTATCACCTTGTTAGTTTAGTTTTATATTCTTTTCTCTCTTCTATCCTTGTCTCCTTGGCAGAATTAGAGTAGGATTTTGAGTTAAACCTTTGTAAATTTCATGTATACATCTGATCAGAGGAACCATCCTTTAATCTGGAGAGTTTTTTCCTATTTTTGCAAGTCCCACACTTGGGGAAAAGATTATATGTTTTACAATCACATTGGATTCCCATTATCAAACTAGAAATTTGAGACAACATCCAGGGGTGCTGTGAATTTGCACTAATAGGTTCTCTTGTGCCAATCACACTTTGTGAAGTAATGAGAAATAACTAAATGTAGAAAATGTAATAGTCTATGTGGATGGAATAAATTAGAATCCTTCCCCCTATGAAGTGTGATGCAGATATCCTATCTTGTGTCTTGATAATGAAGCTATGTGGATGTTAATACAATAGATGGATGCAACTGTAGGAGTTATAGGAGTGTATGATGTTAGGTCCCTCATTAGGGTCTCATAAATTTATATTTATAGGGTTATCTTGCTCCAATTTTGTAATTAACCTTGAAAAGGCTAACCCAAAGAAAGGTAATATGAAAAATGGCTAGAAGAGGTCCAAAAAGTGTCGGGAAAATGTTAGAAGGATCAAGGCACCCCCAGGTGGGACTAGGGTACCCATGGGCACCCCAGTACTAAATCTGGGCACCCCAGCCAAGGCTAAAATTACATGGGATGTCTAGAAATGGATAGGAATATGGGTGCTATAGGTCATAAATTATGAAATACAATAAACAAGATGGCCAAATGATGGGGGTTAATAAGTAATTTCTTTTCTCAAGAGCCTTATAAATAGTAGTATGAGATCGGGATAAATAAATGTCCAAAGTGCATGATTTTGTGACTACAGGTTGAGTAACTTGGGGGGAAGGACTGTTTGGTTGATAATGGGACTTGTTTGGTTGGTATGGAGGATGGTAAGGTCTGAAATTTTGGGCTTGTTTCCTTTTAATGGATATCAACTCATTCCCAAAATTTGACAATTGTTTCATTACCTCTTGTAGCTCGGTTGAGGTACTTGAGGAAGTAGATGCTTGACTAGAAATTTGATTTCTTCGGGTCGGGATAGAAGCTAATTCATGAACTTAATGAGAAGACAATCTCTCAATCTCTTGGAATATAGACATTGGAGGTCTAGGAGTAAGTTTCCCAGCCTAAATAAGACCATTATAGGGTTATCTTGATCTAATTTCATATTTAACCCTAAAATGGCTAACCACCAAAAAGATAAAGATCTCAAACAGATAGAAAGAGCCCAAAAAGTGGCAGGAAAGTGCAAAAAGGATCTAGGTTCCCCTGGTGGGACTAGGGCATCCATGAGTGCCCCAATACCAGCCTGGGTACACTAGTAGAGGATAAAATAATGTAAAGTGATGAAAGATAACTGGGCATGTAGGTATTAAAGGTTAGGAATGATGAAATAAAATAATAGAATATGGCCAAAAGACAAGGGTTAATTAGTACTTTCTTCACTTAAAAACCTTCTAAATAGTAGTATGAGACCAAGACTAAATAATGTCTAAAGTGCATGATTTTTTGTCTACCGGTTCTTCTCTTTCATGAGTATATTATAATCTTTCAATGTTTGTTTGATATTTTCCTCTCAAACATATTCCTCTACATATTTTTTTTGTTTTCGAATTTCCTTCTCAACTTTTATTCATCGTTAAAATCGTATTATTAAGATTATTATACCAAACACAATCTAATCATTCCAAACTCATCGTGTATGGAAATATGAAGACTATTCACATACGTTTTGATATTTTCTTGATAATTTTCAACATGAATAGATTGGATGGTGATATTTTAAAAATCTTCTATGTAATCCTTTATAGTCTTGATTTTTTCCCTAAAATTATAAATTTTTTTACAAGATCAACTAATAATTATAAGGTAAGAACTTACCTCATAACATTACAATCATCTATCCCAAAAATTCATTTTTTATTTTCTTATTATAACCATTTCATAGTGCACATGATCCCACCATATGGATGCATGTTCCTTTAAGTTTGTGTAAGAAAAAAACACTCTTTTGGATCATTTTCTCAATCAAAATAATTTTCTAGCTCTATTGTCAAATAAATGAGATCTTCGAGATAAAATTCCTTAGTAAACAAGAGTGTCAAACCTTAGATTTCCTTCTATTTCATAAATTTCCTTCAATAATCTATAATTTGTTTCATAAATCAACCCTTCAAGTTGAACCTATGCTTTTTCATCTTCATCTTCATTCACATTTGCTTCCACTCCTCTTTGTGGCATCCAATCTATATTGGATTCCTCTCAACATCTATGCCAAGTATGTACCTATTAGTGCTCAGTATCATTTTTTAATAGGTAATCCTATGTGTGTCATTTCTACTCCTCAAAACTATCTGCAATGCAAGACTATTTCACAACTACAATAAAACTACTAGAGTCTCAAACACTCAACTAAACAAGACACAACCTGTTATGATAACAAATCATGTAGGTCATATAAGAGGGGACCAAGTCAATGGATAACTTTCCTCGCATCCTAGACTCGGTTCACTCCAATGAGAACATGCATAACACAACACACACAAACTTAGAACTCAAACTTAAATATTTATATCATTGATAATTGAATTAAAAATATTACATTCCCACATTATTCTTTACTAAATTAAAAAATTAAGATGATTAACACATCTAAACAATCCCTCAATGTACTTGATTATGTTATTGACATAACATATTCCTCACAAGATTTCCCTACTTTTTATTTACATTATAAGTTTATTTCTTTCTCCTCTCTCTTAAACTAAAGATAACTCCTACTAATCAATTTGGATCTTTTTAACCCCTCTCACAATTATGGATGCCTCTTTCAACTCATAAGCACATTGAGAACACTCAATAATTAACATTTCATCATTATGGGTGGTTAATTAATTTTTAGCTTCCACATGGTAAAAACCCACTACTCACAACAAATCAACATATTTAAAATCACCAAGAATGTTTTGAAACTAGTGGTTGACATAGAGTAGTGGTTTTTAAACCTATTCATGTGTTTACCAAAAGTTTTGGAATTTGATGAAAAAGTTGAATTTTATCTTAGTTATATGATTAAATCCTCCTACACATTATATCATAAAGTGTTAGGGTTTTACGGGTGCTTATTGTGGTGATTTTGATAATATGTGACATGTAAGACAATGTTGAAAAATTACAAACACACGCGTGCACACACAAAAATATTGAATTGCGTTTTTGGTTGATACAAGATTGCTTCTAGACCCCTATAATTCCACATCATACACCTAGGTAAGTAAAATGATCCATGAGATCTTATTGATTATCCTTTTGTGAACTCTTCTAATATTTTTCCATATTTGGCTATCTTTGACATGCTCATTCAAGTTGCATCTTCATTTGTCATGTCTGACCACTTGAAAAAGTACTCTTTATGTGTGATACATCTTGATCTCTTGATTATTATGGAATCCATCACCATGATCATATCTTCTATTACCTTCATAGGTAGGTATTGTCTCTAATATAAAATTGAATTCTATGAACTTACATATTCTTAATCACTAGTATATTCTTCATGGAAAGGATAGAAATCCTTACATCAAATATAGGAAAAATATCAATCCCATATGGAATCTCTATCTCCTAATATATCACTCCAAATATATTCATGATCATACATGCCCTAATATTCTTTCACTTGATATTTTCATGTGTTCCTCTATGGAACCATTATTTTCCTAAATGATTGAAAACCGAATCTCCAACCTAAAATTATTATCCTCCATGTTTGAGATCAACATGTTGTTTGTATCTCATAAAACTATTTTCCAACTTCTCCATAACTTGTTAGTGTATCTATTGTATATACTCGTTTGATTCCTTGACTATAACACTTATTCTATACAAATTGGTTTTTTCTTCAACTTAACAACACCTATAGGGTTGTAACCATACGCTTACTCAAATATACTATTGGTTGTGTTTATATTAGTTTATTTGTTGTTATAAAACTTGGCTTGTGCTAGAATCACGTCCTATTATTTTGGTTTGTTCCCTACCAAGTGTCTCAGGAAATTTCAAAGTCTTGAGCCTTTGTTTTCCCATATGTTTTTAGATAATAGGTTAGAGTGAACCTCACTTTTATCCCCAAATTTATCTAAAATGTTCTCCAAACATTATCACCAATTTTTTTCTCTATTTAAAAGAATATTTTCAAGTAATTCATGCAACCAAATTATCACCTCTTGGAAAAACATACTCATAATGTTTATGACATCTAATAAAGCCAATAAATTCCACTCATCCCAATACCTATTTTCCCTTAAACCCATTTCTATTTTGATCTTTCATGAACTCAACATAGGATTTTATCCATGTTTTATTCATCATAACACAAGATATAATATGTTTGTTGTTATAGTTTAAGGATTGTGGTCTCTAGATAAAGTATGGTTCATGGTTTTTATTTTTATGGTATTACTAATGGTGATAAAATAATATGGAGTGTTCATAATATTTCTTACAATATGTTTTCATATTCATAGCTATTGAAGATAAGATATATGTAGCCACTTTTTTTATACCTCGCTTCACATGAGTCCACTACTAAGCGATAAAAACTAGGTATAGCTCATAGCCATGACCATATTGATTCACTCATTAGCTTCATTTTATTATGAAACTAATACAAGTTATAACATCCATTAAAATAGGGATGAAAATTCATTTCTACGTATAACTAAGGATAGAAGATCATTTTCTAGATGGAGGTTATTACAACTTCCGTTACACCTTGGTTAAAATTTGTATTTACTAGTTATTGATTCATGTTTCAATTTAATGGTTTTATACTTAATATACTATACTAATGCATAATCATAATTCAAATTCAAATCAAGTTTTCCTTATAGTCCTAAACTACGGTACTCTTGATTTTTCCAACAATGTTACAACTACAATTTGATAGAGTACAACTAGTGTTAGGGAGAGGAACCAAAATATGTAGGTAGGAGGTATAATAGAGTGCTCATGTGCACAAGTGGATAAAATGTTTGTAAAGTTGCTCTATAAATATTTGTATTTAAAAATTTGTGTATGATAGGTTCATGGAAGTATGGATGTTTTTAACAACAAATATGTCCGTTAGGGCTGCAAACCTATCTGTAGACACCCCAATTTCAAACCTATCCTAAATAAATTAATTTTATCATTCTATTTCCCATAAAAATGCACATTGAATTAATTGATGTTAATTTATTAATTAGTCTATTTCAACCCCTAAATTAAACCCAATCTATAACATTCCCAATTTTAAGACTTTAGAAACAAGGGAAATTTTTTTTACACAATGTTCTCTGTTCTAAATAAAACATCATTTAGAACACACATTCTATGCCAATCAATCTCATAACAGATAACCATATGTAGTTGTAATGACTCGGTAATTTACCGATCTCTCATTCCATGACTCGGTTACCAACTGATCTCTCATGTTGTCTTAAAGTATAGAACACTTTATGCATACAACGTATAATTGGTTTTCCTACCCTATTTCGAGTACTGAGTGATCTATTTAAAGAAACCTATCTGAATATTTGTTACCTAATATTCATCTGACATCATGTTTCTTTAAATTTGGGTTATATAGGACAACGCATAACCAGCAGCTTGTGATACTTTGGCTAAATATTTTCAACGTACTATTCATGTTACTATTCCTAGATACGACATCCTCATCAATTTGGAATAAATCCCTTCACCTCACTCTTATGTTATCTAGAATGGTCTTTACTAACTTTTTGTCATTCCACTTGCCCAATGTTTGACCCTATCCTAGGTTAGCAACATAGTTTCGTTATAGGAATACGCTCACGATGAATTAGGGTATATGGGCATACTTGACCAACCTATGTCGATCGAATGTGCCAAGGTACCTTGAGTCATAGATAAGATACTCCATATTCCTAAACATGTTACTACTTGACCTAGAGATTTAAAACTAAGATCAAGTCCGAGATGTGTGCTAGATCTAGATGAACAAATATGGAAGGGTGTTGCCACATGTCAACTACAATATTGTATCCTTGAGAAGCCCTTGGTCTTCTTCAATGGTACATTCCTATACTTGGCATGTGCCAACATCCATAGAATTGATTCATCACAATGTATATACCCCCTTAGAGGTCATTTATTCATAATTAAATTGAATTAAGATTTATAATGCAACAACCATGACTAATCCCTAATTCCAACATTCATTAAGTTATTGTATCGATAATTAATATAATTTTATATTAAGAAATTTATTAACTCATGTTTTCATTTATGTTCAATAACTCAACATAACAAGCAGGTTATCCCAAAACAGGACAACAAACATCAATCGTTTAATTTTTAATGCAATCCTAGCTGTCCAAAGCAGGTGTGTCATCCACCTAGGTGCAACTAGTGTTTACTTTATTTAAACAAAGTACAAAGATTAAAGATCATAACCACCATTCCATTTATTTTTCATTCTTTTGAGAGAGGAAGAGTCTTCCTCTACATGGTTAGATGTTAGGTTTAACATAACCTTTTTTTCATTCATTACTCATATAGTTTAATTATATGTCCAATAAATATTTCATTATTAATCTATAGTCATTTATTTAGAGAATGAAATCTTTTGCAATTTAAAAAATTTCATTATAGTAAGGGATATTGCACTATCCCCTTAATCCAACTTATTAATTGATAACAGTAAAGCATACAAACAGGTATAAAGGAATATCGACAAGATAGCATTACTATTTCCTTCATACAAAGTATAAGAGAATTTACACCAAAAATTGGAGTCATTCTCCAAACTTTTCAATTCATCATGATAAAATATACATTTACAAGACTATGCATTTCAGGCATACTACATGTTAATCAACATTAAGATCCTAAAAGAACATAACTTTTATTTATCCAATACAACTCGAGAATGAATCGAAATTCTTTCCAAAAGATCCACACTTAAATAAGTCACTACATCATAAAAAATTTTTCCTTCTTTTATCACTTACGAAGTCCATCTGGAAAAATTACTAGCATGGGTTAGTTCATTGAACTGAGCATGATAGGCACTAAGCATTAAAATGAAGTGCATTACACTAATTTTTCTATTAAAACAACTCTTCTTTAATGAAATAATTAATAAGTATCATACAAATAAGAATAAGTAATAACAACCAGAAAAGAAGTATAATAATGAGTCATAAATTCACTTTTAATAAAAGAGCGTAATATAATCAGCAATAACTAAATTATAAACATATAGTTTAATTAAACTAATTAATTACTTTTTAAACAAACAATAGATCTTGTCGTCTAATTATTTCATAATTCATTCTGAATTGAAATACAGAATTTATCTTTACTATGTAATAAAAAGAGTTACTTTTATCATAGTACATATTTAGAATGATTCGTCCCACAACTTAAACAAAAATAAGAAGAATCAATACATACTATCCACCATTCACTAATCATCTGAAAGACAAAAAATGGGGTTTAGAAAGTACTCAGCTGATAACCCACATAACTTCTTCAATTCAAGGAAACCAATATAAAGATTCAATAATAAAGAGACAACATCTAAAATAAGAATCCCAAATCAATCCAAGAAGGGATAGAGAATCAAAAAAAATCTACTTGTAAGCCTTAAATAATTCTACATAATAGAAGATATCATCCATAGATCTAAAACCCTTTGCTCCAAAATCAAGGCAAGACTTACACAAGGATAGTTTCTTCCCGTCTCCATCCAAGGAATATTCATAACATGCTAGAGTCCTAAATGAGGATTCCTTCCAATAAAAAAAACAAATGAAGCATGACTCTTAGTCAAACAACCATTCAATAGGTCTAACATGATTCCTAGTTTTTCCCTTCAATGGGATAGCTACATGCCAGCACATTAGTTCACCATCAAATCATACAAACAATCAACTTAGTACAAAAATAGACTAAATAAAATCCACAAGGAACTTTCCATCTTAAAAGAGTGGTCTCCCACTATGTCCTACAAGATACCTACTACATGGATAAAAAATATGAACCCATGAAGTCGAACATTGCCTAAGAGAATAATCACTCTACAACCAAGAAGAGAGTCGAGCTATAACCCCTTAGAAGTTCGATCAAATGACCCTTAACTTTACAAAAATTATATGAAATTCAAATAGAAAAGATCCGATCAAGAATTCATTCACCATAGTGTTATCAATTGAATTCCAATTTCCATTTCAAAATCAATTGTTCTTTTGCTAGTTCCCAAATGAGAATGTTAAAACTAAACCCATAATTTATAGACAACAACACTTCTAGTTTCCCCCTAAGAATTCAGAACCTTATCAGACAAGAAAAATCAATAATAACCTGGTTCATCTATTCCTCTTTAGGGTTAAACACAATTTTGAATTCATTTCATTGAAAGGAGTACACAGTACAATCCCAAAAACAAAATACTATCCATAAGAGAAATATATTCCTTTCTCCGTTTAAAGACCCAAAAATTCATTCAAATGAATCTATAAGAGAGTACTAAAAATAAACACCATTATTAAGATAAGCAAGTTTCTATAATAATGCACAAGCTCAAAAAAACTTAAATCCCAACTATTCTAAGGTCTTACACAACTCCTTACAAAAGAGATATATAGTTTATGATCCCCAAAGAATTTAAAAAATTATATGAAATAATCCCTCAACCATAAGTAATAAATCCTTCCCAAAAAAATATTCAGTATACGGGAGTATTCATCTCTTGGCTTTCTATTTTAAAAACCCAGAGATCAATTAAAAAGGATCTAAAGAAGATAGAGTATGAAAACCTGTCACGCATTTACAGTCAAGCAAGATCTCAACCTTACCCTGGGGAAATTGACTATCCAAGTTTAGCAAGCCACAACAAAATGACTTTACTACAGCTCCATCTAGTACTTAAAGCATAGAGATAGAGACGGTATTTCATTAAATCAACTCACACAAAGGAGAAGTATGCACACTATCATTAGCATAAATTTACAAAAAAGTAATTATCGATTGTTTCAAACGAGCTCTAATTCAAACCAAGGAGTAAGTAATAGTATCATATTGAATTCATAGTCATACATTGCACATCAAGGTGTCCATCTTTTCCTTCTACCCCTAAGGGTTTTGAATCTCATAAGCTTCCTATCTATGTAGGGTTTCACAGAGGTGATCTTGAGAGAACACCTATCTCTCCATTCATATTTTCATTACATTACATTATGCTCACACTAGATACAATGGTACAGTCTGGAACAAAAGTATCACAACCATTAAATCGATCTTCTTTCAAGAAGATAGTCTCGAATATGAATTCAAACCAACACAAAGCTTCGAACAAAAATTTAGACCAACACAAGCCTCGAATATAAGTTTAGAATGAAACACAAAGCTTCGAACAAAATTTCATAACTAAACACAAGCCTCACATACGAGTTCAATACTAAACACAAATCTTAGAATATGTGTTCAGAACTAAACACAATGCTTCGACTACAAGTTCAAAACACACAAGCCTCAAATACAAGTTCAATCTTTTATATGAGCTATGTCATACTGGTGCAAGAGAGAACATCTAAGAGACCAAGCATTCTCATGCAATTGATTCATACAATTAAGTATGGTAAATACCCCACCCAATGCATGGATACCATCTAAATTCTCATGAGAGTAGAATTGTTATAATTAAACATTTAGAGGTAAAGCAAGAAAGTCTTAATGGGTAGAGCCTATCATTCCTGATAGTGCTAAATGATAACTATTGAAGGAGACATATCTCAACCTAGCTACCAAGCATCAATTTCAATTTCCTCCATCAAAGGTAATTCACGAAACCAAACATCTTCCTCACCATATGCCTGATATTACATTTCCTTAGATTGGGAATAGAACAGCGAAACCAAAAATAACCCCAAAGTAAAAGTTGAACTTGTAACGCCCTTGTCAATTGTTATTTTTCCTCCTTTGCATTTCAAGTGTTGACATGTGGTTTTCCTTATAAGGATATGTTCTTTTGATTATGGGAAATCATGCTTGATGTGGATATAGTCTTTTCTTTCTCTTAAGATCCTTTTGACTGAATTGGAATGGCTTTCCTAAATCCATTTTTCACTTCTTGTAGGTAAGTTGCAATCTGGTTTATGAGTTGTAAACTTATCTATTTATCTGACTCATCCTTGGATCAATTTCAGTGATCCAAGGAATGTTTTAAATCTCTTCAGATTGAACGAAAGGTAAATTGACATTCCATGAATTAAGAGACATATAGACTGAACTTCGTAGATACAAGTTCTTTGATTTTTGTGTGAACGTGTTTCCATTCAGTGGTATGTTTTGCTTGGGTCTTTGGAGATCGACCATGGCAGGTCATTGCTGACGTAAATGGAATTGCAACCTATTCATGGCAGTGTAGGAGAGATCCGGGATCCTTTAAAGGACTAACCTACGAGATCCTAAGCTAGGTAAAAATATTACCTACTTAAGCTATGTCATTTGATATAATTTTGATTCTAACCTAAAAGCTTTCTAATTCTACTATGATTGGTTGATTGGACAACCTAACCCTAAGCTTGGTGATAATGGAATTGGAAAGGTTACTAGGTATTAAAATTAACCTAGATCCTAATACTAGAAGGTTATATTGTGATCTAAACCTAATGCCTAAAACTATTGTATTTTGAATTAATTTACCTATGTGAAAACTACCTAAATCTATTTGCTAAAGACCTCTGGTGGGGGTTAGTTGTTAGTGTTATATCCTAAGGTATAAATTTTAATCTACCTAAGATCTAACCTATGCAATGTAATCCACCCTAAACTAATTCAAAGGAAAGGGGGACTTAAGTGGTCGCATGTATTTATGGCTGACAGTTCCTAAGGCATTTATGATGTTGATAAGGTTATTAAAATGTATGTGGTACTGCCAGACTTTGGCAGGGGACTAGTTGGCTTGGCGGAGGCTTAGGTGGCAGTATCACTAAAGTTAAAAATGCATGTTATTTTGGACTTGGCATTCACCGAAATTGGAAGGTGGGTGGCAAGGAAGGATAGGCAGGAAAATGGGAGTTAATGGAATTTATTGTTTCTCGGTTTTTGAGCTCAAACCACCTTGGAAGGCATACAAGCGGATTTTTGTTGGGTTGTTTCACTTTGCAGGTTTCACGATTTTTGCTTTGCATGTTCTCTGGTTTTTCGAACTAGTAGATTGAACTGCACTTCATGGCTATTTTTGAAGTTTCAGATCTATTTTTGTTTCGTGGAATGTATAAGAGGAATTATGGAAAAGGAATTTGGTTGTTTGATCTTTCGTGGAGAAGAGGTGAAGTAGTGAGCTCGGTTGGAGGTCTTCTTCGATTTGACAGAAACACTATCAGGCATAGATAGGCTCTAACTGTTAAAATATCTTGCTTTCTTCTAAGTGTTTTCATAAAAACAACTCTGCTCTGTTTGAGATTTGTACATTGCATGTTCTATCTAGTTATTTGTTTGCTGGGTTTATATAAATATTGTACTCTTGGTTTCGAATCCATGGCAATATTGTGGTCCAGTTTGAAATATATGTTGTGTTTGTTAAAGACACATGTAACAATGCATGCAAAAATGAATATGGTAACTCTGCTTGGCATTTTTAGTTTTGGTAAATTGATGGTTTCGGTTTTATTGACCTTTGTTGCCAATGAATACTTGTTGAAATCTTTTATGGGAACTTGAGTTCCACCTATTTTTGTTGGAGTTAGTGTTTTATGATCTTGGGATGGTAAGGAGCTCATTTTTTACTGAAAGCTTGCATTCAAGCTTGAGTATTCTATTTGAACTTCATGGTATTTGAAGAAATGTTGTTGGGTTTCTCAGTATTATGGTGTTTGTGTTTTGTTCATAGATAATTTTGGGTGTGGCTAAAGCCATATATGGGTTGGTTCTTGTTTTTATTTAAAAAAAAAATTAAGAGTGATGTTTAAAACTGCATATAACTTGGTAGTTGTGTTTTACTATCTTGAGATAATAGGGTTTGTTATTGAAGACCACTGTAGACACCTATAATTACGCCCAAGCAATTTAAATACTTAAATTGTGCTAATTACCCCTTTTCTCGCAAATCGATGACATATCATCAAAAGCGCTCATATTTCCTATTGTTGTCATTAATTAATCATAATACCCTAATTGATTAAGTCACCTATCCAACTAACAACCTAATTAATGACCTTCCATTAATTATTTACCCTGTCTATCCAGACTAATTAATTATTATTAATCAATTAGCCTTCCACTTCATTTAACTAATAAATCAATATTTAATTGATTTAATCCCCTTCTAATAGCCTAGATTGTACTAATATTCCTCTAATTAGATTCTATAAGCTTACATCTACCTATTAGTTAATCACCTTGGATTAATTAAAACACCCCCCAACTCCCATGACTTGCTAAGCATAAATTAAACCCTTTTAAAGTAAGGTTACCTTTAATAAAGCAACCTTATCCATTCCTAATCATGTTCTACCTTTATCCCACATGCAAAGGGATGAAGTGCTTCATCTATCCATTGGGCTATATAAGGATCCCTCCTTCTACCTTTATACCTACATGTAATTCCCTTGAGAAAGCAAAAGAAAGTACATAGTCTTGCAATAAAAGCCTTTTGCCATTCTCAAGCCCTTCCATCATCCATCTTGAAGAGCTAAGCCTCACACCCAAGCATCCTTGAAGGATCAAAGAAAGAAATATTGTTGATTGCCATTAGACTACATAGGTCCATTTGATTTAATTAGGCAATTAGAAGAATAGTGTTTCGCTCGGAATGTTTCAGCTTCTGGGAATAGAGTTGCTCTATCCTTTCATTCCTTTTAGAAATAGATGAGGTTAGGGTTAGGAGGAATACCTGTTGAATGTCGAGATGGTGTGCGCGTACCGTAGAGAAAGATCAGGTTGACTGCGGAGAACTCCTTTTTGTCTTAGAAGGACTACCTGCAAATAAGAACACAAGACCACAAGATTTTGATTAAACAATAAATGAGGAAACTGCCTTGGGCCCAGGAAATATAAAACTTCCTTTCGAAGGTGGTCAGTTCCCCTGCTAATATGAATTAACACAAAAGACTGCAAAATATCAATTAAATTGTTTCATTGAACTGGGTAGGGGAAAGGCTGGTTTTCTGGTTTTGATCAGAGGAACCGATGCCGGTTACTGATAACCGATGCTGGTTACTAATAACCGATACCGGTAGGTTCTAGGATCTTCTTGGTAGCTATGGTGTTTTGTAAGGCTGGGTTATGGATGATATTAGGAAATGGGATGATTAGAAGTAAAAGGATAACAGTTAGATGCAATGACACGTTGGGTAGTAGATTTAGAGACAGATTTAGGAGGACTAAAATTCACAGAGCAGAAGAAATGTTATAACAGAGGACATGCAAGATATGACTTACTGGTTTTGGTGAAGATGCAAGTTGATATCCTCTACTGCAAGCACTTCTGGTTTCTTCACTCATCTCTGCTCTGTCAAGTGAAGATCTGGACTCTGTTCCTCGCTCGCAATGCTCTCTGTTGTTTCAAAAATCATTCGACCGATCTCCCAAATGAAATTCCGATCCGTTGTTTTGGTTTGGGGAGCCCATTTACAGGGAACCGATGGCGGTTGCGTAACCGACGGCGGTCGAGTAGGAACCGGCATCGGTAAGGAAAAAGTAGGCTATTTTTAGTAAAATAGCCCGCCTTCCCTGCTTTTCTCCCGAGAGATCAGTTGCGGGCTTGGTCAAGTGGCTAGAAGGTCGGCTTTGGGTGCGAGTAAGGAGGCATTAGTTATCGATGTGAGTCTAAACCAAGTCACGGGTCTTAATTAGGTTAGTTTAGGGTTAGGGCTAGGTCATGATGAGGTGGAAAAGTGAGGTGGCGGGTAAGGTGATGTGGATTTATCAATTATGAGGTAATTAATAAATAATTGTGTAAGGTTTAGGTAATGAGGTTAGGTTGCGAAATGGGATGCGGGTCACAAGGGGTCGTAGGACACAAATTTGGTGTTTACATTAGCCCCTTATTGTCATGTAGCTTGTTCTGTAAAGCTGCGCGGACAATAATATGAAGTGGTTTCTCATGTTAAAGATGTAGGTAATCCCCCTCAAATCTATCGCAGATTGAGTGAACGGGAAATCAGGGATAGGGTTGATAAAGGGTATATGTTGTAGAGAGGATGGTAAGGTGGTGGGGTAGGTCCAAGGAAGCAGACGCATGTTGAAATGCAATAGTACGACGAGGGTACATGATTTGACAAGCAAACCAGCAATGTGTAGGCAAAGGTCGATAGTTTATCCAAACAAGGGTGATATAATCCTGGTATCCAAGGCATAGGAAGTAGCTCCAGGGTATATAACAGGTGAGGTATAGGAACGTTTAGGCATGTTCGATAGTACCAAATGGTTGGTTTGGTTGAGATAAACGTCACGGTCTAGGTCTAGGCAAAGTTGGTCGACAGATCAAGTCAAGGACCCTAATCATGCTAAAACACGAACAGGTGAGCTCGATTGAACAAAAGGTACATGATGGATGGATAAAATAAAACGTTGATTGTGGGTATGGTATTGAAGTGATGCGGTCGTGGGTCGGGCCAAGTTGTTGGGGCGAGGCCTTGGGTCGGGCCAAATAGGTAGGTTGAGGCCTTGGGTCGGGCCGGATGGGTAGGTTGAGGCCTTGGGTCGGGCCAAATAGGTAGGTTGAGGCCTTGGGTCGGGCCAAATAGGTAGGTTGAGGCCTTGGGTCGGGCCAAATAGGTTAGGGTGAGGCCTTAGGTCGGGCCAAATAGGTAGGGTGAGGCCTTGGGTCGGGCCAAATAGGTTAGGGCGAGGCCTTCGGTCGGGCCAAATAGGTAGGTTGAGGCCTTGGGTTGGGTCAAATAGAGAAACAAATGGTGTTCAGCAAGGGTGGATATAGGCGATATGTGGTTAAAAAGGGGCAAATGGTAAATAGGGGCAAAAAATAAAATTGGGGGAAAGTTGGGTAGAGAACCGATGTCGATTCTGCCTGACCGATATCGGTTAAGGGACCGATACCGGTTCCTTAGGGTAAAATGAAACCGATATCGGTGAAAGGCGAAAAACCTATAAAAAGAAAAATACGGCTTGTCATTGTCACTTTTGTTATTTGCAAACCAAATCGACTTGTTTGTCGTGGAGAGTTGGGATTAGAGGCTTGATCAAGTGAGGTGGAGCTATTGTATTGGCGGAGAGAGTTGATAGTGGGCCCGATTAAGGAGGAGGCAGCAGTTGATTGGCCGGGGACCTAGCAGATCAGGATTGGAGCCATGGCACAGGCAGGGAGGAGCTGGAGGGGCTGGACCAGCTGGACCGCCACCACCCATCCCACCACGACGACGGTGTCGTCGTTCGGGTAGATTCGAAACTCTTTTAATTTGATGATTTGGTTGTATTATGCTAAATTGGGGGTTTGGGTAGGAATTAACCTTTTTTAGGAAATAATGAGAAAATGAAAATGATTTGAAAAAGGGAGAGGGTAGATAGGCTAGATAGGCTAAGGTGGGTAGGTGGGTAATTTTTTAGGGTATTTGGGTGGGTAGATGGGTAGAAATAGGAAAAAAATGGGTTTTGGGGGCCGCGCGGGGGTTCTACTCCGGGAGAAGACAGTGACCGATGTCGGTCACTAAGCGACCGGCATCGGTCGCACAATTTTAGGGAAAGGGAGACTTGTTGGTGACCGACGTCGGTCATGTATCGGCCGACGTCGGTGGCTTGTATGTTTTTTTTTGGGTGTTTGGGGTTTCTGGGTTGGGTTGTGGGTGGGAGTGGGGGTTGGGTTGGGTTGGTTGTTTTGGGTTTTTGGGTTGGGTTGTGGGTGTTGGGTTGGGTTGGTTGTTTTGGGTTTTTGGCTTGGGTTGTGGATGTTGGGTTGGGGTGGTTGTTTTGGGTTTTTGGGTTGGGTTGTGGGTGCTGGGTTGGGTTGGTTGTTTTGGGTTTTTGGGTTGGGTTGTGGGTGTTGGGTTGGGGTGGTTGTTTTGGGTTTTTGGGTTGGGTTGTGGGTGTTGGGTTGGGTTCGGTTTGAGAAGGGTTTGTGTGGGGGCCGGGTTAGGAGTGGAGAAGGGTTTGGTGTAGGGTTGGGTTTTTGGTTTTTGGGTTGGGTGGTGGGTCGGTGTGGTTTTGGGTTTGTAGGGTGGTAGGTTGCTAGAGGGGGGTGGTAGAGAGTCGGGGTATGGTCGGGGGGATAAAAAAGGGTATTTAGATGATAAAATAGATGTTGTAATAAAGAGTAGGTCTAAGGATGTGGGTTGGTTTTGCAGGCACATCAGCAGTTGACGATGCGGGATAGGATGACCCCGCTGTTGGTACGGATGAGGCCACACGTATCTGCGGCTCATTGGGCCATCATGCGTGAGGTGGGACTCGGTGGAGTCCAAAGGTACAGAGCGATAGAGAGAGATCACAGCCTGATGGTTGCCCTCATCGAGAGATGGGATCCGGCAACCAATGTATTCCATCTCCCGACTGGGGAGATGACCGTCACATTGGAGGATGTGTATCGCATCCTTCGGTTACCTATTGAGGGAGAGGCAGTCTTCCAGGTAGATTCAGAGACTACCATGGACAGCATACTGTAGGTTTTTGGGGATGCAGCAGTGCTACTGACCTACCATAGCGTGAGTATCGGGTACGGTGACATGTACCGTGCGCATCGACACGAGACACGACTGGATGTGTTGATGATGGTTGGGATCACCTGCTTCACCCTCCTGGACTCAGAGGGAGGCCGCTTCCCACGAGCATTGATGGGGGTGCTGTTGGAGATGGTGGAGGAGCACACATGTTACGCCTGGGGCACCAGTATATCTGGTTGCAATTATACAGGGAGCTATGGGGCTATCGCCGGAGGAGGTGATTTGGTATTTGTTCTACATTTTTGTTGCATTGTTGGGCATACGAGCACATCGTATGCATCAGGCCAGTAGGGTTACCCCCAGTAGCCAGGGCCACAGGTCATATACCGATATGGCTTTCAGAGGTGGTTGGGGGTCGTGGGCCAGCCACGAGCAGTTATGGCAGGTCGGGATGTGGCATACTATAGACATTTGCTAGAGGGCCTTACAGCAGTAGACATTATATGGAGACCCTACGGAGGTCACCATCCTGGCAGAGGAGCCCGCTTACAGTTTCGCCTAATCCAGTACACATTCTGGATAGTAGGACGGAGGCCAGGAGAGTACGAGCGGATACCCCTGGAGAAGGTACGCAGGCAGATGGGGCTGCAATAGGACGAGCCACCTCCCGTTCCTCAGTACAGGAGAGATGATGTAGAGGCCCAACTGCCCGCACCACAGCCTTTGGATCCAGATTGGGTAGCAGAGAGACCAGTAGGTGAGGGTGTAGATGATGCTGGGTACATGGGAGCATACAGGGTGTGGTGGGCTGGGCAGAGAGCAGCCAGGATAGTACCGCCTGCACAGCCAGACTTGGCTACAGTGATAGGAGAGAGAGATCAGCTCAGGGGTCAGGTGTAGCTCTTACAGGGGCAGCTAGTTGCAGCACAGGTACAGATAGGTGTCTTACAGGGGCAGCTAGCCCAGGCTCAGGCACAGGCACAGGCAGCACCACCACCAGCACCACAGCCACAGGTGCAGGTTTAGGTACAGGCAGCAGCACAGGTACCAGCACCACCACTAGCAGCAGTACAGCCACAGCCCCAGGCACAAGTACAGGTACAGGTACCACAGCCATAGGCACCACCAGCGGCACCAGCACAGGCACAGGGGGCACTGGTAGTAGGTGTCAGGGGACCAGCCCTAGTACCTACGGTGGCTCGAGAGCGTTACATGGAGGCTAGAGCGGAGGCCCGATACTATCAGGATATTCTTGATGGTACCGGGGATGATTATCAGCCCTATGTGACACATAGAGCAGAGACCTCTTGGAGCCAGAGGTCTCAGCGAGGTGCAGCCATAGCTGGTGGGTCCGTCACAGGCAGGAGGCGAGAGGCACCACAGGGACCAGCGGGGAAAGGCGCCGAGGGCGGTGGGGAGAGCTGAGAGATCCCAGACATGGTGTATTGATAGATGGGCACCGGTCTGCGAACCAGGTGTATTGATAAAGGCCTGCGTGCCTATGTATTATTCATGTATTCATTTATTTATTTATTGTATACCGGCCTGCGAGCCGAGTAGGGGTTGTATAGTGGATACCGGCCTGCGAGCCAAGTATATATCTATTTTTGATACGAGGGACCGGCCTGCGAGCCGAGTCGAGATTTTTTGACAGTTATTGCGGCCTGTGTGCCAGCTTTGGTGGATTATGAGATCACAGAGGCCCCGATGTAGGGCACATTGTATTTTTGAAAATTTGTATATATATAGAGACGATGTTTTGATCCACGTGCAGTGTTCAAAATGTGTTTAAATATTTTGTTAATGGTTGGTAATATGTAATGTATGATAAGTTTTAGTTGACATGTTGATAGATGGATGATGTTGATGTTTTTGTTTTTGCACGTATATATGAATGTCAGGTTGTGTGATGAATTGGTGGTTTTGTGACATTGTGATATATGTAACTGATGAGTTGGATCCAAATGATGTACAGATTGATAGTTTCTTGATATCCGTAGTTGATGGTTTGTGTATTTGTATAAAATAAATGATGTTAATGAAATTGTAATGCTATGTGTGGGTGGATGAACAAATGTGGTAAATTGTGTTGTTTTATGCAGGAAAAGAGGCGGGTGCGACAAAAATTTAGGTGAGAAATGAAGAAAAGAACGATGTTGAGAAAAGATAGGTGTGTAACCGATATCGGTTAAGGAACCGATATCGGTAGCTGATAGACCGATATCGGTTAAGTAACCGATACCGGTTATTTAGGTATGAGCTTTTCTAAAAATAGAAAAGCTAGGGTGCCAACTTAAGTTTTAATTTTAGAGCCATGCAAGAGGTTAAATACGCGAACGCGACACTTTGTGACGACTGAGACAGGTTTTTGCATGAGAGATTTGAGTGATAAGGAGAAGAGAGACAGGAATTTGTATGAGAGATTTGGGTGATAAGAAAAGAGACTGGGAAGGTGAATGCGATTGGAGATTCAGAAAGTAGAAAGGTGAATTTGAAAAGAGTGGTGATAATGGCAGGACGAGGAGAAACATCTAGCAGGGCAGGGGACAAGAGGGAAGACAAGGGCCACCTCAGAGCTACAGCAACCCCAGAGGTAAATGTTTTTGGTTGTGATTTGATTTTTGCATGTGTTATGAATAAGAGATTAAGTGGGTAGATATGAAGAAGAAAACATGGATAGCAAGGGTTATAGGTGAGGTAAGTGTTACGTGGTGGGTAATCAAGGGTTTTGGGTATGTCTGTGTATACAGAGAGGAATAAACGAGAAATTTATTGTCGTAGGTGGTTGTTTTAGGCAAGATGTATGTAATTGACAGTGACCGGTAGCGGTTAGGGAGAACCGGTATCGGTTACTCAACCGATATCGGTTATGTATAACCGATACCGGCTACTGGAGGAATTTCCAGAATGTTTGAAAAACCCTGACGGATTGAATGGTTGTTTGTTGTTTTGGTGTATGCAGGCAGAGGCAGGATTGAGGATGAATGATAGTGTGTCAGCGCTGTTGTCACGAATCTGAGCGGATGTAACACCAACTGAATGGACATTGATAAATCGTTTGGGGTTAAGTGGAATCCGCTATTATTCATGAATTGCACGGAACCATGCTATGTTGTAGGCATTGATTGAGAGATGGAATCCCGAGACAAATACCTTTTATCTGCCAACAGGGGAGATGACAGTAATATTGGAAGATGTGTTTCGGATTTTGAGACTCCCTATTACAGGAGAACCAGTATATCAGGCACTACCTAGCACGGCACGGGGAGCGATAACAGCAGTATTTGGTCCATACGTATGAGATTTGACACAGCGAGGTTTATCCTTTATGTATGGGGTAATGTATGCAGCACACCCTGAGGAGACAAGGTTAGCAGTGATATTAATGATAGCGGTAGGGTATTATGCATTACCGAGAGTAGAAGGAGGAAGATTTCCAAAGGCATTGATGTGTGTTATCTGGGAGATGGTAGAAAGGAATGTTACGTTTACATGGGCACCTGCATATTTGGCGGAGCTATACAGGGGTTTATGGGCTTGTAGGAGAAATCACAGGACGACGCTGGATTGTTCATACGTATTACACTGTTGGGCCTATGAGCACATTGTTTGTGTGCGACCAATAGGCCGACCCATCCAGTCGGGAGAAACCGGAGTGCAGAGGTTGGGATTCAGATGATGGGTCCAGACAGAACAAGAGGCCAGATCCCAGGCCGTGACGGGTGATATTGAGTATTACAGGCAGGTATGGGAGAGAGTGACGGTTGCGGATATCTGTTGGAGGCCATACGAAAACTATATGGGTAACAGAGAACATAGCTGAGGAGTTGAGGGGTGTAGAGCGATTGAGGTGGATCGCAGGGCACAGGCCCGGGTGAGTATGAGAGGATTCCTATAGATCGCGTGCGGTGACAATTTGGATTTGTGCAGGATATACCCCTGGCTTATAGACCATATATGAGGATCGACGCCGAGGCAGCATTCTCACCTCCCCGCCCAACACCTCTAGAAGGGCCTGAAGAGGTAGCAGCCGATCGCAGGGTAATGGATGCGGGAACGATAGAGGCCTATAGATTATGGTGGGTAGCAGAACTGTGAGGTGTATGTGAGCACCCTGACATAGCGGTGATTACAGTAGAGAGGGATTTTCTGCAGCGTTTGGTTCAGCAGCTTCAAACGCAGGTGAATGAGACAAGAGGATTGTTAGTGGTTGCGGAGTCACGGGCGGAGAGACTAGAGGCTGGAGTCCTCCATGCGAGAGGGCGTATTCATATGTTACAGGAGAGATTGACAGATCAGTGGGCGGTACCAATAGGTATGGTACCTTTGAGGACAGAGAGACCCGGCGAGAGGGGTCAACGATCATGATCATCACCTAGTTCGGGATGAGGCGTGAGGGTCTGAGTAAATGTTAGCAAGGTATAAGAATAAATAAGAGTACCGACCTGCGTGTCGATGATAGAGAAGATGTATTTGTTTAACATCTAAATAAAATGAGATATGTATGTTAATTTGAGTTATAATAATAAGAATGTTTTCGTTTTGACTTTCGGGTGTTTTGAAAAAGGATAAAGAGGAATGTGATTAAATAGAAAATACACAAAAAAAATTTATATTTTACCACACATGATAGGTTATGGTAGGGGATGGTCAAGCTAACCTTGGGAGACCCCATGTCTCCTAAGTGCTACCTACATAGCCCATTGCACAAAGCAAGGAGGGGCCTCAGACCGATGTAGTTCTCCCTTAGGATCAGGGAGAGGTGAATTCAGGCAATTTGGTATAGTTTAGGAAATTGGTTGGTTGGTAAAAATATTAAGATTGGTAAAGGTAAGGTTGATGGTGTTGGTAATGAATTGGTGATGTTGTAAAAGGTATGAGGGAAGTGAAAGTTAGCCTACCCAAGTAGTAGGGAATCGTGTCCTGATTAAGGTCAACACACAATCCTAGATGCGAGGGCAAAGCAGAAAGAGTGCTCCGTAGGTGAAAAGAGCTAAACAAACCACACAACGTAGAACGAGCCTGAAGCCCTAGGTACCGTGTATAGACGAGAAGTCAATAGGTGAAAAGAGTTGTATGATCACAATATATCAGGTGTACGTCACGTCCTTTGAGTTGAAACAAATGGTGAGGTGAGGTGGATGATATAGCTGAGGTACGGAGAATTTATTACACAGTGAGTGTTCTGCCGGAAGAGAACCTACCCTAAATAGACAAGTCCATGACTCAAAAGTCCTTTTGAATGAGGATTTTATTTTATTGAATGTAGACTAATCGATGTGGGAAGTCTACAAGGGATATTGATTGTATTATTCTTGAGGTCTTCACGAAGCTGATCAATGCGAGAAGCTTCTGATAAAGGCTGACTGTGTATAGCTGTCCTTCGAGGGAGTAGTCTATTTATAGTAGCGGATATGATTTTAATGCATAGCTGTCCTTCGGGGGAGCAGTCTATATATAATAGCAGCAATAGTTCGGCATATAGCTGTCCTTCGAGGGAGCAATCTATATTTAATTTAGATGACTAGATGTTGTTTTGGCGTGAAGCATCTAGTGTAGTAGGAAGTTTGACTCAAGAAAATCCCATAAGAATACGGCTTATTTTAATACTTTGAAGTCATGGAATAGACTAAAATGGGGAAGGCATCATCAAGGGGAGGTGAGAATCAAACTATGTGAGCTTGATTGTTATTATGAGGTATACGAAACAGAGTGTATGTAGTGGTAAGTGAGCTCAAGGGACGTGCGGCAGGTAGATAAGAAGTGATATAACACTAATTTCAACAGTAGAATGGTCGAAGATATAAGGCATTAAGGGGTTCAGGCTCAGGTTTACCATTAAGCGAAGCTAAACGATAAGCGCCTGATCCATAGGTGTGAGTGACTATATAAGGCCCAATCCAATTGGGAGCAAATTTTCCACGTTTGCTCTTTTCTAGTTTGGTTACATGTTGATTCTCTTTGAGGACAAGATCACCAACCTTAAAGGTACGATCATGAAGTCGCTTATCATAAGCACGTTTAATGCGTTTTTGATAGATTTGAAGGTGATCAAGAGCTGCAAGACGGCGTTCGTCAAGAAGCTCCAATTGGGCTAACCGCTCTTGGCGGAAATCATCGTTGGTGGGAACATCCTGAAGATATATTCTAAGGGAGGGTATTTGTATTTCGAGAGGCAAAACAGCCTCGGTACCGTATACCAAAGAAAAAGGTGTAGCATTAGTAGAGGTACGAATGCTAGTACGATAAGCCCAAAGGGCAAAGGGAATGTGATCGTGCCAATTTCTTCCGGATTCATTGACAACTTTTATGAGGATTTTGGTTAGTGTTTTTATTAGAGGACTCGGCTTGCCCATTGGCTTGTGGATAGTAGGGTGATGAGAAACTAAGTTTGATACCAAAGTTGTCGCAAAGGTCTTGCAACAACTTGTTTTTGAAAGATTTTCCATTATCTGTTATCAGGTGATGAGGAACACCAAAATGACAGATAATGTGGTGGTTAATGAACTCAACAATTTTTTCTTTTTTGATTGAAATGTGTGGAATAGCCTCCACCCATTTTGTGTAATATTCGGTCACTGTGATTATCCAACGGTGACGTTGTGAAGAGGTCGGGTGAATCTCACACCAATAAGGTCTAAACCCCATTGTGAGAAGGGGCCAAAGATCTCGAGCGACCTGGGGCGGGTGGCTAGGAGTATGTTGAAGGTTGGCATGTTGCTGACACATAACACAACACGCTTAACATATTCGTAGCAGTTGTTATTGAGAGTAGGCCAATAATAACCAAGGCGAAGGATTCGTTTGGCCACGGCAAGGCCACTAAAATGTCCACCAAAAATACCGTCATGGACATGTTGGATGGTATGAGTGGCTTCCGCGCCAGTTAGACAGCGAAGGGAGGGATGCCATCAAAGCCACGTTTATAGAGGAGTTCCCCCCCATTGACAACATAACGCGAAACACTTTTAAGAAAAGCATGTTTACCGTTACTAGTAAGGTCAGGTGGGAGGACAGAGATTGTAAGATAATCGTGAAATTGGTGATACCAAGTATCATGCAAACTAGTAGACACAGTATTTATCATACAAACTACCGGGGTTGAATAGGATGGGGCAAAAAGTTGTTGGACCACAACGAATAGTTCAGAGTCAGTTGGTGCGGCGGGAATTTGCGAGGCTAGGCAAGCCATAGTGTCCACAAATTTGTTAGTGGAGCGTGGAATGGTTTGTATAGAATAGTGGGTAAATAAGGCTAGAAGTGAATCCACGTAGTGTTTGTATTTTTGAAGTTCCTCGTTTTTGCATTGGTAGACGCCCATAACTTGATTGACTACCAATTGAGAGTCGCCAAAAAATGTTGATAGATTTGATGCCTAAGTGTAACGCAACTTGGAGACCCAGAACAAGGGCCCTCGTATTCCACTGTATTATTAGTGCAAGGGAAATCGAGTCGGAATGAAAGAGGCATAGGTTCAGCGTCGAGAGGAATGAGAACAACGCCGGCTCCTCCGCCGCGCTGGCATTTAGATCCATCGAAGAAGAGGGTCATTGGGTACGACTCCTCTGTGAGGGAAAGAGTAGCGATGAGTTCATCGGGAAATGTGAAATTGGTAAATTGTTTCCCAGGTAAAGGAGCTTCCGCAAGTTGGTCTACGATGGTTTGTCCTTTGATTGATTTCTGGTGGACAAACTCAAGGTCAAGGTCGGCGAGAAGCATGAGCCATCTTGTAACATCCTCATTTTATACTTTAGAACAAGTGAAATTTTTTTTTTTTGATAATTGCATCCTGGTTCTAAATACATAATTTAGAACTCACAATTCAAATAACTATTCATATAACAGACAACCATATGCAGCTGTAATGACTCAGAGTACCTCCGATCTATTCATTCCATGACTCAGTAATCTACCGATCTATTCATGAGTAATAAGAGTCGGTGTTTTTATTTAACACATTACTCTTGCGGTTCTCTTCCCTAATCTGGGATTCAGAATGCTCTGTCCAAGGAATCTAACTGAATAATTGTTACTATTATTCATCGGCATCTCATCCCTTAGACTAGGTGAATTAGGACAACGCAATCAGCAGCTTGCGATACTTTGGCCAAAGATTTGAAACATACTGTTCATGTCTCGTATTCCTTAACGACATACTCGTCAATCTGGAATACGTCCTTCACCCCATTCATATGTTATATAGAATGTCTTATACTGACTACTGTCAGTCCTTCCTTTCACAACTGAATCACTCGAAAGCAGATTAACAAGGTGATAATGTTATATGGATGCCCACGAGGATTAGGGATATGATGACATACTGGTTCAACCTTGCAGTTCAACCAGTGTGTCATGATACCCCGAATCTCCTAGGTAGCCTTATAACATGACCACGTTCTTAATCGGTCCCAGGGTAACTCGTGCGAAATCAAGTGTAAATCTTAGCGATCAATGCAAAGGGTGTCGCCATAAGTCATCTACATTGTTGTAACTTCGAGAAGATCCTAATCTTCTCGAAGGTACAACTCTGTAGTTGACTTATGTCGTCAACCTTTAAATCTGCCTCGAAAAGATCTACTCAGTAACAAGCATTATGCACTTGAGTTTAAATTACTTTAAAGACTTTTCCCTAAGGTTTAGCCTTTCCGATCCCTGGATTCTTCATCTTAAGATGACCCTCCTCTATAAAACCCATTACTTGGTAGAGATATTAAGGTCAAGTTCTTCATCAAGGAGTCATTAGAATACACCTAATTCTAAAGCAACAGAATCGGACAATATCTCATAACCTTTGCTTGATATTGCCAACTGAACTCCATTTGATTGTATATCAGTTCTCTTAACTGAATTTATATCATACTTTTTGGTATAAAGATATAAATGATTAAGAATCCATTTTAATATTGTCCTGTTATACTTAGGACTAGGGATTAGTAATTTAATCCAGCTTGTTTAGCGTTCTCTTTTAGGCTCATTTTTAACCTATCTTCTAGAAAGACAATTATTTAAATCCAATATTGCTTTTGCTAGAACCAATTAGAACTACTAAACACTCATAAGAATTCAATCTCATTTTCATGCAAGCTTTCATTGTCAATCACAAAAGCATCCATATTATACAATGATAACAATGCCCCTTCGTTACATAAACCGAAGAAGGTCAACTATCAGAAATAGAATACAACACATAAGTATCAAACACTTATTTCCATTCCTTTCAAAACTATACAATTACATTTTATGCAAACAGCATACTTGATACAATGCTAACGGAAAAGAAACATCTTTTCACATATAGTACATCTATAAAATCAAGCTGTAATTCATAACAAATCAAATAAACAATCTAATCAGCCTATCAAATCTGCATTGCTTTTACCTCTTACGGCAACCATCTGCAAAAATAGTCAACATGAGTCAGTTCAATGAACTGAGCATGATAAGCACTAACTTTTAAAACAATTGCAATCCATCAATTGTTTTCATTAAACACCCTGTTTAAATGAGGTCAAATATTCACATAAGTAAACATAATCAGACTAGGCCCTTGTAATACAAAATGATTACAAATATGTAACTCTGTCATTGTTACAAATAGTCTTAATCACTTTCTAATATTTCATCAAATATTAAGAAACAAGGAACGAATGTACACAAACAATCATTGAATCTAAAATCACAACATTGGTCAGATTGTTTCATTCTTCCAAAAAGGAAATAACATAACAATTCGTGATTCCACCAATATGTTACAAAACAATTTCCCACGGTTAAACAAATATTAACAAATATTAAATAAAGGAAGAGAAAGAACCAAACCATTCATACTTCCTTTCACATAAGTTCATTACTGAACCGTCTTCACATATGAAAACATTCAACCAGTATATAAATGAACAAGTTAGACAAGACGCAAGCAAGATTTCTGTTTTACAACAAACTTCATTGCATCAAGCAATCTGAGGTTTCCTAAAGACTATGCCATGACGTCCACACAGTATTTCCGAAACATGCTCAGTCAAAAATGGACTGAATAAACGGAAAGGAACATAGCATATCTATTCTTGCTCAGTCTAAATTGGACTGATTAAACGGAAAGGAACATTGCATATCTATTCTTACCTTGGCGCATGCAAGTCTAAGGTGTGGTACTCACGACTCACCCCAACAGGGCCAGAACACGAAATATTCAACCATACTCAAGGAACAATGACAAAACGACAGTGTCCCGTAAATCAGATTCAATAAGGTTCAAGCAATACAAGATACCTTCCAAATGTTCATATGAATCCGAACAACAATAAAACAAATAATTGCATACGATTACATCCGAGCCCAACAATGGAGCTTATTTAAACATCAGGCAAGCAAATCTGATTACCAAATTCAAAACAAGAAAACCGGCTGTACCTTGCCCATCTTTTACACAAATTTGCACAGATTGAAGACCTAAATATTCTCCTAAAGAATCTATACCACAAAATCAATGCAACACAAAAGTAATTCCAGAAAATAACAGAGGTCTTAGTACATGTCATTTCTTCCAACCACTGGTTTATCATTCACCAACTATTTAAACATATTCAACTTGAACAGTGGCCCAAATAGAAATGTAAATCATTGAATCGTCTCCTCAGAGTCGTTCAGAATACAACCATTATAAATCTATAAATACACATTACATACTGTTAACGGGTTTACGCCCATAATCGCAGAACCCAACAACAGTATAAGATGGAATTAGTTGATAAATCCTTCTATACCATCCATGGCAAACATTCAGAATGAAACAAGTGTAAACAAATCAAATACCCATTTCAAGCAAGGAAATCAACTGAGCCGCTTCGAAACTTTCAAACAGCTTTCACAAAGAAATGCAAATGCATACCCAAGAAGTCTATATCCTTTATTTATTACAAATAACAGTGGCCAAAAGACCTGTTTCCTCTACCAGGATTCCACAAAAATCAAATAACAAAACTCAAGGATGAATCCATATTCTCAACAGTGGGTAGCAATATACGATTCAATCAAGGACTCCTTTGAGTCGTTCAAATAAATTATAGATGTATCAATAATGTATACAGTCAACAAATAATCCCGTTACTACAATAACAAGGAAGAACAACTTCCACTGGGTCGTATAGACTACGGTAATACAACAGTTTACCTGTTCCCAGCAAAAATTAGAAGACAAATGAAACCCAAAAAGTACCATTAGTCACTATCAACAAAAACCACGACAGAGTTTCCAAAGGAGCAGTAGAACTGATCAAACATACAGTATCTAACAGAATCCTTCCATACAGTTTCCACAACAAGAAACAACGACCACAAATCAACAAGATACAGTGGTCTATAAACAACACAGGTATATCCTATGGGCTCACGCCAAACAGGCTGAGCTTTCATGCTCTTTACATATAAATATCTCACATATTTAAACCAGAAAGAATACACAAAGGAATAGAGCCACAATTCGATATTAATAAACACCCATCAAGAGGAAAATTGAAAAATCAAACCAGAAGAGATACAGTACCAAAAATCAAACAAGATCTCCATAGAAAATCATCTATTTTCTCAAAACATTTGAACAGAGTTGTTCTAATGAAATCACTTGAAAGATAGCAAGCTATTTAAAGGTTAGGGCCTAACATGCCTGGATTTTTGATCAAATTTCCGAAACAGACCACAGGAAGATCTCAAACTTCCTTTTCTTTTTCCACGATAAAGCGACCAACAAAATTTTGCTATCTCCATCACATATATATCCTCCATGACAGAGAAAAGAGCTATAGCAGTTCATACTTGCCATGCAACTCAAAGAGAACTGGTGTGAAGAACTAGTAAACAAGCAGAGAGAGAGAGAGAGAAGACCGAAAATCGCAACAAGCCAAACAAAACCACAAATTTCCCGTTTGCATGCCTTCTTGTGAGTTCCGAGCTCGACTTCTGAGAATATTGAATGCCATTAAACCAACTTTCCCGCTTAAACTCATCTTCCACCGACCGCCAGAATTGGCGACAGTCCAATGAAAATTCAAGCCCATTTCCAAACTTAGCGAATTGCCACGTCAGAACAGGTTAGCCGTCGCTTAAGCCTCCGCCATGACCTGTCCCTCATCCTTATCCTAAGCATTAATTGCCATAGAAAACGCCGCCCATGGTTTGCACCCCTCCATAGGCCCCTTCATAATCTCCTCATTAGTTAGGTTAGTATCTTAGGTTAGAATTTAGGGTAATACCCATACTAACCAATTTACACATAGATACTAACTTAGGATATTAACACATAACCTAGGTCTAGGTTAGATTAACACTAATCTAACCCCTAGGTTAGGTTTTAGTTTTAGGTTACTAACCGTTAATAATTCTAGTTAGGTATAACATTTTATATGCCAAGAAAAGACTTAAAATCATGCATCTCCAAACAGGATTCACTCCTATACAGCCGTTAGGCTATAGGAATATACATGGCAGAATTATTACTTGGTCCACGTCTGAGACCTTCCAGATATAATTCGATATCGAGAACTGATTCATTTACCAAGATCAGCCTGAGTCATACTCCTGACCAGCTTAATCAATGCTTCCATACCTTGCAACTTGTTCAAGGTCTGTGATCTAATTCATCACAAACAAACTTAAAGCATTACTTGGATCAATTCCACTAATCCAAGACTAGATATTATAGATGAATGTCTCTATAATTCATTCTGTGACCAGATTAATATTCAGACACAAAATGGAATAAATAAAAGAGTCTAATCATATTCTGACTCAGTCAAGATCTGCAATCTGCAAAGAAATTACAATACATATCAAGCATGATTTCTAAATCGAGGAACACATCCTTATACAAGAAATCACATATCAACACTTGTATGCCCAGGAGAAAGTAACAACAGTTCAGAGTGTTACATGCTTCCCTCCTAAAAGGTTTATCGTCCCGATGATTACATATTCGATTAACCTTTAGGTCAACCAATTTATTAGTTCACGAAACAATGTGACTATTTCCAACTTGAATAGTTCCAGAAATCAATGTCACAACACATTTTATTCAGCCTAAATAATGTTTGCCTCCATCTAGCTTTTATATAAACTTGAAAAATATACGTTCATAAAAGAAATGTTTTGTCAACAGATTTCATTCTGTTGAAAAAGAAAAGGAAAAGCAATTCTCATCTCTTCCATATTTTTCCCAAGTTGCACTTTCTTCGTTAAACTGGTCCCACTGGACCTTACATTGTTGTATTTCACGATTTCTCAAATGCAATTGGTGAGTTTCCAACACTCGTGTGGGTTTAACCATGATTATTCCTGGGTCTTGGACCTGCAAGGAATTCTAATTTAAAACATGTGACAGATCTGAAACGTATTTCTTAAGCAAAGAAATATGGAAAACATCATGCATGCGAGATAAAGTAGGTGGCAATGCTAAACGATAAGCTACAGGATTGATTATTTCGACAATTTCGAAAGGTCCCACAAATCGTGGTGACAACTTGACAGCCTTGCCAAAAGTTATAGAACTCTTTTTGGGTTTAACACACAGAAAAACCTTATCACCAAGCTCAAACTTTCTATCAACCCGCTTAAGGTCAGCATAGCTTTTCTGTCTATCCGCTGCTTCCTTTAATCGTTCATGAATCAGCTTAACTTGCTGTTCCATTTCTGTGAGAATCTCTGGTCCAATTACCTCTCTATCCTCAACCTGTCCCAACTAACAGGGGTTCTACACTTTCTTCCATAAAGTGCTTCAAATGGTCCATCTTAAGAGATGAGTGGTAGTGGTTGTTGTATGTGAACTCAACTAATGGAAGATACTCTTCCCATTTATACTGTTGATCCATGCAATACATTCACAACATGTCCTCCAACACTTGATTTACCCTCTCAGTTTGCCCATCCGTTTCTAGATGATATGCAGAACTGAAGTTTAGTTTTGTTCCTAGGGCTGCGTTAAGCGTTTGCCAAACCTTGACGTCATTCTAGGATCCCTGTCAGATATAATCAGTTCTGGTACACCATGCAATCTGAAAATTTCATGTACGAACCTCTTGGCCAGCACTGGTGAATCATCCTTTAGATTTCCAGTGATGAAATGAGCTACCTTAGTCAGTTTATCTACAACTACCAGGATAACATCATGCTTATTCCTAGACATAGGTAGTCCTTATACAAAATCCATGGTTATTACTTGCCATTTGTACTGCGGTATGCTATGAGGATATAAGAGTCCAGCAGGGTGCATATGCTCTGCCTTCAACCCACTGACATTCCAGACAATGAGTCATAAAATTTATCACATCCTTGTTTCATACCTTTCCAGAAGTATTGTTGTTTCATATCAGCAAGCATTGTTATAATACCTGGGTGTCCAGAGAAAAGGTGAATTATGAAATTCAACTAACAACTTCTTTCTCAAATCATTCAGCACAGGTACTATACCCTATTTTCATACGCAAGATTCCTTCATTATCAAAATGAAAACCTTCATACCTTTTATCTTTAGGTTCTGCAGCAAGCGCTGCTTTTACTTGCTGAAAATATGCATCTGATTCTGAGGCAACTTTTTACCCTCGTCTTTAAACTGAGTTCTTAATGTTATAAGAGCAGAAATGTGCCTCCTACGACTTTAGAGGCTCAGCTACTCTATTATCCTTTCCCTTTGATTATAGCTAATATCAAAAGTCATATTGTGTTAAAAATGCTAACCACCTTCTTGTCTGGCAATTAAGGTGGGCTGAGTAAAAATAATATTTCAGTTCATACGTGATCAGTTTTCAACTCAAACGGTTTCCCAAGTAAATAGTGTAATCAAGACTTGAAGCGCGCTATGAACAATGCAGCAAGTGCCAAATCATGAGGGGGCATAATTCAGATCATGTAACTTAAGTTTTCTACTTTCATAAGCTTATGACCTGATTCTCTGTAAACAAAACACCTCCAAGGCCGCCGAGAAAGCATACCGTTACAACAGTAAAATTCCATTAGGGTTCTGGTATAGCCAATATAGGTGCAGAAGTCAAGTTTAGTTTTGTTCCTAGGGCTGCGTAAGCTTTGCCAAAACCTTGAAGTATTCTAGGATCCCCTGTCAGATTATAATCAGTTCTGGTACACATGCAATCTGAAAATTTCATGTACGAACCTCTTGGCCAGCACTGGTGAATCATCCTTTAGATTTCCAGTGATGATGAAATGAGCTACCTTAGTCAGTTTATCTACAACTACCAGGATAACATCATGCTTATTCCTAGACATAGGTAGTCCTTATACAAAATCCATGGTTATTACTTGCCATTTGTACTGCGGTATGCTATGAGGATATAACAGTCCAGCAGGGTGCATATGCTCTGCCTTCACCCACTGACATTCCAGACAATGAGTCATAAAATTTATCACATCCTTTTTCATACCTTTCCAGAAGTATTGTTGTTTCATATCAGCAAGCATTTTTATAATACCTGGGTGTCCAGAGAAAGGTGAATTATGAAATTCAACTAACAACTTCTTTCTCAAATCATTCAGCACAGGTACATATACCCTATTTTCATAACGCAAGATTCCTTCATTATCAAAATGAAAACCTTCATACCTTTTATCTTTAGGTTCTGCAGCAAGCGCTGCTTTTACTTGCTGAAAATATGCATCTGATTCTGAGGCACTTTTTACCTCGTCTTTAAACTGAGTTCTTAATGTTATAAGAGCAGAAATGTGCCTCCTACGACTTAGAGCATCAGCTACTCTATTCTCCTTCCCTTTGATATAGCTAATATCAAAGTCATATTGTGATAAAAATTCTAACCACCTTCTTTGTCTGGCATTCAGGTTGGGCTACGTGAAAATATATTTCAGTCCTAAGTTATCAGTTTTCAACTCAAAAGGTTTCCCAAGTAAATAGTTTCTCTAGACTTGAAGCGCATGAACAATGGCAGCAAGCTCCAAATCATGAGGAGCATAATTTCAGCTCATGTAACTTAAGTTTTCTACTTTCATATGCTATGACTTGATCATTTTGTAACAAAAACACCTCCAAGGCCTTCCCCAGAAGCATCCGTTACAACAGTAAAAGCTCCCATTAGGGTCTAGTACAACTAATATAGGTGCAGAAGTCAACTGGATCTTTCAGACTTTTTGAAATCCGCTTCGCACTTATAATTTCACATAAATTTTCTTATCCTTCTTCTACAATGAAGTTTATCGGTGCAGCCACTTTAGAAAAAATCCTTAACAAATTTTCTATAGTAACCAGCAAGACCCATGAAGCTTCTTACTTCGTGCACATTCTTTGGTGCAGGCCACTCAGTTATTGCCACTATTTTTGAAGGATCTATAGCAATTCCTTCCTTGCTAATGACATGACCCAAATAGCGAACTTCTAAATCAAAGAAAGAACATTTGGATAACTTACCATACAACTTTTCTTTTTCTCAAAAATCCCCAAAACTATCTTCAAATGCTCATTGTGCTCCTCAACACTTTTAGAATAAATGAGAATATCATCCAAGAATACAAGTACAAAACTTGTCCAAATATTCTTGAAAAAATATTATTCATTAAATTCATAAAGGCTGCGGGTGCATTAGTTAACCCAAAGGGTAGAACTGTGAATTCATAATGTCCGTACCTTGTTCGGAAAGCTGTTTTATGAATATCTTCCTCTTTAATTCTTAACTGATGATAACCAGATCGAAGATCTATCTTAGAATAAACCGCTGCTCCACGCATCTGATCAAACAGATCATCGATCCTTGGAAGTGGATATCGGTTCTTGATTGTTGCTTTATTCAACATCCGATAATCAATACACAGCCTTAGTGTTCCATCCTTCTTTTTCACAAATATTACAGGCGCTCCCCAAGGTGAAACACTTGGTCTAATCAAACCTTTAGACAAAAGTTCTTGCAACTGTGCCTTAAGCTCGACTAACTCTGTAGTAGTCATCCTATAAGGCACTTTGGAAATAGGTTCCATTCCCAGGGTTTGATTTCAATGGTGAAGTCAAATTCTCTCTTGGGTGGTAACCCTGGTAATTCCTCAGGAAAAACATCCCTGAAACCTTGTAGCAGAGGAAATTGCTTCCATGAATTCACCATCTTCTTCAGGAGATTTAGATATCTTTACTGCATAAAGGGTACATCCTTTATTTTTAGCCTTTTTAAGCTGCATAGCTGACAGTTTTCTAACTGAAATTTCTCGTTTCACACCTTGAATCTCTGCTGATTCCAGCTGATCATCTAAACATTTTATGTTCTTTTCATAGCAATCTACCTTTGCTTTATGGTCAGCTAACCAATTGACACCAATGATAATGTCATACGATCCCAAAGGTGTAACATAGAGATCAACTTCCGTGGAAAAGTTAGGTAAGTCAAGGACTGCCCCAAAAAGACACATACTCACTGTATGAACAGAATTATTACCATACTGTACAGTCCAAGATTTATCCATTTTCCAGCTTTTCTTTTAAGTTTAGAAGCAAGTTTATTAGAAATAAAACATTCAGTAGCTCCTGTATCAAAAAGAATAGTGACAGGTATGCCGAATAACTTACCCGGAACTTCTATAGGTGTCACTTGCTTTTCAGCTTGCTTGTCTGCTACTGCAGCATGTATCTTATGCTGTTGATTACGATCATCCTTCTTCAAAGGACACTGATTTGCGTAATGATCTTTACCACAATTGTAGCAGCCTCCTACAGGTCCCTTTTTAGACTCAAAGTTGCCTCCAGTTTTATAATTGTCACGCTGTCCTCCATAGGACTTCTTCCCATTATTATAATTTTTAGCAAAATTATCCTTTACGTTTCCAGCAGGCTTATTTACTGCTGCTTTCTTATTGTTATCTCCTGGAAACTTACTCTTGTTTCTGAACTTTTTCCATGGTCCTTTTCTGGGTGCAAGAGAGGTTGAAGAAGGGTTTGCAGTCTTCTTCCGCACTTCCTCCTTATGAGCAGAAATAGCCTTTAATTTCTGTTCTTGCCTTATGGCCTTTTCAACAACTCCTTCCATAGTGGTTGGACTGTGAACATCGACCTCTCCCCCTATCACAGGATTCAATCCCATGATGAATTTCCGTATCCTGAACTTTTCGTCAGTTTGATACTGCGGTACATACTTGAGGAGTTTTGTAAACCGCTCCCAGTATTCAGTTACCGTTAGCTTCCCTTGAGCTAAATTCTGAAATTCTGTCATTTTCTGATCATAGAAAAGTTGTGGCAGCCAACGTTGCCTAAAATAGCCTTTAAATTGATCCCAAGTAATATTGGTCTCATCAATGTTTAGCTCAGCTTTTCGGCTATCCCACCACGAAGACGCTTCGTGAGAAAGCTGATAGGCTCCCCAAATAGCTTTGGTTTCCTCTGAGAAGTTCCTTATTGCAAAGTACTTCTCCATTTCGCTGAGCCAGTTCTCAGCTCCATCTCCTAGTGTGGTGCCATCATACTTAGGTGGGACTTATCCTTTTTATATCATTAGTGAGTTCTGCTGCCAATCTGGCCTTTTTGTTTTCTGGTTGGACAGGTGCATTTCCGGCATTAACATCAACACCCATTTTCGGGGTTGTCCTCAGGAGGTTGCTGATTATTATTATCAGCTTCTTCATCCTCCTCATTTCCCATCACCTGCTGTTCAAGCACAGCTAAGCGATCTCTTGTGTCCAACAGGGCAGCAAGGATCTCATCCAGTTTCTGGGTTGTTGCCGCTCCTCCTTCAGGTGGAGCATTACTCGCAACGTTCCCCCTTGTTCTAACCATTTTTCTGTTACAAGAAAATTCAGGTTTTTATCAGATTATGGACTCAATAGGTCCAAGAGCTGCAAACCTTCAGCTCATATACCAAGATGTAACATCCTCATTTTATACTTTAGAACAAGTGAATTTTTATTTATTTATTTATTTTTTTGATAATTGCATCCTGGTTCTAAATACATAATTTAGAACTCACAATTCAAATAACTATTCATATAACAGACAACCATATGTAGCTGTAATGACTCGGAGTACCTCCGATCTATTCATTCCATGACTCGGTAATCTACCGATCTATTCATGAGTAATAAGAGTCGGTGTTTTTATTTAACACATTACTCTTGCGGTTCTCTTCCCTAATCTGGGATTCAGAATGCTCTGTCCAAGGAATCTAACTGAATAATTGTTACTATTATTCATCGGCATCTCATCCCTTAGACTAGGTGAATTAGGACAACGCAATCAGCAGCTTGCGATACTTTGGCCAAAGATTTGAAACATACTGTTCATGTCTCGTATTCCTTAACGGCATACTCGTCAATCTGGAATACGTCCTTCACCCCATTCATATGTTATATAGAATGTCTTATACTGACTACTGTCAGTCCTTCCTTTCACAACTGAATCACTCGGAAGCAGATTAACAAGGTGATAATGTTATATGGATGCCCACGAGGATTAGGGATATGATGACATACTGGTTCAACCTTGCAGTTCAACCAGTGTGTCATGATACCCCGAATCTCCTAGGCAGCCTTATAACATGACCACGTTCTTAATCGGTCCCAGGGTAACTCGTGCGAAATCAAGTGTAAATCTTAGCGATCAATGCAAAGGGTGTCGCCATAAGTCATCTGCATTGTTGTAACTTCGAGAAGATCCTAATCTTCTCGGAGGTACAACTCTGCAGTTGACTTATGTCGTCAACCTTTAAATCCGCCTCGAAAAGATCTACTCAGTAACAAGCGTTACGCACTTGAGTTTAAATTACTTTAAAGACTTTTCCCTAAGGTTTAGCCTTTCCGATCCCTGGATTCTTCGTCTTAAGACGACCCTCCTCTATAAAACCCATTACTTGGTAGAGATATTAAGGTCAAGTTCTTCATCAAGGAGTCATTAGAATACACCTGATTCTAAAGCAACAGAATCAGACAATATCTCATAACCTTTGCTTGAGATTGCCAACTGAACTCCATTTGATTGTATATCAGTTCTCTTAACTGAATTTATATCATACTTTTTGGTATAAAGATATAAATGATTAAGAATCCAATTTAATATTGTCCTGTTATACTTAGGACTAGGGATTAGTAATTTAATCCAGCTTGTTTAGCGTTCTCTTTTAGGCTCATTTTTAACCTATCTTCTAGAAAGACAATTATTTAAATCCAATATTGCTTTTGCTAGAACCAATTAGAACTACTAAACACTCATAAGAATTCAATCTCATTTTCATGCAAGCTTTCATTGTCAATCACAAAAGCATCCATATTATACAATGATAACAATGCCCCTTCGTTACATAAACCGAAGAAGGTCAACTATCAGAAATAGAATACAACACATAAGTATCAAACACTTATTTCCATTCCTTTCAAAACTATACAATTACATTTTATGCAAACAGCATACTTGATACAATGCTAACGGAAAAGAAACATCTTTTCACATATAGTACATCTATAAAATCAAGCTGTAATTCATAACAAATCAAATAAACAATCTGATCAGCCTGTCAGATCTGCATTGCTTTTACCTCTTACGGCAACCATCTGCAAAAATAGTCAACATGAGTCAGTTCAATGAACTGAGCATGATAAGCACTAACTTTTAAAACAATTGCAATCCATCAATTGTTTTCATTAAACACCCTGTTTAAATGAGGTCAAATATTCACATAAGTAAACATAATCAGACTAGGCCCTTGTAATACAAAATGATTACAAATATGTAACTCTGTCATTGTTACAAAATAGTCTTAATCACTTTCTAATATTTCATCAAATATTAAGAAACAAGGAACGAATGTACACAAACAATCATTGAATCCAAAATCACAACATTGGTCAGATTGTTTCATTCTTCCAAAAAGGAAATAACATAACAATTCGTGATTCCACCAATATGTTACAAAACAATTTCCCACGGTTAAACAAATATTAACAAATATTAAATAAAGGAAGAGAAAGAACCAAACCATTCATACTTCCTTTCACATAAGTTCATTACTGAACCGTCTTCACATATGAAAACATTCAACCAGTATATAAATGAACAAGTTAGACAAGCCGCAAGCAAGATTGTTGTTTTACAACAAACTTCATTGCATCAAGCAATCTGAGGTTTCCTAAAGACTATGCCATGACGTCCACACAGTATTTCCGAAACATGCTCAGTCAAAAACGGACTGAATAAACGGAAAGGAACATAGCATATCTATTCTTGCTCAGTCTAAATCAGACTGATTAAACGGAAAGGAACATTGCATATCTATTCTTACCTTGGCGCATGCAAGTCTAAGGTGTGGTACTCGCGACTCACCCCAACAGGGCCAGAACACGAAATATTCAACCATACTCAAGGAACAGTGACAAAACGACAGTGTCCCGTAAATCAGATTCAATAAGGTTCAAGCAATACAAGATACCTTCCAAATGTTCATATGAATCCGAACAACAATAAAACAAATAATTGCATACGATTACATCCGAGCCCAACAATGGAGCTTATTTAAACATCAGGCAAGCAAATCCGATTACCGAATTCAAAACAAGAAAACCGGCTGTACCTTGCCCATCTTTTACACAAATTTGCACAGATTGAAGACCTAAATATTCTCCTAAAGAATCTGTACCACAAAATCAATGCAACACAAAAGTAATTCCAGAAAATAACAGAGGTCTTAGTACATGTCATTTCTTCCAACCACTGGTTTATCATTCACCAACTATTTAAACATATTCAACTTGAACAGTGGCCCAAATAGAAATATAAATCATTGAATCGTCTCCTCAGAGTCGTTCAGAATACAACCATTATAAATCTATAAATACACATTACATACTGTTAACGGGTTTACGCCCATAATCGCAGAACCCAACAACAGTATAAGATGGAATTAGTTGATAAATCCTTCTATACCATCCATGGCAAACATTCAGAATGAAACAAGTGTAAGCAAATCAAATACCCATTTCAAGCAAGGAAATCAACTGAGCCGCTTCGAAACTTTCGAACAGCTTTCACAAAGAAATGCAAATGCATACCCAGGAAGTCTATATCCTTTATTTATTACAAATAACAGTGGCCAAAAGACCTGTTTCCTCTACCAGGCTTCCACGAAAATCAAATAACAAAACTCAAGGATGAATCCATATTCTCAACGGTGGGTAGCAATATACGATTCAATCAAGGACTCCTTTGAGTCGTTCAAATAAATTATAGATGTATCAATAATGTATACAGTCAACAAATAATCCCGTTACTACAATAACAAGGAAGAACAACTTCCACTGGGTCGTATAGACTACGGTAATACAACAGTTTACCTGTTCCCAACAAAAATTAGAAGACAAATGAAACCCAAAAAGTACCATTAGTCACTGTCAACAAAAACCACGACAGAGTTTCCAAAGGAGCAGTAGAACTGATCAAACATACAGTATCTAACAGAATCCTTCCATACAGTTTCCACAACAAGAAACAACGACCACAAATCAACAACATACAGTGGTCTATAAACAACACAGGTATATCCTATGGGCTCACGCCAAACAGGCCGAGCTTTCATGCTCTTTACATATAAATATCTCACATATTTAAACCAGAAAGAATACACAAAGGAATAGAGCCACAATTCGATTTTAATAAACACCCATCAAGAGGAAAATTGAAAAATCGAACCAGAAGAGATACAGTACCAAAAATCAAACAAGATCTCCATAGAAAATCATCTATTTTCTCAAAACATTTGAACAGAGTTGTTCTAATGAAATCACTTGAAAGACAGCAAGCTATTTAAAGGTTAGGGCCTAACATGCCTGGATTTTTGATCAAATTTCCGAAGCAGACCACAGGAAGAGCTCAAACTTCCTTTTCTTTTTCCACGATAAAGCGACCAACAAAATTTTTTCTATCTCCATCACATATATATCCTCCAAGATAGAGAAAAGAGCTATAGCAGTTCATACTTGCCATGCAACTCAAAGAGAACTGGTGCGAAGAACCAGTAAACAAGCAGAGAGAGAGAGAGAGAGAAGACCGAAAATCGCGACAAGCCAAACAAACCCACAAATTTCCCGTTTGCATGCCTTCTCGCGAGTTTCGAGCTCGACTTCCGAGAATATTGAATGCCATTAAACCAACTTTCCCGCTTAAACTCATCTTCCACCGACCGCCAGAATTGGCGACAGTCCAATGAAAATTCAAGCCCATTTCCAAACTTAGCGAATTGCCACGTCAGAACAGGTTAGCCATCGCTTAAGCCTCCGCCATGACCTGTCCCTCATCCTTATCCCAAGCATTAATTGCCATAGAAAACGCCGCCCATGGTTCGCACCCCTCCATAGGCCCCTTCATAATCTCCTCATTAGTTAGGTTAGTATCTTAGGTTAGAATTTAGGGTAATACCCATACTAACCAATTTACACATAGATACTAACTTAGGATATTAACACATAGCCTAGGTCTAGGTTAGATTAACACTAATCTAACCCCTAGGTTAGGTTTTAGTTTTAGGTTACTAACCGTTAATAATTCCAGTTAGGTATAACATTTTATATGCCAAGAAAAGACCTAAAATCATGCATCTCCGAACAGGATTCACTCCTATACAGCCGTTAGGCTACAGGAATATACATGGCAAAATTATTACTTGGTCCACATCTGAGACCTTCCAGATATAATTCGATATCGGGAACCGATTCATTTACCAAGATCAGCCTGAGTCATACTCCTGACCAGCTTAATCAATGCTTCCATACCTTGCAACCTGTTCAAGGTCTGTGATCTAATTCATCACAAACAAACTTAAAGCATTACTTGGATCAATTCCACTGATCCAAGACTAGATATTATAGATGAATGTCTCTATAATTCATTCCGTGATCAGATTAATATTCAGACACAAAATGGAATAAATAAAAGAGTCTAATCATATTCTGACTCAGTCAAGATCTGCAATCTGCAAGGAAATTACAATACATATCAAGCATGATTTCTAAATCGAGGAACACATCCTTATACAAGAAATCACATATCAACACTTGTATGCCCAGGAGAAAGTAATTGTTCCCTAGGTAAAGGAGCTTCTGCAAGTTTGTCTGCGATGGTTTGTCCTTTGATTGATTTCTGGTGGAAAAACTCAAGGTCGAGGTCGGCGAGAAGCATGAGCCATCTGGCAATGCGTTGGTTCAGATGAGGTTTGGCATACATGTAATGGATGGGGTCTGTATTGGTGATGACGAAAGTCTTGTGATTTAGAAGGTAGTGTCGGAGTTTGGTGGCCACGAATGATAGGGCAAGGCACAATTTTTCTACATGTGTGTACCTAGTCTCATAGTCCACCAAAGTATGACTTATATAATAAACGGCTTGTTCGCGATTCTCAGAGTCACGATGTGCAAGCATGGCTCCTACAGCGTGGTCGGTGGCGGAAAGGTAAAGGTAGAAAGGGCGGTCGTCTTGGGGTGGGATAAGCACGGGTGGCTGCAAGAGATAGGATTTGAGAGCTTCGAAGGCTTGGTGACATTCTTCGCTCCATTGGAATGCAATATCCTTTTTAAGGAGGTGATGGAAAGGTTGACATCGATCTGAGAGTTGGGAGATGAAACGTCGGATAGATTGGAGCTTACCTTGTAAACTACGCAATTGTTTGAGATTTTTGGGTGGGGGCATTTCTAGGATAGCTTTGACTTTAGATGGATCGACCTCAATGCCACGCAAAGAGACGATAAAGCCAAGAAGTTTTCCCGAAAGAACACCAAAGACACATTTCTTCGGTTGAAGGCAGACAGAATATTGTAACAGGCGATCAAAAATAATGGTTAAAACATCGAGATGTTCACTACGATGTTTAGACTTGCCGAGAAGATCGTCGACATAATCTTCAAGGATAGTGTGCATAATGTCATGAAAAATGTAGGTCATAGCCCGCTGATAGGTAGCACCAGCATTCTTAAGGCCAAATGGCATGACACGATAACAGAAGGTTCCCCAAGGAGTTATGAAGGCAGTTTTATGTTGATCGGCAGGGGCAACCAAAATTTGGTTGTATCCTGAAAAGCCATCCATGAGAGAGAGCATCTCATGACCTGCAGTTAGATCAACAAGTTGGTCAATGCTAGGTAAGGGGAAGTCATCCTTGGGGCAAGCGAGATTAAGATCTCAGAAATCCGTGCATATCCGAAGTCCCCCTGTCGCTTTAGTGACAGGTACGATGTTAGAAATCCATTGAGGGTAGTCGATAGGTAGGATGAAGGAAACAGAAAGGAGTCGTTGGAGCTCCTCTTTGACCAAGAGAGCAATGCGTGGATGCATTTTTCTCAATTTCTGTTTGACTGGTTTGGAATCGGGGTTTAGGGTGATGTTATGGACGGCAATGGTAGGATCAATTCCTGGCATGTCAGCGTAAGACCATGCGAAAGCTTGGTTGCGAGCACGGAGAAAGGTAGTAAAGGCGGCTTGTTCTGATGTGTTAAGGGATTGTCCAATCTTCACAATGTGAGGATCCTCCTCCGTGTGGATATTGATTTCTATAGTAGATTCGTTCAGCATGGTTTGGGTTTCAGATGGTACGGCTCGTTGAATATAAGAATCATCCGCGCCAAGGTAAGTGAGGATGGAGTCATCATCCTGGCATTCAACAACATTAATCAAAGGCGAATCCTCTTCGATCATGTCTGGATACAGAAGGGGAAGAGAAGATGGGTCCTCATTATCGCGTTGATAAGTGAGAGGACCTATGAAGATAGCATTTATGAAAAAAAAAAGTTAGGAGGGATGGATTCAGGGTCTATAGATTCTGTGGGTGATGATGGCAAAAGTGGGTGATGATGGTTTGGTAGGGGCGACGTCATTCTTCTTCCAGATACAGCTGACAGGAGGTGTCTCCTGTGTAGGTGTTTCGTGGAAAACCGAGACCACTACGATCATTATGTTTACGGGTAGTCACGGGAATGAGTGTATGTCGGCCTTGTTCGTAAAGACCAAAACCAAAGCCTTTCCAAGCACAGCGAGTCAAGAAGGTGAGGGCGAAACGACGATTTGTCAAGTATTGAAAATCAGATTGGAAGGGAACCACACCAAGAGGAGGTTCAGGGGTAATGGAGGATGCGTCAACACCCCCATACGTTAGGTTAGTGCGGCAATGGGGTGGTCCGTAAGAGATTATCTCCCCCACGCGACGGTCGTAGGTGGGATGTGCATGTAATTGTCCGTACTCCTGCGGGGTAGGGAAAGAACTAACGTTATATAGGCGGTACTCCCCCAGCGTAAGGCGCTGAAAAAACATCTACTAAGGGGTCGGAGGTTGGAATGTTAGCTGCGGGAAGGGAAGTGGTTTTTGCGATGGTGGTTTCATCAGTTGAAGGCGTAAGCGCGGTTGAGGTGGATGGTTGAGGTACATTTGAAGAGGATGGTTGGGTTGAATGTATGGGTGTCTTGATTGGTATAAGCACATCGTTAGGGCGGTATAACATATTACAGGTTTTAAAGGGGGGAGGGTCAGCTTTTACGGTGTAGGACTTCCCCTCGTACTCAAATTTTATGCATCTATGTAATGTTGAGGGAACGCATCCCATGGCTCAGATCCAAGGACGACCCAGTAATATATTATATTGGAACTCTCCCTCCAAGACATAGAAGAGTTCGGGTAAAGTACGTGGTCCTACCCGAATGTTGAGGATCACGGTGCCTAAGGTAGAAGTAATAGCGTCATTGAATGATCGCTAACATGATGGGGTTGGCACACATGCAACTAGAAGGGATATTCATTTGTTGGAAGGATTTTGAAGAGATGATGTTTAGGCTAGCGCCCCCATCAATCATAACCCGACGTACTCGAATGTCTCAGACGTAAGCAGAAATGAAAAGGGCAGGGTCAGGGTCTTCTGTACCAAAGTCAACAATTTCATCTTCAGAGAAACTGACTGCAGCAGCTTGTTGTACAGAGATAGAAGTGGTTGGGGCAGTGGGTTGTTTGGTGAGAGAAGCAACGTGATTGGGTGTTAGAATGGAGGCGACAGGCAGGGTTTCATTAGGTAAAACCTCTATCCCTTGAAGGATCTCAACGAGAGCTTGTCGATGAGATTCAGAAGTCTTGAATGAGATCATACAGTGTCATTTTTACGGGTGATTGGTGAAGCTGTTTAATCATATTTCGGTGGGCAATGCCATTAGAGACGGGATAGGCGGGTCCGCGAATGACCACTTTAGGTGGTGGTGCAATCGGGATGTTTGACGGAGAAAGAGATGCCGCAGGTGTGTTTTCTTTTGCTTTCCCATTGTTTTTCTGCCCTCGAGTAGCGACACTAATCATATTAATCTCGTAGACCTGAGATGAGGAAGATGGTTGGGATAACTCATGGTCTTCAAGAGGTGGGGTTGTAATAATGATAGATCTTGGTGAGGCGGGGACAGATGGTATAGGAGAGGGAATGGAAACTAAAGGTCTCTCCCTTCGTAAGTTGTCTTTCTTAATCTTTCTATCCGGGAGAGGTGACTAACGAAGGATGGTTTTTAGAGCTTTGCATCCCTCCACATCATGTCCTGGTGTGCGGTGATAAGCGCAGATTTTAGACTCATCGTAACCCATAGGTCGGGGTTTAGACGGGTCATAAGGTCTAAGTGGAGGTAGGGAAATGGTCGCATTCTCCACCAACATAGCAAGGATTTTGGCGTAAGATCCTTTGAGTGGGTCAAAATCGGAAGAGGATGAGGGTATTGGTTGTGCGGGTTTTGGTAATGTTTGGGCGTGGTTGGTTCGCACGGGTGGTGGTTTAGCCGAGGGGTGTTGATACGTGGTTTTCACTAAACGTGATTTCTTTGGCGTAGAAGCTATGTTGGATGATGAGGCCGCAGATGATGTGGTATCAGAAAACAACCACGGGGAAATAGGAGTGACTGAAAACAAATCTTTTGATGATGGAATTTGTTTAGGGTTGATAGGTGGACAGGATACGCGGAGTGACGGTGTTGCTATACCCTGGAATTTCTGTATGGGTGCGGAAGGCGTAGGTTGTTTTGAAGAAAACGCAGGAGGTATGATATATTGATGTAAGGTAGAGGGATGGGGTCCCAATATGGAAGGTAGGTATGACGATGATGGTTTTGATTGTGATAGGGGCACGGATTGAGTTTGTCTCCTAGGTGGCGGGGTGGATTTATTTTTGGATAGATCGAGTCGCTTAGGCGGGTGTGTTAGACTGGGCATTGGTGAGGTCCCAAGCGTAGGGGAAGATCTGGTTAAGTTGATAGAAGTGGACGGGGCATTTGGTAGAGGTGAGGGGGGTGAAGGTGAGAACAGGGGCATTTTAAGCTTCTGTAAACACTTCGGGTATATGGTGGAGACATCAGGATCAGTCATTTGCATTTGAGTAGAAAAAGGGGTACTCAAACGTTCCCATAGGGCCTGTCTATCTTCTGTGGAATGACAGTCTCCAGGTGTGATTTGTAATTTTTGTACGGAAGAAAGGTGGGTTGTAATTCCAGTCCACTGCGGGTGTGACACAGGAGGTAGATGAGGCACTGTATCAATAGATGTTAAGAGGTCAACCGGTCGTTGAAAATATTTAGGCGATGAGGGACTAATAGGTAGGAGGGCGTGTTTGAGGGGATCTGTCATGTTTAAAGAATGTGGTGATGTCAGTGTAAGAGATTTCTCATCTAAGGATGTCAAAAGGAGTGGCGAGCCTTCCTCTTGTGCAGCAAGAGCGGTAGAAGGGGACGTTTGGGAAATAGATAAATTAGATAACATCCGCTCACAGTCTTGTAGGGATGTGGTGTAAGAAGACTCGTCGATGAGAAGAGAAGTCCGGGCAGTTAACTCTTCTATGGGTAAAGGAATGATTTCACTTTGGCTTGATGGTGGTGAAGGAGGTTCAAACTCCTGTGTTGGTGGAGAGGCTTGATTTAAAAAAATTTCAATAGAGGCTTTTGGCTGAGAATCGAAGACTGCATGGATCTCATGAACACTCTCCTCGGCTAAGATATCTTGGTTCACGTTACTGTTGGACGAGTGATTCGGGAATGGCTTGTTGAAAATTTTCAGATTTCAGTTAGCAGGGGCGTTAGGATTATCGAGGGTTATATCCCCTGCATCAACCATTTCCTGCACTATGTTTTTCAACATCTTGCAGTTTTCATGACTATGTCCTTTTACGCGGTGAAAGTTACAAAAGTCATTTTCTTTGTACCAGGAAGGTATTGCGCGGGTGGAGTCAAACCCAGAGTGAGGTTTAACAGGGGGCAAGGTGATAGCCCCAGCTTTGAGCAATTTCTCCAGGATGACGCCATAAGTTTCTCCCAAGGGAGTGTAATTGGTGGGCTCGGCTTTGTACTTATAAGTGGTTTTCGGCGGAGTATTGGACGGTGTTTGAGATTTGACCATTACCGCGTGGACAGCTCCTTTTGATTTAGAAGAAGTGGACGCGTGAGGAGTGGTGGTGTTTGGCTTGTTGGTAGAATCAGGAGTTCGGAAATTGGGGTTTTTGTTACGCAACCGCAATTTCTCTTCTTCTAAGGCTCGAATTTCTAGTTTCCGAGCCATGGTAAAGGCCTCGTCGAATGTGTGGAAAGTTTGAATTTGGAGGGTAGGGGAGATGTGCTTAGCGCAGGCCCGCGTAAATAGTTCGATGAGTTCGGTTTGAGGCAAGGCATACGTAAGTTGGTTGATAAGGCCCCGCCATCGTCCAACGAAATCTGCGATAGATTCGTCTTCAAATTGTCGGATGGCATAGAGGTCGGTGATAGATACTTTCTTGGCAATGTTAATGGAGAAATGATCCAAGAAAGACTGGGCTAGTTGGTTAAAAGAGAAGATTGAGTGCTGGGTTAAAGCACTGTACCACTCCAAGGTAGGTCCTGATAAGGACATGGGAAAGGTGCGGAGTAACAAGGCGTCATCATGGGCAATCAAATAACAAGCATGTCTAAATGATCGCAAGTGTTGTTGAGGATCCTCTTTACTATTAAAACGAGTAAATTTTGGCAACTCCCATTGAGGAGGATATGAATGAAGGGGGACAGAAGGGTGAATGGGCTCCCAACAAACTTGCTCGTATGTCAAGGCGCTACGACTTCCTGAAACAGAAGCCTCCAGGTTTTGCATTTTGTCCATCATTTGTTTGATGAAATCTGTGGTTGGATGAGATGATGGTGCGGTTGTGGTAAACGGAGGCAAGTTGGACCAAGGGCTTCCGCTGGACAATGGTGGGGCTAAGTGTTGATAAGGTATGGAGGATGAGTATGTTGGAGCAACAGAATAGGGATGTCCCATATAAGGTGTTGAGGTTACTGGATACGTGTATGGGAATGAAAAGGTAGGCGGAGCTTGAGAAGGAAAGCTCGTGTGAATAGGTGGCAGAGAGTAAGTCATGAATGGAGTGGTTTGAAAGAGAGATGATGTAGGGGCAGTTGGTGGTAACGATACGTGGGGTCCAAGATTAACCAAAGGAAAGCTAATCGGGGTCGTATGAACCTCTGAAGCCGTCAGATTGGGAGACGGGGCTAGAGATGCAGGAAGTAAGGCAGTGTTATCAGGAGGAGTGGGAGCTAAATGAGCAGCTATACTAATAGGCATGCCAATAAGGAGCTGACCATCAGGCGTACGGTCAGGGGCATGAGACAAATAGTATTGTACAGCGCTGGGATTAGCATCTAGAAATTTGGCAAAGTCCTTGTCTCCTACAGGAATTTGGGGGATCTCACTGGTGTCCGTAGGGTTCCCTATAGAATGTGAAGGGGGTGATTCAGGCAAAGACACAGAGCAGGCATGTGAAACCATGGCGGCGGCTTGCTTTCGAGTGATGACAACCATGGACAAGAACACACAGGAAAGTTTCAATCTATCAAGAACAAAAACAACCTCAGAATGATGAATTTGGCAAGTTGCTGGTTTGTCAGGGGCTGATGAAGACAGTAACCGATATCGGTTTACTAACCGGTGTCGGTCACAGAGCAAACGACGTCGGTCCCTTAACCGATGCCGGTGTCAAAAGTCTAGGATAAGAAGATATAAAAGGCTGCTAATTTGATTTTTAGCAACGTTGAGTATATTTATCAACTTATTGATCACAGAAGACAAAGTATGACAGAGAAAACAGAATTTGAAAACAAGCAAGATGCACACGCAAATCCAGAGACTAATCCTAGGGTTAATTTTAGTTATCGTGGGCTTATGCCTTCAGACGTAGAGATGATGTCGGAATCCTAAACAACAAGACCTAGGGGAAATGTCAAGTTTGTTTTGGCTTATAAGGTTACCTCAATCGGGCGGAGGAATACCGCGGAAAAGGGGGGATGTTTGAGCTGTTGTGTTAATTGTGAAGTGATTCGGTATGTGTTGTGTAGTGAAACTAAGGTTAATTTCCTGTCAATACCGTGGATATCACCCCCACGTGTACGACCTGTTACTTAATCTATGTTCACTAGAATTGAAGAACAACAAGCAGGAATGCAATGCATGTGTTTTAAACCCAAATCGAAAATTATGTTCGATGAAGCAAGAGAGATGACTTTCACTAATGCGAAACTAGGAAAGCAAGACAAATTCTTTACGAAATATATAACAAAAGCAGCAACAGCAAATATGCTTCCTAAAATGAAAATAAGCAAGAGAAAGAAACCCAAAATGGGTCCCACCGGGCGTGCCAAAATGTTTCGCTCGGAATGTTTCAGCTTCTGGGAATAGAGTTGCTTCTATCCTTTCATTCCTTTTAGAAACAGATGAGGTTAGGGTTAGGAGGAATACCTGTTGAATGTCGAGATGGTGTGCGCGTACCATAGAGAAAGATCAGGTTGACTGCGGAGAACTCCTTTTTGTCTTGGAAGGACTACCTGTAAATAAGAACACAAGACCACAAGATTTTGATTAAACAATAAATGAGGAAACTGCCTTGGGCCCAGGAAATATAAAACTTCCTTTCGAAGGTGGTCAGTTCCCCTGCTAATATGAATTAACACAAAAGACTGCAAAATATCAATTAAATTGTTTCGTTGAACTGGGTAGGGGAAAGGCTAGTTTTCTGGTTTTGATCAGAGGAACCGATGCCGGTTACTGATAACCGATGCCAGTTACTGATAACCGATACCGGTAGGTTCTAGGATCTTCTTGGTAGCTATGGTGTTTTGTAAGGCTGGTTTATGGATGATATTAGGAAATGGGATGATTAGAAGCAAAATGATAACAGTTAGATGCAATGACACGTTGGGTAGTAGATTCAGAGACGGATTTAGGAGGACTGAAATTCACAGAGCAGAAGAAATGTTATAACAGAGGACATGCAAGATATGACTTACTGGTTTTGGCGAAGATGCAAGTTGATATCCTTCTACTGCAAGCACTTCTGGTTTCTTCACTCGTCTCTGCTCTGTCAAGTGAAGATCTGGACTCTGTTCCTCGCTCGCAATGCTCTCTGTTGATCCAGAAATCCTTTGACTGATCTCCCAAAATGAAATTCCGATCCGTTGTTTTGGTTTGGGGAGCCCATTTACAGGGAACCGATGGCGGTTGCGTAACCGACGGCGGTCGAGTAGGAACCGGCATCGGTAAGGAAAAAGTAGGCTATTTTTAGTAAAATAGCCCGCCTTCCCTGCTTTTCTCCCGAGAGATCAGTTGCGGGCTTGGTCAAGTGGCTAGAAGGTCAGCTTTGGGTGCGAGTAAGGAGGCATTAGTTATGGATGTGAGTCTAGACCAAGTCACGGGTCTTAATTAGGTTAGTTTAGGGTTAGGGCTAGGTCATGATGAGGTGGCAAAGTGAGGTGGCGGGTAAGGTGATGTGGATTTATCAATTATAAGGTAATTAATAAATAATTGTGTAAGGTTTAGGTAATGAGGTTAGGTTGCGAAATGGGATGCGGGTCACAAGGGGTCGTAGGACACAAATTTGGTGTCTATAAATAGAGTTCTTGATTTGCATTATGTTTGATTTCACTTTTTCAAAGTTATGATGCTAGTGTAGGCCTTGTTCATTTCTTCATCTTGATGGTACTCTTTTCTTGTTTTTAGCTAGGTTAGGGAACTATTTTATGTGGTATTTCTTTCTTTCAATCTAATTTAGGAAAAAGAATATTTGTACACATTTTGCACGCCCGGTGGGACACTTAGTCCCATGGCATTTTAGTTTAAGTTTCACTGTTTTGGCTAAATTTTGATATGCACATGTAGTAATTAATGTCCATTTTCTTGGATTTTTTTTGGCTAATTTTATACGTGTAACTTCTTGTTCATAACCATTATTTTAATGAGTTGTTTCCATTTTAAAACTAACTTGTAAAAATTTGAGATATTGTGAGCTTTCTTGTGCTTTTTGTCTTATTTTGGTTGCAGGTGTGGCATAGGCACATTTTTAGGAGTGCAAGTATGTTTTTCATGGAACACATGCCTCTCGGGTGGATTAGGTCCACTGTCAAAACCTAGCTCTCTATTTATCGACCATGGTGCATACGAACCAACCCTGGTGCACATACCCTAACTAGTGCACAGATGCACTAACCTGGCCGCAGACACATTTGCGTATTGTACCTTCACTACAACTCAAAACTTGTCAGATCAGTGCGTACACCCTAACCCAAGAACACACACTATTTTAGTGGCATAGACACATTTTTGGTTGCACAAGTGTTCTGTCAGAAACCTGGATTGTTTTACAAAGCGGTGGCGTACACACCTCTCGGGTGGCGCAGGTGCACTGTAAATCAGAAATACACAGAGTGGCACACACATATTTTTGGTGGTGTACATTCCTTTTGGGTGATGCAGGTGTCTCTGTAAGGGGGGAACACACGCATAAAAGGGGGCACAGGTATATCTATTTAATCTGGTTTTGGTTACAACTTTTTAGTGCTCCTTGTTTTGATCATAACTTTTGACTCGTAAACCCGTTTTCGGAGTTTGAATACGCATTGGAAAGATAACGAAGTGTACTTTGTGAGTGAAATTCCAAAATTTAGATACCTTTGGTATAATATCTTCTATCATAAATCCCAAAATTCCCTAGAGACCTCCAAAAATGCAAATTACTAAAAACTATTAAAAAAGTGTAAAAATTGGATTTCTAGAATTTTTTAATTTTCTTGGTTTTGTAACTCTTACATGGTTCTAATAAATGGTTTATAGGTTTCCTTTGCATTAGGTTTATTTATACTAACTTAATTAAAAACATTTGCATCTTTATTTGTGAAGGTGTGAAACGCGTATGCTCTTCCCTCACACCTTTCTAGGTGATCTTGGGAATCAGAAACGTTTCACCACTTTCTTCATACTTGCAAAACAGTTTAATTAGCTTTCAAATTTGGTTAAAAGGAACCTATCTTCACATTATACCTAGGAATTTTCCATTTATTATGAATTTGAGTGAGATATCTTGTTGTGTATGCTCTTTCCTTGCGTCTTAGGATGATCTGGGAAATCAAAAACAACATCTTATCTCCTTTCTATGACGTTTTAGGAAATTACTAACCTTGGTATGTAGGACCAAAATTGATTGTCAAAGAAAGGGGACATCAAAAAAAAAACACAAAACCCTCTAATACACATGTTTCTTGTAGGTTTCCAAATGGTGTTTAAGCAAACCACACCTAATTAAAAAAGATAAAAAGAACAACATATTCAAAACACTATATTGTAGGTTTTAGAAAATGGTACGTCCCTCTCTGCTCAACTGGAACATAACCCCTTTCACATAATGCCTTAAGCTACAACAATGGGGGTGGTTACAGGAACCCCAAAGTAGTCCATGCAAGAGGTAACCTTGTCGATGAAATGGGAAGTGCTCTGCACTACCTAGTTGACTAGTGATTCCTTTTTGAGATAGCGTTACAAGTTATCCCTATGTGACCCTTTTAAGTACATGATGGATGCATTTACTGTCCACTGTGCTTGAAGGGGGAAAAGCCAAGATAATCCCAAACTAGTCAGTGTGACTTTTTGGGTAAATCACACCCTTCATGGATAGATTTGTAACACCTAGGGCGAGAGAACCACCTAGGAAAATATACTTTGGCCAGGAGCCCACTTTGACCATTCTAAAATAGTGTCGAGTTATGAACCATATTTTTATTTTGAAATGTGTGACATGTTACTTTTTCTTAGTTTTTACTTGCCTTAGGGTGAGGCAAAACTCTACCAAAGTGAAGCCAATATTTTTCATCCCATTTTTGATTTACTTCCTTCACATTATTTTGGCACTTTGTTGATCAGAATTAGAGTGACTACCTTTGTGTTACTAATTGATTGTCTCTGCCACTTTTTTGTCCATTTACACCCATCCATGTTTGTGGCTGTGTAAGTTAAATGTCTAAAGTGCATGGAAATGTATTCATATCATTGGTGGCCATTGTGATCTTGATACTCATGCCAAGATCATCATCATAGTTCATATTAATTCATCATTTTATCTCCCTTTGATGTGTTACCTTGTTTGCATTGTCTCAACACAATTAAGATACTTATGTCTTGTTTTTCGTAAACGTGATCTAAGTATCCACATTGTGGAGTTACGCTATGCACATTTTAACACATCCTTAGTATAATTTGACTTAGTTTTTATTTAAAACATTGTCCCAAATCTTGAAAGGTGTCACTTAGTTTGTTTGCATCATTTCAATACCACTTTCACACTAATATCTCACTTCTCCGCAAAGCTTGATAGACGTGTCTAATTGGTGTGGTTGTGTGGCTTACATATTTAAACCTCGCCCTTTAACATTTAGGTCTTGTTTGTTGTTGAACTTGTTGTGGTATCCTTTGATTGGGAGTCACATCTACCCTTTGTTAATATTTACGCCTTGTTCATTTTGAGCTTGACGTAAATTTTGACATTGTGTTAATCAATTTTGCATCGAACTATCACTTTGCACAAACATTTTCATATGGTGTATTTCCTTGTTGATTGGATTTGTGTTTCCCACTTGCATGATTATTCCTTGTGATTATTCATTCAGAAAACTTATTTTCTAGGAAAATCCCTCTCGATCTCATCGAGATTGCATCGTCACAATGTCTATTTCCTTAGACCTTCTTTAGAAAATCACACACACATATCCATACTTACACAACATCTAGTTGGTTTTCCTTATGCTACCCAAATCGACATGTCACTTCCTTCCCTTTGAAGGAGTTCCATCACACTATCTAGATCTAGACATTTTTTCTTAAAACAACACCAAAAATGATTGACTATCGTGTGGTTTCCCATACTTACAAAATATGGAACCTAGGTTTAGCAATTCAAATCAAAAGATTCCCATTACAACTAAACCTCATTTTCTTCTTCGTGGTAGAGAGCCCATACGGGTAACTCATTCCCTACCTTCATCTCATATTCGGTGGTATGATTTGGATGCTTCTGATCCAAATTATTATTTGAGTTCCCCCCACTCTTCTTCTAATTCTAATCCAAACATTTCCTTTTCTTCTGAGGATTCCAATCCAAACATTTCTTCTGATTATTTTGATGATTTAGATCCAAACTACTATTTGGATTCATCTAATTTGAATCCTAAGTCATCTAATGTGACTCCTATGTCATGGTCCTCCCTATCTTTCCAGGAACCTCTTCATCATACATTTAATATGACTCCTACATCGCGGTCCTCCCTTTCTTTGCAGGACACCTTTTATCGGTCACCTCGATGACGTCTTCTTCATTTGAAGATACATGTGACTGCAAGTCCCTCCAATCAAACATCCAATAAAATTCTCAAATCACGGTCCTCTATTTCTTTGCAGGACCCTTGTTATTATTCATCTGATGTGATTCTTGAATCACATTCCTCCCCTTCTTTGCATGACCTTCTTCATCAATCACCCCCAATAAATCTTCCTTCTTTGAAGATTCGTGTGACTAAAAGTCCTTTGAGTCAAATGTATGAATCGACCCATATATCATAATCTATAGACTTTGGACTTAATCCTACTATTTTACAGATGATATGCCATCGTATAGGTATAGGTAGGTATACATATTCTTCATCCCCCACATCATCTTCTTCTATCAATAATCATCAAACATCTTCTAAGTCTTCCACACCAAGTGAACCTATTTCTTCCAATCAACCCCTGGTGATTGATCAACAACTCATAACGATTGACCTCTTTCAGAATGAAGAAACAATCAAGGCATTTATAGGGGCATATGAAGATATTCCTTTAGTAGATTACGAGAAAGGATTTTCTTTAGACTTTGATGTGTCTGCATATTGTGAGGAAAAGGTTGATCATTTTATCAAGAAATGGAGGAAGAGCCTCAGATCATGCAACTTGACCCTCCTCTTATTCTTCCATCGTCACATTATTAATTAAGTGAAGAAACTCCTAGGTCTTACATTAATCCATGGCCTATCTTCTCATCACCTAATCACTCTTTTTCTATCATAATTCCTCAATAAAAATCTTTTATGGGGTCAATGCCAGGTAGCCCTTCATCTTCATCTAGGTGTGGGTCACCTTCTAGTAGCCCTCCCTCTGCTATTTGTTGGACATTTTTGAGTAGTCCACTATCTTCTATTTTTGGGGCACGTATAACTAGCCCCTTATCTTCTGTGTATGGATCACCCCCAGGTATTCCATCATCTTCTATTCTTGGGCCACATCCTAGTAGTCCATCATCTTACATCTATGGGTCACATCCTAGTATCCCTTCTTCTTCTATTCTTTGGTCACATCCTAGTAGCCCTTCGTCTTCTATCTATGGGTCACATCCTGGTAGCCATTCTTATTCTATTCTTGGGCCACATCCTAGTAGCCCTTCATCTTCTATCTATGGCTCACCTCCCAGTAGCCCATCTTCTTCAATCCTTGGACCATATCCTTTTCATCAATCACATCATCCTTCTACCAATGACTGGGGCAAGCCCACCATCGTTTCTCTCATTCCTATCATCAATCGTAAACATTCACTTTCTTCTCCTTCTCGAGGTTAGAAAATTCACAAGTCAACTTATAAGAAACCCAAACAGGTTCATTATCAAGATCAGGTCAAAACTTCCAAGAGCTCAAAATCCCCCAACAACTTGAATAATCTCAAAGTTGTAGATCAAGCGCGATTCAAGAATGCATATCAACGTAACCATCAAGTATGGCACAAAATGCATAAACATATGGATAGGGAAATCAAGCTCCCGCATACAAAATCCATGTTTTAAGATAAATCGTAGTCCTTTGTTGAGTGTGAACTCACCACGATCATTGAGATTGGGGAAAACATGACTCTTGATAAACAAACACGCCTAGTCTCCCTTATCAAGGAAGTTGTAAATTTCTTTTCTAGTACAGTTGGGATAAGTTCATCTGTGTTGGAACCTTCTGTTGATTATTATTTTAGGAAAAAGAGAATCATTACTTGATTAGTCTTCTCTTACTTAACATTTGACTGAAATGAATTAGGAAGAGATTGATGACTAATTTTTAGAAAAGAAAATGCAACTTGCTAGTTGACTGCTGTCCCATCTTTCCTTCATGGGTTTTATATGATTTTGTTCTGATGAATATCTTAAATGATTGAATTTAAGGTGATTTATCTTAAGTTGAAATAGATTAGGCCATGATGTGAACCTGTTCTACCTTGCGGACAATATGTGTTTTGGTATAGTGAAATGGTTTCTCCTCTTCTTTGCTTGGAAGTTAGAAGTATCATCTTAAAGAGAACCATGCTGAAACCACTTCTTTTCTCTTGTAATAATGATAAGTGTTGTATTCTATTCTGATAGATTTTGGAATAATGAGATGTATGATCTATTGTTTTTTTAAAAGGTAATTAATAGGATCAATTATGCTTTCAGTTGTAAGACAGATATTATAGATTATATTCTGGTCTTCTCTCCTAGAAGTGAAATCAGATTATTAATGCTCTTCTTTTCTGATCATTATTAATTTTGTTTATTGTATGATATACTAATTGTTCATTAAAACATGGTTGTTTTATTGAAACAATTAGTGGAATGCACTTTGTTTTAAGGATTATTGCTTATCATGCTCATTTCTTTGAACTGACCCGTGCTAGCAATTTTTGTAGATGGACTTCGTAAGTGATAAATGAAGGCACAAACTTATATGATGCATTGGCTGATATAAGTCTAACTCTTTATGAAGAATTCTGATTTGTTCTTGAGTTGCATTGAAAAGAAAAGTTATATTATTTTTAGAAGGAAGGCTGTTGTTATGTAGTATGCCTAAAATGCACAAGTCTTGTAAATGTATAAGTTTTGAAAATGAATTGAAAGATGAGGATTTACTTGCATTGGTTGTGTAAATTATCTTGTACTTTTGTAAAAAGATGGAATCTTATCTAGTTGATATTCTTCTTATTATTTATATGGTAATGTGTATTCTTGGATAAGTATTATAAAATGGAATTAGAGTAATTTCCCTAAATAAAATGCAACTAAATAAGTTGCAGAATTTAAGGTTCTTATCTAAACAATTCAATATAATAAGGTGATGTGTAATGAACATACAACGAAGACTATAGAATTTTGTAAAGAGCATAAAGGGCGTGTTAAACCCTAGAACTTGACCATGAAGAGGAGGACTCTTCCTCTCTCATAAAGTTATAAACAAAAAGGAAGATATGAATTCTAATCTATAGACTTCATTTTAATAAGTCTATTAAGTTACAACCTAGGTGGTTGTTACACTTCCTTAAATGGTTAAGTCACATTAAATGGAACTTATGGTGTTACTATCATGTTATTGGGTAACTATTTGTTAAGCCAAAATTAATGAACATTGAAATCAATCTTAAGTTAAGGAAGCTATTCAAGGATTAATTGAATCTAATATTGAAATGAACTTAAGAGTGTTGGATTAGGGTTAGGCAGGATTGTTGGAAATTGTTTTTAATAATCAAAATTAACTAAACATTAATAATCTCCTAGGGGTATGTACGTCTCGATGAAGTTTTTATGTAGGATGTTGGCACATGAAAATTGAAGGGTTGTACCTTTGAGAAGATTATGATCTTCTCGAGGATACAGTGATGCAGTTGACATGTGGTAGCACCCTTCTACATTGATCGTCAAGATCTACACACTTTTGGACTTGAACTTAATTTTCATGTAGGAATGAATAATAACATAGTTAGGATATAAAGTAGCCCTCTAAGACTCAGGGTACCTTGGCACCTGGGGTTGACCTAGGTTGACCCAGTATGCCAATATACCCCAAGTCTTCGTGAGCCTCTTCCTATCATAACATATGTTTTTTGCTTGATCTATGGTTAAACCTTGGGCAAGTGGACTGACAGAAGTTAGTACAGGACATTCTAGATAAAAATAGAGTGGGGTGAAGGACGTATTCCAGATTGATGAGTATGCCATCAAGGAATAAGTAATATGAATAGTATGTTAGAAATCTTTGGCCAAAGTATCACAAGCTGCTGATTGTGGGCCTATGTCACCTAGTCTAAGGATTGTGATGTAGATTAATATTGGTAGCATATATTCAGATAAGTTCCTTAGACAGACCATTTGAACCCCAGAATAGGGTAAGAGAACCAAGTATACATAGTATACAGAAAAGTATTCATTACTTAATGTTAAACATGAATAGATTGGTAGTTCACTGAGTCATGAAATGAATAGATCAGTAGCTCACCGAGTCATTAAAACTGCATATGGTTATCTATTATAAGAATGTTTGTTATGGAATGTGTGTTCTAAATTATGAATTTAGAACAGAGAACATTATTCATGTAAAATAAAAATAAAAAATTTCCCTTGTTTCTAAAGTCTTAAAATGGGAATGTTACAGAACTGTTGGTTCAAAGAATCAGATAGCTCCATTCACAGCAAAAATTGCAAAGTATGCAAGACCAAACAACCTCCAAAAAATCTGCCTTCCTTGTTTCCAATACAATTTGCACACAAAATTTGATGTTCATTAATGCAATTAATCCCCAATATCCCGCCTATCTCTCCTTGCCACGACCTCCTAAAACTAGTGAATGTTATTTCCACTTCAGCATGCATTTCCAACTTTAGTGAAGACTCCACGTATGCTTCAACTAAGTTTACTTTCCTCTGCCAAAACTAGCAGTACTTCTCATTCATTCAAACAAATCAAATCAAATAAATTCCCTTGGAACCATCACCATAATGCCATCCCTAGGTTCCCTTTCAATAGTTTAGGATAGATTTCCATTACCTAGGTTATAACAGTAATTTCCACCTTAGGTTAGATCAAAATTCCCAACCACATAGTATTAGGTATTAGGTTAAAATAGCCTAGCATTACCTTAGTAATTTCTCCCTTATTCCATTTAGCACAATAACTTAGGCTAGGATGCCATCCCAATAAAATAGAATAAGAATCTTAGGTTAGATTTTAACCCGAATAAGTAGACATAGCTAGGAAGTTGGTGGATTTACCTTAGTTTAGAATATTGTTAGGATAATCCCTTAGGTTTAGGATTTAGATTCCCTTCATAGTCATGAAGCAGACTTCATTTCACTTTACCTTACATTGACTTATTTCATGATTTCTTAAATGCAACTAGCGAGTTTCTAGCACTCATATGGGTTAACCATGATTATTCTTGGGTCTTGGACCTACAAGGAATTTAAATTTAACACATGTGATAAATCTGAAACGTATTTCTTAAGCAAAGAAATATGGAAAACATCATGCATTCATGACAAAGTAGGAGGTAATGCTAAATGGTAAGCTACAAGATTGATTACTTCAAATATTTCAAAAGGTCCCACATAATGAGGTGATAACTTGACAACCTTGCCAAAAGTCATAGAGATATTTTTCAGTTTAACTCTTTTGCCTATCTGATGCTTCCTTCAAGTGTTCACGAATCATTTTAACTTCTTGTTCCATTTTCGTAAGGATTTCAAGTCCAATTACCTCTCTATCCTCAATGTTGTCCTAACTAATAGGGGTTCTGCATTTTATTCCGTATAGTGCTTCGAAAGGTGCCATCTTAAGAGAGGTATGATATGTGCTATTATAAGAAAACTCAACTAGTTGAGGGTACTCTTCCCACTTATACTGTTGATCCATACAATATATTCGTAACATATCCTATAAAACTTGATTAACTCTTTCAGTCTGTCCATCTATTTCTAGATGATACCCAGAACTGAAATTTAGCTTAGTTCCTAGAGCTGCATTAAGTGCTTGCCAAAACTTTGACATCATTCTAGGATCTCTATCGGATATGATTAATTTAGGTACTCCATGTAATCTGAAAATTTCATGTACAAATCTCTTAGCTAATACAAGAGAATCATCCTTCAAATTACCAAAAATAAAATGTGCTACCTTTGTTAGTTTATCAACAACTACAAAAACAACGTCATGTTTATTTCTTGACATAGGCAACTCTTGTACAAAATCCATGCTTATTACTTGCCATTTATACTACGATATGTTATGAGGATACAATAACATCTTTTTCATCCCCTTCCAAAAATATTGTTGTCTTATATCAGAAAGCATCTTTGTAATACCAGAGTGTCCAGAAAAAGGTGAATTGTGAAATTTTGCTAACAATTTATTTCTTAAATAATTTTGTGAAGGTATGTATACTTTGTTTTCAAATCTTAAGATTCCTTCATTGTCAAAGTGAAAACCTTTATGCCTCACTTCATTTGGATCTATAGTAAGTGCTGTTTTTACTTGTTGAAAGTAAGAATCAGATTCCATAACATTTTTTACTTCATCCTTAAACTGAGTTCTCAACGTTATAAGAGTAGAAATGTGCTTCTTATGACTTAAAGCATCAACCACTCTATTTTCTTTACCTTTGATGTAATTTATGTCAAAATCATATTGAGACAAAAAATCTAACCATCTTCATTTTCTTGCATTTAGATTTGGCTGATTGAAAATATACTTCAGCCCAAGATGATCAATGTTTAATTCAAAAGGTTTATCAAGTAGGTAATGCCTACAAATTTATAGTGCATGAACAATGGTAGTAAGCTCTAAATCATGTGGAGTATAATTAAACTCATGTAACTTTAGTTTTCTACTTTTGTAAGCTATGACATGATCATTTTGTAATAAAAATCCTCCTAGACCTTCCCCAGATGCATCCGTTACAACAGTAAAATCTCCATTAGGGTTTGGTACCGCTAGAATAGGTGCTGAAGTTAATTGTTCCTTCAGAATTCTAAATGTAGATTCACATTTTTCATTCCAAACAAACTTCTTATCCTTTTTCTGTAATGAAGTTATTGGTGCAGCCACTTTAGAAAAATCTTTTACAAATTTTGTGTAGTAACTAGAAAGCCCCATGAAGCTTCTAACTTCATGTACATTCTTTGGTGTAGGCCACTTAGTTATAGCTACAATGTTAGAAGGATCTACAAAAATTCCATCCTTACTTATTACATGCCCCAAATAGTGCACTTATGTGTTATAGAAAGAACATTTAGATACCTTACCGTATAATAGTCTCTTTCTCAAAATTTCCAAAACTATCTTCAAATGCTCGTGATGTTCCTCTATACTTTTAGAATATATGAGAATGTCCTCCAAGAATATGAGAAAAAAATTGTCAAGTATTCTTGAAAGATTATTCATTAAATTCATAAAAGTTGCAGGTGCATTTGTTAATCCAAAAGGTAAAACTATGAACTCATAATGTCCATACCTTATTCTAAAATCTATTTTATGAATGTCCTCATCCTTAATCCATAATTGATGATATGAAGATCAAAGATATATCTTAGAATATACTGATGCTCCACACATCTGATCAAATAGATCATCAATTCTAGGGAGTGGTTATCTATTCTTGATTGTTGCTTTGTTTAACATTATGTAATCAATGCACAATCTAAGTGTTTCATCCTTCTTTTTCACAAAAATTACTGGTGCTCCCCAAGGTGAAACACTTGGTCTAATCAAACCTTTAACAAAATTTCTTGCAATTGAGCCTTAAGCTCTACTAATTCTATAGTAGTCATTCGATATGGTGCCTTAGAAATAGGATCGATTACAGGCTTCATTTCAATTATGAAGTAAAATTCTCTTTTGAGTGGAAGACCTGGTAACTCTTCTAGAAACACGTCACTGAAGTTTCGTAACAACCGATATTGTTCCATGACATCATTGTTCTGTTTAGCTATTTCTACAATATTTATTACATATAAGGTACAACCTTTATTTTTGGCCTTTTTAAGTTACATAGTTGATAGTTCCCTAATCACTGTTGTTTTCTACATATCATTTAAATAACTAATATGTTTTTCAAAATAGTCCACCTTTGCCTTATGTTCAACTAACCAATTAACACCTATGATTATATCATAAGAACCCAAAGGTGCAACCTAAATATCAACTTCGGTGGAAAAATTAGGTAAGTCAAGGACTGCTCCAAAAAGACACATACTAAATGTATGAACAACATTGTTTCCATAATGTACAGTCCATGTTTTATCCATGTTTCTATCTTTTCTTTTTAGTTTTGATGCTACTTTACTAGAAATAAAACATTCAGTAGATCCAGTATCAAAAAGAATAGTTATAGGTATGCCAAATAACTTACCCAGAACCTTTATGGGCATGGCCTATTTTTCAGCTTGCTTGTCAGCTACTCTAGCATTATCTTGTGCTACTAATTACGATCATCCTTTTTCAAAGGAAATTGATTTGCGTAATGATATTTTCCATAGTTATAATAGCCTCCTACAGGTCCCTTTCTAGGCTCAAATTTATTTCCCGCCCTCGAATTATCATTCTAACCTCCATAGGACTTCTTTCTGTTAGTATTATTCTTGAAAAAATTGTTCCATGCATTACCAACAGACTTATTTGTTACCGCTTTCTTATTATTATTGGCATAAAACTTAATTTTCATCTCAAATTTCTTCCATGGTCATTTCTTAGGTGTAAGAGATGATGAAGAGAAGTTGGGGAATTTCTTCCTTACTTCCTCCTTATGAGAAAAAATTGCCTTTGATTTTTATTCTTGCCTTATGGATTTTTCAACAACCCCTTCCATCATGGTTGGGATGTGAACATCCACCTCTCCTCCTATAACAAGATTCAATCCCATGACGAATTTTTGTATCCTAAACTTCTCGTCATTTTGATACTGAGGTACATACTTAAGGAGTTTAGTAAACCACTCCCAATACTCAGTTACAGTTAGCTTTCCTTGAGCTTAGTTCTAGAATTCAGTCATTTTCTTATCATAATAAAGTTACGGAAGCCAACATTGCCTAAAGTAACCTTTAAATTGATCCCATGTGATATTAGTTTCATCAATATTCAACTCAGCCTTACGGTTGTTCCACCATGAAGATTCTTCATGGAAAAGTTGATATGCTCCCCATATTGCTTTTGTTTCTTCTGAGAAATTCCTTATTGCAAAGTACTTCTCCATTTCACTGAGCCAATTCTCAGCTCCATATCCTAATGTGATGCCATAAAACTTGGGTGGACTTATCATTTTTATATTATTAGTGAGTTCCATTTCCAGCCTAGCCTTTTTGTTCTCAGGCTAATCAGGTATGTTCACATTGTTATTATCAACTCCTAAATTGGTGTTGTCATCATGAGGTGGTTTATTATTATTACCAGCATCTTCTTCCTCCTCATTTCCCATTACTTTTTAAAGTACATCCAAATGATCCCTTGTGTCCAACATGGTAGCAAGGATCTCGTCAAGTTTTTGGGAAGTTACTGCTCCTTCCTCAGGTGGAGTATTATTTGTAACATTTCCTCTTGTTCTAACCATTTTTTGTTAACAAGAAAAATTAAGTTTCATCAGATTATAGACACAATAAGTCTAAGAGCTGCAACCTTCCGCTCTAATACCAAGAAGTAACATTCCCAATTTTAAGACTTTAGAAACAAGGGAATTTTTTTTACGTAATGTTCTATGTTCTAAATAAAAAATCATTTAGAACACACATTCTGGGCCAATCAATCTCATAACAAATAACCATATGTAGTTGTAATGACTCGGTAGTTTGCCGATCTCTCATTCCATGACTTGGTTACCAACCGATCTCTCAATCTCTCATGTTGTCTTAAAGTATAGAATAATTTATGTTTACAACATATACTTGGTTTTCCTACCCTATTCCGGGTCATGAGTGATCTTTATAAAGAACCTATCTAAATATTTTTTTACCAATATTCATCTGACATCATGTTTCTTTAAAACGGGTGACATAGGACAACGCAACCAGCAGTTTGTGATACTTTGGCCAAATATTTTCAACATATTATTCATGTTATTATTCCTAGATGGCATACTCATCAATCTGGAATACATCCTTCACCTCACTCTTCTGTTATCTAGAATGGTCTTTACTGACTTTTGTCAGTTCACTTTCCCAAGGATTGACCCTATCCCAGGTTAGCAACATAATTTGTTATAGGAAGATGCTCACGATGAATTAGGGTATATGGGCATACTCGACTGACCTAAGTCGACCAAATGTACCAATGTACCCTGAGTCATAGAAAGCTACTCCTTATTCTAAACATGCTACTAACTTGACCTAGAGAGAAACTAAGATCAAGTTCAGATGTGTGTAGATCTAGATGAACAAATATGGAAGAGTGTTGCTACATGTCAACTGCAACACTGTATCCCTGAGAAGCCCTTGGTCTTCTTGAAGGTATAATCCTACAGTTAGCATATGCCAACATCCATAGAACTGATTCATCACAATGTGCATAGCCCCTTAGAGGTCATTTATTCATAATTAAATTGGATTAATATTCAGATTGCAGTAACCATGCCTAATCCCTAATTCCAACATTCATTAAGTTATATATCGATAATTAATCTGATTTGATATTAAGAACTTCATTAACTCATGTTTGCATTTATGTTCAATAACTCGACATAAAAAGTAGTTATCCCAAAATAGGACAACAAACATTAATCGTTTAATTTTTAATGCAATCCTATCTGTCCAAAGCAGGTGTTTCATCCACCTAGGTGTAGCTAGTGTTTACTTTATTTAAACGAAGTACAAATATTAAATATCATAATCACCATTCTGTTTATTTTTCATTATTTTGAGAGAGGAAGAGTCTTCCTCTACATGGTTAGATGTTAGGGTTAACATAACCTTTTTTTTCATTAATTGCTCATATAGTTTAATTGTATGTCCAATACATATTTCATTATTATACTATAGTTTTTTAGTTAGAGAATGACATCTTTTGCAATTTAACAAGTTTCATTATAGTAAGGGAGATTGTACTATCCCCTTAATCCAACTTATTAATTAATAACAGTAAAGCATACAAAAAGATATAAAGAATATCAACAAGGTAACATTACTATTTCCTTTGTACAAAGTACAATAGAATTTACACCGCAAATTGGAGTCAGTCTCCAAACCTTTCAATTCATCATGATAAAATATACATTTACAAGACTATGCATTTCAGGCATACTGCATGTTGATCAACATTAAGATCATAAAAGAACATAACTTTTATTTTTCCAATACAACTCAAGAATGAATCGAAATTCTTTACAAAAGATCCAAACTTAAATAAATTTTGGCCTTCTTTTATCACTTACAAATTCCATCTATAAAAATTGCTAGCACAACTCAGTTCATTGAACTGAACATGATATGCACTAAGCATTAAAATGAAGTGCATTACACTAATTGTTCAATTATAACAAATATGCTTTAATGAAACAATTAATAAGTATCATACAAATAAGCATAAGTAATAAAAACCAGAAAAGAAGTACAATAATGATTCTGAATTCACTTTTAATAAAAGAGTGTAATATAATCAGCAACTACTGCATTATAACATATAGTTTAATTGATCCAATCAATTACTTTTTAAACAAATAACAAATCTTGTCGTCTAATTATTTCATAATTAATTCTGAATTGAAATACAAAATTTATCTTTACTATGTAACAAAAAGAGTTACCTTCAACATAGTACATATTTAAAATGATTCATCCCACAACTTAAAAAAGAAGAAGAAGAATAAATACATACTATCCACCATTCACTAATCATCTGCAAGACAAAAAACAGGTTCAGAAAGTACTCAACTGATCACCCACATAACTGCTTCAGTTCAAGGAAACCAATATAAGGATTTAACAATAAAGAGACAACATCTAAAATAATAATCCCAAATCAATCCAAGAAGGGATAGAGAATCAAAACAATCTACTTGCAAGCCTTAAATAATTCTACATAATAGAAGATATCATCCATAGATCTGAAACCATTCGTTCCACAATCAAGTCAAGACTTAGACAAGGATACTTTCTTCTTGTGTCCATCCAGGGAAGATTCATAACATGCTAGAGTGCTAAACAAGGAGTCCTTCCAATAAAAAAACCAAATGGAGCATGACTCAGTCAAACAAAGAAATCAGTCTAACATGATTACGTTTTCCTTTCAATGGGACAGATCCAGCTGTTCACTATCCACATCAATACAACAATCGACTTAGTATAAAAATAAACTAACCAATCCACAAGGAAGTTTCTGTCTTAGAAGAGTGGTCTCCCACTATGTCCTATAAGTCAGAAAGGACATAAAATCTAAACCCAATAATTTCAATAGGCCTAAGAGAATAATCACTCTATAGCCAAGAAGAGAGTCAAGCTATAGAGAAGTTCGATCAAATGAACTTAACTTTACAAAAATTATATGAAATTCAAATAGATAAGATCCGATCAAGAATTCATTCACCATATTGTTGTTAATTGAATTCTAATTTCCATTTCAAACTCAGAAGTTCTTTCGCTAGTTCCCAAATGAGAATACAAAACCAAACCCACAGTTTATAAACAATAACACTTCTAGTTTCCCCTAAGAATTCAAACCTTATTGGACAACAAAATCAATACTAACCTAGTTCATCTATTCCTCTTTATTTAAACACAAGTTCAAATTCATTCCATAGAAAGGAGTACACAGTACAGTACCAAAAATAGAATACTGTCCACAAGAGAAATATATTCCTTTCTCCTTTTAAAGACCCAAAAATTCATTCAAATGAATCTATAAAAGAGTACTAAAACTCAACACCAATATTGAGCAAAGCAAGTTTCTATAATACTCACGAGCTCAAAGAAACTTAAATCCCAACTAAAGGTCTTACATAGCTCCATATAAAAGAAACATAAATTTTGTGATCCAAAAGAAGAACAAATTATATGAAACAATCCCGAACCAGTTGTGAGAAATCCTTCCCAAACAATATTCAGTATACGGGAGTATTCAACTCTTATTTCTTTTTACAAACCTAGAGATCAATTAAAAAGGATTTGAAGAAGAGACAATATAAAAACCCAACACGCATTTAAGTCAAGCAATATCTCAACCTTACCCTTTAAATTGACTAAAACAGAAGCCACAACAAAATGACTTTCACAGCTCCATCTAGTACTTAAAGATCGAGACAGAGAAGCTATTCGTTAAATCAAATCACACAAGAAGAAGTATGCACACTGCATTACCGTAATTTCAAAAACCATTATCGATTATTTAAAATGAGCTCTAATTCAAACAAAGGAGTAAGTAATAGTATAGTATTGAACTAGATACATTTCCATAAAAGGTCTAGCCTAGGATCTAACAAAATAGTCAAGAATTTCAAACCAGACATGTGTTTCATAGAGCAATATCCTCCCATATTTACACGCCATTACAAGTTCAAAGAAAACGGTACAGTCTGGAACAAAATTATCACAACCATTCCAAACTCAAGATGTGTTCAGGAGAAGTTTCCAAAAGAGACTTAATTTTAAACCATTAAATCAAGCTGCTTTCAAGCAACAATTCCTGAATATGAATTCAAACCAACACAAAGCTTCAAATTCATATCCAGGAATTTTTGAACGCAAAATTTTAGGTTCATTAATGCAATTACTCCCCGATATCCTTCCTATCTCTCCTTGCCACTGCCTCCTAAAACTGGTGAATGCTATTTCCACTTTAGCATGCATTTCCAACTTTAGTGAAGACTCCACTTATGCTTCCACTAAGTTCACTTGCCTTTACCAAAAATGATAGTACTTCTCATTCATTAAACTAAATCAAATCAAAAAAATACCCTTGGAACTATCTCCATAATGCCATGCGACCATAGGTTCCCTTTCAATAGTTTAGGATAGATTTCCATAACCTAGGTTATAACCTCAGGTTTAATCAAAATCGTTTCATAAGTAATTTCCACCTTGGGTTAGATCAAAATTCCCAACCACATAGTATTAGGTATTAGGGTAAAATAACCTAGCATTACCTTAGTAATTTCTCCCTTATTCAATTTAGCACAACTTAGGTTAGGACACCATCCCAAAAAAATATAATAAGAAGCTTAGGTTAGATTGCAACCCAAATAAGTAGACATATCTAGGAAGTTAGTGCATTTACCTTAGTTTAGAATACCATTAGGATAATCCCTTAGATTTAGGATTTAGATTCCCTTCATAGTCGTGAAGCAGGCTTCGTTCCACTTACACTGTTAAATGTCTTGAAGAGGTCAATCCCAAAGATCCAAGCACAAACATACAACTAAATGCAGACACGATCTTACAAGACCAAAGAATTTGTAACATACAAAAGTTCAGTCTACTAAGTCTCTCAAGATATGAATGTCAATTTACCATTCAATCTAGTAAGGAGATTTAAAACATTCCTTGGATAACTGGAATTTATCCAAGGATGAGTCAGTTAAAATAGATAAGTTTGCAACCCTCAAAACCATATTACAACTCACCTATAAGAAGTGAAAATGGATTCTTACAAGCCATATCATTTTAGTCTAATGAATCTAAGAGCAGAATGATTTATCCATAACAAGCATTATCTTCAACAATAAAGGGAACACACATCATTTAAGAAAATCACATGCCAGCGCTTCTAATACAAAAGAGAAATATAACAGTTTATCAAAGGTGTTACACAATCTTCCCCACGTGCCAAATATTCCCCATGTCTTGCAACTTTTGAATTAAATATTTAACTTTAATTCTATGTCATTCCTCATGTCTCCCACTCACCTAATCATGCTTACTTTCCATAATCATGATTACTCTAAACCCCCGAATTAATCCCACTTCTAGGATATAAATAGAGCCTCAACCCCCCCTCTTTCAGAATAATCTTGAATATCCTGTCAGAGTTCTTACATCCTTTAAGCATTTAACATCCCTCCATCTCATCCTAATGCCCAAATAACCCCATTTTGATAATCCTAAAGCCATTATCCCCTTTATTCATTAGTGTTAGGCCTCAGGATATTGGATAAGAACAAGAAGGTGCATGGGAACACAAGACCTATATGAAGAAGGGCGCGTGGGGGAAAGGAACACAGGACAAGGGCTTTATGAGGGTTTAGTAACACCCATAGTGTGCGTGCTAGGAAAATAAAAGGGTTACAGGACTTAGCCACATTTAGAATTCCTAGCAGCACACAAGAAAAGTGTGACCTGAATGAGCATGTGGAGTGGATAAGGTACCATCCTGGAAACTCGATGGTCAAGGAAGAAATATTCCATGCGATGAAAGGATCCAGAAAGACATCATTATAGAAAGTGGAAAGCTCAGATGGGAAGAAGCATGCTCCATTTAAGAACCACATAGAAACCTTGAAACCAATCTATTACTTTAAGAAGGCATGGCAGTGGATGTTAAAGCTATATATAGAGATGCTCGGGTAGAAGGAAGGGATGACTATTTTTGGAGATGAATGTGTGGTCGCTGACATCATATAGAGATTGAAGAGGGGAAGCTCTACAGAAATAGTAATGGGTTCTATGGATTATCATTAGGAGTGCTATATGAGAGATGACATATATAGAGGGATGGGTCTGTGATCATTTTTGTAATATGGGAAGAATGGTTAAGATTTCTAATTCATTACTCTTATCTGCATTGATACATTGGTCTGTTATGGCCTTAAGGAATGTAATGTGGTTACTGAACTAAGATCAATGAGAAATATATGGTTCTATTCTAAATATGCATTGTTCATGGGTGTAAACCCTAATGCATCTTCTTTATATTATGGATCAGACATGTTATATGTTTGATATTTCTCTTGTTTTCTGAATGAATGCATTAATATAATGCCTCATCTTAAGTTCTCAGAATGAATGCATATTTCTTTACCATTTTTCTAATTTTCTATCATTAATCAATGTATTCTCACAAGACTCACATAAAATAGGGGCTTAGCACCCGCACGTGCCTTAGGTGAGCACCCAATGCCACCGGGTGATGGCCAGCGCGTATGGGATTGGACAGTTGTTCTAAGGGCATAAAAATGACTACATCTTAGTTCCGTTGTCGGGACATCTTTTTGAATTTGTTGTGAGAAATGGATACGACTACATTTGGGTTCCATTGATGTGTGATGGCTGATTTCTTGACCTTGTAGAGTGTTGAATCATGGTTTAGGAGCACATAGGATGAGTTTCCTCAAAGATTCAATGTGAGACCTAATTTTGATGCATGTAGATGGGTCGAAGAGAACCTGTACCATGAGATGTATGAAACTTTCTTCTACTACTTTCCAATAGAATTATATGAATGGATTTTAGCATATGCATCCAGATTAAGCTGGTACTATAGATCGCACTTATGGACCCAAGATGATTACTAGAAGTTGCAGGATGCGAATCTAACTTGGACGTGTGTTGTCGATCATTGGTGGAAAGGAGTGATGACTAGTTATACTTTAGAATATTCCATTTCTACGTATTCTTGTTTAAAGGTTTCTAAATTTGAATTCCTAAGGGAACCCAGAGGATCATTTTTACATGTTGTCCCTTTGGCTATGAATATCTTGATCATTACCATAAGTTTAGAGGCATTTCCTATGGCCATCTAAGCTTCTCTGAGCATTGGGTGAGGAACTAGGGTGGAGGAAAATGGAGGACATTATGGCTGAAAAGGAGAGGGAAGAGATACAACTCAAGTAAAGTGAAGCTCATGAAAGGGAGATGGCTAAACAATGAAAGGTAGCAGGTGTGATGGATCTATGGAGGTAGACATTGTGGGAAGGAGTTGAGGTTCATGTAAAGGACATGGAACCTAAGAAGTCTATGCTACCTTATCTTGGTAAGAGTGGGAGAGAATCCCCTTTAGCTTCTGATGAGAGTTTGTCACATAAAGAAAGGAGAACCACTAGCACGCACATCTAAACCCACCTAGTGACAAACCCTTGGTGCTTGGTTTTCCAGATCAAGGCAGAATTATTTCTAATCTGGTTAGTATCAGTGGAAGAAACTAATCTACACCTAGGAGATATAATTTCTCATTTGGGACATACATGGCTGCAAAAAACATTCCCGTATTTAGAGGAATTTTTAGACAAGGTGTAAATACACAAGGTTTGGGTATCACATTTGGAAGTGGTCATGGGACACACAACTGGTAATGGGACAATATCTCAAACCATCAAGTGTACAATTCATTGGGACGTTGGGCACACTAGGTGTGACAACTTTAGGCCATTTTCAGGCTACAAGAGGTGGATCTGGTGGTATAAGGGTCAGAGGACCTGGTGGACCTGGTGGATCTAGAGGATCTGGTGGGTCAGGAGGGATAGGACCTGGTGGATCTGGTGATAAAGGGAACATGGGAGGAAACCAAGGTTCTAGGTTAGGTAGACAAGGACCTCAGCCACCCCCACAAGTTATTTTTTGAGATGTATTTACACCTACTAGACTACTGAGGTATTGAGGATGTTGCAGAGAATTTTCACAAGTGTGAATTTCTATGGTGTACACAAAGGGAATCACTACCCTGGAGTGAAAGGTAACAAGGGGCATGTATAGTTTACCGTTTAACCCCCACCAGATGGTCATGGATTACACTAGGTTGAAACATGGGAAAATAGGAGGAAACCAAGGTTATAGGTCAGGCGGACAAGGACCTCAACAACCCCCACAAGTATTTTTTTAGATGTCCTTACACCTACTATACTACAAAGTTATTGAGGATGCTACAGAGCATGTGTACAAGTGTGAATTTCTATGGTGAGTGAAGGGAATCACTACACTGGAGGGAAAGGCAATTCAGTTTGTAACAACATTATAGGGGCACGTGCATAGATGGTACCACAAGTGTGACCTCCACCAGATGGTTTTGTATTACACTATGTTGAAGAATGCCTTCCTAGAAGAGTTTCATATCCCTGAGTTTGAGTAAAAAAGCATTAGCACCCTAAAGGAAATCCAACAAGGAATGGCAGAGAGTGTGCGAGAGTACGACGCATGGTTCAAAACTCTCTTATCAAAATTATCCTATGACATACACCCCTCTCAGCACACTCAATGGTTTTTTGGGGGATTGATAACACCATTTAGAAGGGAACTATCACACAAGACTTTCACAGACCCGCGCGAGGCCTTGGAAGCTTCCCTACACACTGAGGCTATTAGGAGCATTGATATCGGTGTGAGACCTTTCATGGAGGCTTAAATTACTACAATGGCTAAGAATTTGGAGAAGCTATCTGTAAATTGAGCATATGAGGTTTGTAGGGGTCTTTGGTGCACAGACTATGAAGTGGAGGGGCATATAAAGGATATTTTCTCTCGGATGTCGGTACACACCATGGTAGTAGACTATGAGATTTTCCATGGGCATCATGATGTAAATAAATTTCCTCTACTACAAGGTGCAATCCATAAGAATTTTTCTTGCTAGTGTAATATTTGTACCTCTACTACCCATGATACCAAGGATTGTAGGTTGATTGACAGATTCATTATGTTATTGATCTTGGCGTGTGCCAAACTAGCCTTACAAGTAGTTCCAAGAATGATGATCACCGTTATGAAGGGAACACAGATGGAGGAGCACACATAAGAGGTTTTCTATAGAGGATTTTGTGGTTACAGTAACTGTGGTGGAGGAAGAAGTGAGTTCCCACGTAGAACCTATTATAATTGTGGATCGATGGAGCATTATAAACAAGAGTGTCCTGACCTATTGCAATGCTCGTGGTGCTAAAAAAAAACAAGTAAGAGGAATGTCCTAAGATGTTTGAACATATGAGCCAAAAAAATAAAAGGATAAAGGCACTGGGATGGTAATTATAAAGAAGGCAAACCCACATTGGATGCCAAGAGTGGTGCATGAGTCAGGATTAGAACCTATACTAGTGACAATGTGAGTAGAGGTTGCGTGCACAAGGGAGATGCCAAGGCAGAAACTGGTTATTAGGGAAGAAGTGGTACATGGGAAGTATCTGAACCCTACTCATCAGAAATAAGTGTATCAAGAGACTATGGATGTGATTCGGGGATTACAAGGAGAGATCTAGTGTCTAAAGGAGCAGTCAAGATAGTTGGAGCAAAGGAAGAATGTTGAGGCTCCGCAGAAGGATCTGGATGAGGTCAGGGAAGTGTGTAAAATGTTAAGGAAGGAGAATATCATTCCCTTACTAGGAGAATGGTTACAGGAGAAGTTGTAACATGCATCGGGAGAGCACAAAAGGTAGGTTCTACATGCCAACCTTCATCCTCACAACCTTGACTATGATAAAGAGATCACATTGAATGTAGTTGTTGATTGATGGCTTTTAATCAATATCCTCATTAACACAGTAGCGGAGGTCAATTTTCTCACCTTGGATGCATGACATCGAATGGGAAGGACCACCTTACATTCATCTTCGAATTTGTTGTATATGGAAAACAAGACAAAGAAAATGACCACTGGAGTCTTGAAAGATGTGGTTGTCACTATTCAAGGGGCCAAGATCATTGGGGACTTTAACGTCTTCGTGATCGCCAAGGTGGATAATTTTCCAGCATTGGTTGTGTACCCCTGGTGTTATTAAAACAATGTTGACATGTGGTTTAACAATGGGTATATCAGTTTCAAGAAAAAGGAATAAAGGGTGATCATCCCTTAAACAGATGGGAAGTCAATGCCCTATATTGATCCCTTAAAAGAGGAATTCCTTAATATAATTTATGTGCATTCCATCAAAGACCCATATATAATTCATCCTACAGAAGGAGTTATCCAATTTGAAGATGCTCAGTCAACAAGTGATATAACTAGCATAGCATGTGAAAATTTTGTGCACAGGACTTATGAGTTAATTGGGCAACAACTGAGAGGATTTTTAACAAGAGTGATAAAGACACACTCAGTCAAGCACCTGGGAAGGAAGAATCTACCAAGTTACTCTAGAGGAGCAATCCCTAATGATTTCTTACGCAAAATGAAGGATCAATGGAAAAATGAGGATGAAAGGAGAAGTATGCTTAGTTATAACTTGCTCAGGACTATAGCGCATTGATCAGAAACGCATCGCAAGATTCTCCTAGAGTGGCATGAGGTAAGAGTCACATTCTATGTAAAGTTCTATAGAAACAATGTGCCCACTATTATCCAATACTACCATGGCAAAAAACATGCCTCTTCCCATATTCAAGCATGTGAGAAGGCCTGAATGGAGGAAATAGAAGATTTGCCACCTTCATTATGGGTGCATAAATTATATTACACCTTACAGGATTGTGCACTTGCATGGTATATTCACTCAAAGACACGTCGTTAGAAAAGGATTTGACAGGATTTAACAGTTGATCTCATTCAAGTTTTTGAGTATCGAAGTACCAATCCATCAGTGGATAAGGTGTTGCAAGTTGTCAAGCACCATATAATGGGAGATAGTGCCATTACAGAAGATAGGTTACTAGAACTACTGGGTGAACCTATTTTGAAGACACGTTTCAATGAAGAAGAATCGAAAGAGATACAACTTGAGCATATGTGCATTGAAAAGGAAAAAGGAAAGATGGTATATGTAGTAGATGGTAAAAAAATGGAAATTTTGGATGTTAATCATTCTTAAGGTATGTGTAAACTCATAGATAGAATTGATGAGTAAGCACACACCTACCATGAGCCCTTGAAAACAAATAAGGTTAACATTGGGACAGAGATAGACCCTAAGGGAGCTATCATTAGGGATTATTGGTCAGAGAAGGAGGTTTCATAAATCATTGATCTATTACACGAGTTTCAAGATTCATTCCTACGTGGGTACCATGAGCTCAAAGGTGTTCACCATTCCTTGGGGGAGATGAGGATCAAGATGAAGGAAGGTGCGCACTTGATTCGGAAGATACGCTATCAGATGAATCCAAACTTACACGTAAGATTCAAGGAAGAGATATACAAGATGATAGCATCTTGTATCATTGAGGATGTAGAAGAATCAGAATGGGTAAGCCCAATGGTCATAAGCATTAAGAAGGATGGGAGGATAAGGATATGTGTTGATTACAGGGACTTGAACACAGTATGTGTCATTGACCCTTTTCCAACCCCCTTCACTGAAGAAATTTTGGAAGGAGTAGCCAGGCGTGAGGTCTATTCCTTCACGGATGGATTCTCTAGGTATCACCAAGTCAGGATTACAAAGGAATACCAGAGAAAGAAAACTTTTTCCACTAAGTGGGGAAGTTTTACATACACGGTTATGCCTTTTGGATTGAAGAATGTGCCTGTTGTATTCTCGTGCATCGTGGTACAAGAATTTCAGGACTTCATCCATAAATTTCTTCAAGTCTACCTAGATGATTGGATTGTGTATGGGCTGGTAAAAGACCATTGTGATAATTTGAGATTGATTATTTGAGAGATATCGACAGTTCAAGATATCCCTCAACATTTAGAAATGTGTCTTTGCTACTCCATTTGGAACCTTGTTAGGACATATTATATGTAAGGAAGGTTTTTTAGTGGATCCCACAAAATTTTGTTATTATGGGATTGGGAGAGCCTACTAGTTAGAGTGCAGTGTGCATGGATTTCTTGGGCATACAGGGTACTACATGAAGTTCATCAAAGGATATGCCAAGATCATCGTGCCCTTGGAAGAATTGCTAAAGCACAAGAGTGCCTTTCATTGGGGAGAGGCACAACAAAAGGCATTTGACACTTTGAAATATAGACTTGTCACTACACCCATACTATGTTTCCCTTTCTGGGATAAACCCTTCCATGTGCATGTTGATGCCTCATGAAAAACAATTGGGGAAGTACTAGCACAACCTAGTGAGGGGATTGTTGATCATCCCTTGTGTTTTGCAAGTAGGAAGATGACACTAGAAGAACATAATTACATAACTACCAAGTATGAGGCACTGTCAATGATCTACGCACTGCATAAGTTCAGATAGTATCTACTAGCAACACCATTTATATTCTACACAGATCACATGGCACTGAAGTACTTGGTAAACAAGCCAGTTCTGCAAGGGTGCATATGTCATTGGGTCCTATTATTTCAAGAGTTTGAGTTCATGGTGGTTGTAAAACTAGGAAAAAGTAATTCAAGACCTGACCACTTATCAAGGATTGACTCAGGAGAGGATGCGTAGAGTATTGAGGATACCATACTAGACACGCAACTATTTCAGTTGTAGGGTGTGCCCTCAGACTTAGAAGATATTGTGGTATTCCTTAAAATAGGTGTGGTGTTGAATGGGATGAAGGATTTGGAGAGAAAATAGTTAGCAATATGCGTCGCGCCCTACATGTTGATTAGTGTAGATCTATACAAGTTAGGTCATGATGAGGTTCTGTGACGATGCATATTAGAACATGAGCGCATAACAATTATGGAGGAAGCACATGGTGGGATTGTAGGAGGGAACTATACAAGAAATGTAACCACGTAAAATATTCTACTCGCAGGGCTCTGGTGGGAAACCATCTACCAGGATTGTATTGAATTTTGCAAGGCCTGCAACCATTGTCAGCACCTAGGAAAAATTGGAAAGAGGGATTATATGTCATTAAGGCCGATAGCCAGTGCAAAGCCATTTGAAAAATGGTCAATCAAATTTGTAGGACCAATTTTTCTAGCTGCATGAAGGACTGGTTTGTGGTATATCATTACTTGCATCGATTATTTGACAAGATGGGTAGAGGAAACACCTATAAAGGATTGCACTATAGTGACAACTACTAGATTCTTATGGGAAAACACAATCAATAGGTATGGATGTCCTTTGAGCTTGACAAGTGATATGGGTACACATTTCCTGAATGAAATGGTCAGGATTTTGTTAGCAGAATTTATGGTGGCCCATCACAAGACTACCCCTTATCACCCTCAAGTGAATGGAACTACTGAAGCATTTAACAAGATATTGAGTCACATGTTGACCAAGATTTGTGATGTTGGAAGAAAATACTGGGATGACAAAGTATCAACTGTTCTATGGGCATACAGGACAACCTACAAGAGGTTGAATAAGGCCACACCATTTCAATTGGTGTTTGGCATGGAGGCTATTTTTCCAGTTGAATTCATGTTACCATCACTATGTATAGCACATGCAGGAGGATTGGATGATGAACAAGCGCTCAAGGAGAGGATCGATAAGTTGATGTAGTTAGACGAGAGATAATCACTTGCTAGATGGAGTCAGAAGACATTGAAAAGGCAAGATAAAAGGCATGGCATGATCGTCATATCAAGAACAAGCAGTTTGAGGTTGGGTAGATGGTTCTGTTATATGATTCCAAGTTTTTGTACCATCTTGGGAAGTTGAAAGTCCATTGGTTGGGCCCTTACATCATCTCGTACATCCTTGACTCAGGCACCTGCCAGCTATAAACACTAGATGGGATGAGGTTACATGGCCATTTCAATGGGAGTAGGTTAAAGCCCTACTATAAATAAGCCTTCCTTGTGTTTGTAAATAAGGCAGTATTTCTAATAGCTTAGGATTTCCCTTATGCATTTCATTTCCTTGTGTTTCCCTTTCTCGTTGCTTCAAAAAGGTTGTGCTTTCTTTTTACTTCTATTTTGTGTTTTCCTTTGTGCATCAGTAACCACTTATTACTTTCAAAAAGGTTGTGTATGCATAGAGGACCATGCATATTATTTAGTGTGGGATGGAGTAATGTGGAGTAGTGTGAAGTACGATACAAGCTAGTAGTGAAAGTTATAAGGCCTGGATGAAAGGATTAAAGGTGTGAAAAATAGAAGAATGCACATGGAAATGGTGGATAAGAATATTGGTGTCAGGATAAGGATTTACAAAAACCACATACAAAAAAGAAAAATCATAAGAACAACATGAGGTAGGTAAGGGAAAAAATCAGGTCAAGGATAGAAGAAGTTCCTTCAACATTACGTGCATAAGAGTCTTCAGTCAGTTAGGATTTTTTGCATGCCAAAATGTTGTAAAATATTTTCATACGGTTTTGTCCATGTGGGTAAGGGTGCTTAAGGTTAGATTTGGTGGAAAAAGTTGTATTTAATTCTAAGTACATTGGTAGGTGGTGTAACATTTATTGATGGAAAGGAGGAAATAGCTATAATTATGAAGTGGAGCACATCATCATTTACCTTGCAAATACAAAATTGAAGATCTCTAATGAACTAGAGAATCCACAAAGAGATATTTATGCAAAGAAGGAATTATAGATATCTAAGTCTGTGACTAGGGTTGATCTACAAAACAGAGTGGAAGGAGTACATGGGCGTAGGGAGGAAGTTTTAGAGGAATACACTCTCTTGTGGAATAGTTTTTCCAAGTTAGGATTCTGTAGCTAGGTCATGAAGATAAAAGGATTCTTTCACGGAGTTGAACCAAAAATTGGGTAGAGTTAGGAAGAAGGGAAAGGAATATGAGTTTAGGGCTTGACCAACAAGTAAAAATGGAACCAACGAAGGTGACCTTTTCACCAAAGAAGAAGGGAAAGGGAAAGCAAACGACTGCAGCAAGTTTTAATAAGGAGTGGTATGCGGAGATGCATCACCCGGATGGAGTATTATTGGCAAAAGAATGGGTATCACACATTAGAAAGATGGACGTGATCAACTAAAACCATCACATGAGCACCATAGAGAAGGAAATGGCTTTGGAATTGGTTCATCCAACTGATACAAGGACACTAGAAGGTATGCTGATCTACAACAATGAGGTGAAGGTAAAGTTTGGGTAAGGCTGGGTTACTACAACTATATGAGTTGCCTTACTTTGGCAAGCTTGAGCGGTTATACCAGTGGTTGATGTCATGAGTGCACAAAGACGACTTCTATTTTGTAGGCCAAAAATGCACATAACTCCTTAACTCATGTCAAAGTTCATTGGCCTAATTTGCAAAGGATACTCCATAGATGACAACTTGGAGGATAAGGAGGCCATAAAGGAGACAGTAGAGGCCTATGACTACAAGAAGGGTTCACACTACTTCAATATTGTAGATATCCCTGACCTTGTAATGAGGATGGCCATGTGCTTGGTTATAAATCTTAATTTTCAAGAAAGATGAACCCAAGTAAACAAGGCATGACTGAACACATTCTAGAAGATCTCAACATGAACCATCTACAAATTATCTTCCTTCATTACAGATGAAATCATTAGCAATGTGCATGAGGGAGAAAAGATAATGTTCAGAAACATTCTCCTCACCATCATCTTCTATGAGATTGGAGTACCGGATGGGCTGGAGAATTTTTTATGGGAATGCCTAGAAGAGGATCCCTCACCCGCAAAGAGATTTGAGAAATATACATGTGATACCATGATGACCACTCACAAGGTGCACCTAGAAAATTGGTACAAATGAATGCGTGACACATTTGGGGTAGAGTGGAGGATACCTAAGAAACTCCTCACACTTGTAGGAGAAGAGGTTGAGTTTGTTATATAGCAGCACTTCTATATTGGAATATTCAATTTGATGGATGGGACTGAGAGTCCATGGTGCAAGTTTCCATTTTCCTTCACCAGGAAATACTTCCAAGCTAGGGTCAACCATTTTAAGGAGGCCAAAAGACTAAGGTTAAACCTTAGTGAGGTATACCAAGACCACAACAAGCTACATTGAAAGCTCGTATATCTGAATAAGTGCACATATGTAGAGAAGTATGTCTCCCATGAATTGCAAATGATGAAGCCATTGACACAACCAATCATCGAGAGGACTATGGAAAGGGTATAATTATACATCAAGAAACATTTTGAAAATGAAACCTACCTATAAAATGATATCTCCATTCCTGAGGACCCCACATGAAGGAAGAAGTTTTCACCAAAGAAAAGGGAGAGAGAAGTGTAGGAGAAGAAGGCACCAAGTGTGCAAATAACACAATCTATGGGCACTCTAGAAGCAAGCGCTAATCCAAGCACTTGTGATTGTAAAAAGAATTCCCTAGTTAAGGAGAAGACCCCAAAATAAGAGGCACCAGAGAAAGAGGATCCTCCCACATGATAAGAGTCACCAAGGAAGGATTGTCCCGCTGGAGAGAGAGAGAGAGGGAAGAGTCTCCTATACTAGAATCGCCAGTTAGGAAGAAATAGAAGGTCACAAAGAGAGAAGATTCAAAGTAAACAGAGGGCTTGGAGGCCTACAAGGGTGAGAAGGAAAATGATGAGTATGAATAAGAAGGAAGCGAAGGTAAGGATGGCGAGGAGGAAGCAGATGCTCAAGGTAAAGGGGTGAGTAAATAAGTAAACACAGGAGATCAAAGGACTTCAAGCCTCACCAAGTAACAAATAGAGGAGGCCGCAGAAAGATAAGTGGCATGAATCATCAAAATTTTAATGGAATAGAAGGTAGAGCACAACATGGATGAAGTGCTCAAATAGATAGAAGAGGAGAGCATTGCAAAAGATTATGGCAGCAAGGGAGGAGACCCCAGCCTTGTAGTAAGCTTTCCAAAGGTTACATGAATAGGTGGGAAGAGCGTAGTGGTAGCATAAGGGAAAGGAATGGGTTACATAAATTATCCAAGAAAGGTGTTACGTGTGTGCTTCCAGAGCACTGTGATAACATAACAAATCCTATCCATGCCCTCTTTTAACATAGAAGGCACATACCCACGAACCAGGAAAATGTTATCTTGGGTGTTTGAATCACATATCAATGAACTTGAGTTCGAGGTAAGCCAAGGGGTGCTAATGTAGATGTCAGAGACAAAGGGGATAAATCCTTTGGTTAATGCTCAAAAGCTATCAAATGAGCAAGTATGTATTACACTCAACAAGGTTTCACTTGAGATTGAGGCTAGACTTTTTGGAAGGAATGATAAGGTGAGATTCATAGAGGTAGAAGTGGAGAAGGAGGAGAAAATTATCAATAAAAGAAAGGACCTAAAATAAGAAGAACTAATCAGCACACAAGTAAGGTGCAAACTAAAGGAGGAGAAGGCAAGGGTGCATAAAGTATATAAGAAAATCAAGATGATTATAGATTTTATTGTCTTAAATCATCCCGACCTAGCACCACCTAAGAAAAAATATGAATCAAATTTGCAGTTTGTGGAGGATTTGACTCGCATCCTTACAATGGAGAGATGACCACTCACCTTAGAATCTGTAGAAGAGGTGTTGGCGCACCAAGAAAGTGAGGAGAAGATGAAGGTGGTAGAGATCATTTTCCAGTACACCAAACCTCACCGATGTAAAGGTTTCCATGTAAGTTGTTAAGGCCACTTATGATAATTACATTGATAGGGATAGGGTAGCAATCATTTTATTTTCTACACATGAAACAAAGCTTAAGGAATTTCAAGAGAATAATAAGGGGAATAGAGAAGAGAGGGATACGATCTTGGCTGAAGTGGAAAAGAAATTAAAATCTATCGAGACCTTACGGGGCTCGATCAAAAACCAGTTAAAGGAGTTATATCTCTAGATCACCCACATAATGGACACACTCGATGACCTTGGAAAACAACTAGAGGGTATATCAATATGATGAGTGCCAAGGGGTAGGAGCTAAGTTTTGAGGAGGTGAGTTCCTTAGTAGGTGACCTCTGTCAGTAAGTGCAGAGTGAGGTAGATTCTTGGGAGAAGCTCAAGGCAGATATTGGAAAGGATTTCCCACTCCTCCTTCAGCAATAAACAAATTCTTCTGTGTTCCCCCATTCTTTAATTCATTATTTCCTCATTATTCATTCCTTCATTCTTTACTCCAACTATTCAGATTCCACCATTATTTATTCATTAAAGGAGGGTGTTCCTGCAGATGGAGAATATGCTTAGTGTGGGGTGATGTTGGGCCTCAGGATATTGGCTAAGTACAAGAAGGTGTGTGGGTGCACAGGACCTATATGAAGAAGGGTACATGGGGTGAAGGCATGTAGGACAATGGTTTTAGGATGGTTTATTAAAACCCAAGGTGCGTGCACTAGGAAAAGTAAAGGGTTTTAGGACTTATCCACATTTAGCTTTCCTAGCACCACACAAGAAAATGGTGACCTGAATGAGCATGCGGAGTGGATAAGGTGGCAGCTTGGCAACTCGATGGTCAAGGAAGGAATATTCCATGCGATGGAAGGATCCAGAAAGACATCATTGCAGAAAGTGCAGAGTTTGTATGGGAAGAAGCATGCTCCATTTTAGGACCACATGGACACTTGGCAACTGATCCATTACTTCAGAAAGGCATGGCGGTGGATGTTAGAGCTATATATAGAGATGCTTAGGTAGAAGGAAGGGATGTATATTTTTAGAGAAGAGAGTGTGGTCATTGGCATCATATAACAATTGAAGAGGTGAAGCTCTAGAGAAATAGTAATGGGTTCTATGGATTCTCATTAGGAGGGCTATAAGAGAGATGACATATCTATAGGGATAAGTCTGTGATCATTTTTGTAATATGGGAAGCATGGTTAAGATTTTTGATTCATGACTCTTATCTGCATTGATACATTGGTTTGTTATGGCCTTAAGGAATGTAATGTGGTTACTGAACTAAGATCAATGAGGAATACATGGTTCTGTTCTAAATATATATTTTTCATGGGTGTAAACCCTAATGCATCTTATTTATATTATAGATCAGATTTTTTATCTGTTGGATATTTTTCCTGTTGTCTAAATGGATGCATTAATATAATGCCTCATCTTAAGTTCTAAGAATGAATGCATGTTTCTTTACCATTTTTCATATTTTTTTTCATTAATCAATGTATTCTCACAAAAATAACATAAAAGAGTGGCTCGGTACCCATGCGTGCCTTGGGTGAGTGCCCAATGCCGCTAGGTAATAGGCTAGCATGCATGGGATTAGAATGTTTTTTAAGGGCATAAAAAATGACTAAAATTGGTGCAAAGTAAGTTGATCTTGTTGTAGAGAAGGCCTTGCTCTGGTTCAAGGGAAGCACCTACATTTCACATAATCAGAGATCATCCACACTTCACTTCCCATCCTGAGGTTTGGTAAGAAATTACGAAGGAGAAGGTATTTTTCTAGTTATTTTATTTTCTTGTTATCAGTATATTTCCCTAGCTCACATTCTTACATGATTGATGGGACTTACCCATGACTCATTAATTTTAGTCTCACAACTTTTTGCATTATCCATCATTTTCCTACTCGTATTTGTTGTTATTATTTCATTTTTGTTTCATATGGCATTCTGTGGCTAAAATTTACATTGTGGGAGATATTATTCCTCTGTGGTGACCTATGGTATCTGTGCAAGTTTTGATAACGATGGAAACTTTGCTTGCCACATTGTGAACCTCTTCGAGTGGAGTCATTTGTCTGGCATTTATTTCTTGTTGCACCTTTTAGTAGCTTCTTTTGTGTGAATATTATAGAATCTATTGGTATTTGCATGTTGGTTTGTTTCTTTTCGTTCTTTTTCTCACTATGTTATTTTTTTTTTGCAAGTATCAGGTACCCGAAAACAAGAATTGACTAACTTTATTTTTTCCATTTTGCTAACCATGCAGATATCTAGAATCTAAAAATCCAAAACATCTTGATTTATAGTCATTGTTTACTGTGATATTTTTTGTAATATTTAGATTTCAATTTCTAACTTGGTTGTTGGTTGCAAGGCGTTAGTTTTTCTTAATTCGATTTATAAATCTATTTTTTTATGATATGAGAGAAAAAAAATCATACTTTGAGTTCTAGTGTCATGGGAAACCAATCCAAAAAATTTAGGTCATAGTATTACAACAGATATCAATCTAGATTTCTTTAAAAAATCATATTTTTAGATCTTTTTTTACACCAAAAAAATTATTTTAAGGTTTTCTCTGTTCAGTTTTGTTTGATACCAAGATTCTGTAGTCTATACTAATCTTGGTCATAGTAATAACATTTTTTAGATTTGGTATTCTTTCTCATTTTCTGGTTTATATTAATTCAGTCGGTTATTCTTTGTATAAACCTACGAAACAAAACAAAAAAATCATTATTATTAAATAAAAATAAAAATAATCCTACATCCTACCCCTCCCCCTATCCTCTTCACCCCATCTTGGCCAACTCGGAAGAGCTCGTCCCTTACCCTTCATGACTCCCTAAGGCTACTAATACCATTAACTACTCCCCACATTCACCCCAATGCCCCCACCCTAGACTCTACCCCTTATCTCCTTATCCTAACTATCATCCCAACCATTTTACTTATAATCTCATATCCCAACGTGACCACTCGACTAGATCCCATCAGACACAGTACCTCCTACCCCAGATCCCAACCACCCCTACTCAGCTCAATCAGACCTGGACTACCCTGAATACCCTAACTCCTATCCCCAAATCACCTTGAATCTCTATCTCCCCATGTCCCATGGCCACTCAGCCATCCATCTTGATTTGAATCCCTACAACCCACTTAGACCTTCCCCCCCTCACATGGTCACTTGGCTGGATCACTTACCATATATTCTTCACTGATCCCCATGTCCCTCTCTTCCAAGCCATCGGCTCAACCTCCCCACAATGTGGCTTGAGCCGATAGATATCTCCCCTCACAAAAACTCACACGCATCCCCTAGCTACTCGGCCAAGCCCCTTGGCTCCTCAACACTTCCCACACACCCCAGATCACTCAGTCAAACAACGCACATAGACTCAATGCCCGAGCCACATATTTACCTAGCTAATCGACCTTATACTACATCCCCATTTCTGATTCAACATAGCTCTTATCTCAATATCCATTCTTGGCCCTACAATCATGACCTAGTTCCACCCAAGCTCCACAGACCGTAACCACATAATAATACAAAATGTTTGATCACAACTCAGGTATTAAGGTTTGCTCTTATTCGGTCCTTATTTTCATGTCTATCTAAATTAACTTTTTCACTTATCAAATTAATTTAAATTTGATTTCATTACACTATTTTCCTAGTTTATAGCATTATTAATTCATGTCACACGTTGTAAGTTTTTAATAATAGGACTTAAGCTCACCCATTAATAGTTTGCAATTTCTCACATCCTAGATCACCCCTTACATTGTTTTCCATTACTTATCATTTCCAATAGTTTCCATTAATCCAAATTCATTTAATTATTATCCTTGAGGCAATGAAGAATGATGCACTTAGGTATGAGGAGATGATAACATTAGTAACATAGAAGTGTGATGCAATTACAAAATCCCATGATCCTCCTAAGGATAAGATAAAATAAATTGGTAAACTCATCACATGGTGTATGGATGTAATGGACGAGATGGTTTCAACTCTAGAAAACGTCCTTAGGATATTGCAGAATGAGGGCCAAAATATGGCTATAGATAAAATGGAAGTAGTACTTGCATCCATCCATAATAAAACTAATAAGGAACTTAGTGATTGGAATGAGTTAGAGGTAGAGATTAAAAGTGAGTATCTAGATTTGATTCTTCCTGTAGAAGGATAGAACACCCAAATATTATTTCATTATTTATGTACAATATTCATTTGTTTCTTATTATTTATTCATGGAGAGATAAGTCATGGTTACCCATTGACAGGGGCGACAATGAAGTAAATGTCGAGTGATGTTGGGATGATGAATTACATCCTAGGTAGTGGAGGCACATAAGGGATGGGAATGTAGACATAGGGCATGGAGGTGAGCTCGGAAGTATAGTGAAATAGGGCATACCCAAGAAAGCGTGATATTAGGACTTAGCCATTTTTCATGATGAGTATAAATATAGATGTTAAGTGTGGGGTACACACCAAAATGAATACTTTGAGGTGAAGTAAGGATATTTTGGACAGGTGAAAGATCAAACCACATGCATATTTTTGAGATATTAATAGGCTTAGATATTCATTTTGTATTATTAGATAGTCTATTATTAACAAGCTTGCATGATTTTTTATTTATCTTGTAGGGGCACATGGTTATTTTTAGTATGTAGCCTATTTTGAGGATGCATGAGTAGTGAAGGGAAAGTCCCAACTACCTATAAATATGTATTAGTTTACACATTTTAGGGATCCCCGTTTTGTTAGTGTTGTGCTTCTAGTTTATCAATGCACATGACTTATGGTGACTTTGTTGTGTATATATTCAACTTCTATGTTTTACAATGATTAATATAATGGATCTATGTGGTTGGATAATGGTGATTGATATTACTATAGATGGATCTTTTATGGTTAATCTAATATTAGTTCTTGTTTTATTCTTTGTGCACTATGGTTAAGATTTAGATTTGTTTATGCTTCAATTTTGAGTGGATATTATGGAATTGGATTATACATGTGTTTATCATGCTAACCCCTTGACAAAGCTACCATAAATAGGAACCTAGTACCCTTGCACACTTTGGGTGAGTGCTTAGTTTTGGCTCAATGATGTGTCATCGCACCTTGGACTGTTTGGTAAAATAAAAGACTATATTTTAGTTTTGTTACCTGAGGACCTCTTGTCAAATGATAATGGAGTAGAAGCAACAGTTGTCATGCTTGAAGTATCAAAAGGGAGGTTGCACTTTCAATGTCGAGAAAATAAAGGATTTGGCTACAAGGGTAGGGGAATGAGTTTATTGAGCATATGTAACATGTGAGACCTAAATTTGATGCAAGTGTGAAGGAAGTTAAACAAGTGTTAGTTGTATCATGAGCGCAAAAAATGGAAAAAAAAAACATATTATAACATTGCAAGCTATGTTGCAGAGGGTATAGTACGAGAAAGCATGTAACATACAAAGTGAAGACAAAGGTGGAGATATAGATAACTTTAGGGGTGCACATTGGAATGATTCTAGGCTCTGCATTATGTTTGGTCCAAATTAGATGTGCCCGATGGGCCAAGGGATAAGATGTGGATATATCCCAGAGAAATCAAGTCTACCTTTAAGGAAGTTTTTGCAGCTTCTACGTGCCAAGGCACTATAACTAGGAACTTGTTAAGTTCTAGTTCGCATGGAGAAGTTGTAACCCAAGAGGATGTGTGGAGAATTTGAAGAAGAATGATCACATCATGTGATTAAGATCTTCCCAATGTGACCCTGAAGTAGAAATAAGATTTTTTGTATTATCAAAACTTCCTCCTAGGGCATTTTTACATGAATACCGACGAGAAGAGCCCTTGGTGTAAGTTGCCTTCTGCCTTTACTGCCCATTACTTCAAAAGATTTAGTAAACAGAATACATAATGCGTGGAAGTTGCAATTCGATGTTGATAAGGCAGATGCATATATCCACATTGGTGACGCAAAACATGATGTTCTACCCTAACGAATGGAGGCATATGTAGAGACAATGGAGTGTGACAGGATATTGGGACATCACTCTAGCAGGTCATGGATTCAGAGCAGCTAGAACTTGAGCCATTTGGGTTTGCATGGATAGAGAACCCTATTCAGCTTCAGGTGAGAGTTTACAAGAGATAAAAGTGAATTGTAGGTGAGGACTTGTCATTTGATCCCTCTTGGTGACCTAGCCCTAAGCACTTAAACATACAATGCACATGATAGAGGCCACTTGAAAAAATTCACCCCAGTGCGGCAGGTAGAAGAAGGGACATGATAGAGCTTACAAAATTTCCCTCAAGTTCAGAAGGAAGAGAAATAAGATAGAAACTTCCCTTGAATATGGCGGGGCAGAATGTTCAGGGATGGTTCTATGCGAAAACGATTTGCAAGGTATATTTTTTGACACGTCATCGAATCACAAAACATGGGCAAATACATATCTAACAATCCCCAGAAAAAATCTATGCAGACAATGGGATTTTAGTATAAACAAGAATAATCTAAATGCGACACAAGGCAATACATACACTATTTCAATACCCACCACGATGTATCGTGGATTAGGAGGATCAATGTGGTTCTATATCCACCAAAGATATGGAGATCTCATATATATGGAGGGATATAACAAGAGATTACAAACCAAATCTTCTGCATAAGAGTGGGCTATGTATCTGCACTATCCCCAACAAGTATCTCCTCCTCCCAGATCTCCCTTTACCTACTAGATATTCCTGAGTACACTAAACCATGCCTCCGTTACCACCATCATGTGTCTGTCTCCAAATCTCTAACAGGATCTACCTAAGTGCACTAAAACTCATTTCTCTGAAAGACCAGTTAGTTTCTCACATACTTTGTAATGGGTTGGGCTACATAGTTGCCATATTCAACCAAGATCTCAAACTAGATTTACTGTGTAATTATACAATGTTGCGTGATTCTTTCTTAGCAATGTTTCATATACCTGAGTTTGACTAGAATAACCATCGGCACACTGAAGGACTTTCAAGCGGGGCATGGTTGAAAGTGTAAAGGAGTATGATGCAAACATGAAAACATTACTTTCAACTATAATACTAGATATTCCTATGGATCAACGATACATCATGATCTCATGGATCTATAATAAAAGATCTCATAGCATGTGGATCTACAAGAATAAGCAATAACAATATCTCACAAGAACATGTGCATCTAACAAGAAGAAACAATCATTGTTTTGCATACTATGCAATCCATTACATGAGAACTCAAATAATACAAAAGGAAATACAGTAGAAGATAATACCATCTTCTCACCAATAGTGTACATGCCCACTTTCCTTCTGTTTAGCTTCTCTATATGAAAGCTCATGTATTCATGCAATATAATTTTTCTTCTTCTTCTTCTTCATCCTTTCAACCAAGTGATAGCTCAATTTATTCTCATTTAAAGGAGGAGAAGATTCCTTATGTTCTAACCCTATTTTTTTATCTTATATAAGCTTAGAAAAACTGTACTACTCTTTAGCTAATGCATTTATAACCTTTAAATCAACTTTAAAACAAAAGCTAGATTAAATTCCCATGAGTGTAAACATAAACTTTCACGCACAGGTAACCGACGCTGATTATCCTTACCGATGGAGGTTCATCTATTAACTGATGGTGAGTTAATATGCTAATTGATGTCAATTAATATGTTGCACCAATGTTGGTTACTGTGTAAACCAGCCACCATGTAATACATGTTTATTGTGAAGCAATCTAGCTGGCCCACAACCTAACAATCTCCCACTTGGAGATAAATTACTGAACCTTTGTACCTATACCTATACATCACCATCCTCTACACTATGCCATGAAGACCATCTATTATGTAATCCTTCAACAATTCTCTCAAATATAGAAACTAGGAAGATTAAACCATCTTCTCAAATCAAGAAGATAAAACCATTTGACTTACCAGTAACCTGCACAAAGCTACAACTAATATGTGACACCAAGTTGTTTCAAGCTCCCATTGAATCATAACACCATACTAATTATAGGTATCAGGAAAACAAGCCAACCTAGCTCCTCATGTAATAATACATCATGATTAACATGCCTACAATAGCTCTCATTTTTAAAACCAAAGTATTGAAGCCTCAACTGCAACCATATCCATACCTATAAAACCAACCATGTTCTCCATCCATCTATCCATGTGAGTGTCCATACAACAAATGTAACTAACCAAGACAAGTCAAATAGGAATATGTATTGAAAGCAAAAATAGATTCTGGGTAAAGATAGCCCAAATGAGTTCTACCTACAATAGATGGGTGATGAGAATCCACAAAGATTTGTACATAACTCAAGAGAATCATCATTACACTGCATGATTTGTGAATCCAAACCTACTTAAACAACTATCAATTGTCCAAGACATATATCACCTGTAGATAACATCTCCCATGGAGTAACATAGATAATCAAGAGGAAATACAAACATCCCCTACTCATGGTCAAGGCATCTACAAACTATGCTCATATGCATCCATGTGCAAATCGAACATCTACATTGTCATGGAATCACAAAACTGAATCTATCCACATGTAAAAACTCACCATGTACATCCATCCATATCACCAGCTCTCCAGAAGCTCCAAGTCTTTCAGCGACTAAATCTAAAGTTGAATATGAATCTTGTGCTCATCAATGTCGATAAAAAAATCCACGCTAAACCATGCCACTAGTACCAAGCATAAATACCATCAAACATGTCATTAACATACTCTGCATAATCAACTAAGAAGAAAGTAAAACAAGAGAAATATCCAAAAAATAGTAAATAAACATTTTTGTCAAACTTGTGACCAAATCGACCATGGTTTCCTAACCAATTAATCTGTAAACTCTTCAACTTTGGAATTATTCACAAAATCACAATTAATCACTTATGTTTACTTTCTATTATAAAATAACAAAGATAGCTAGTGAAAGAATTATTAATGTGCTTAGAATCAATAATTGTAGTGAAGGAAAGAATATAAGTTCATAACACCAACAATTTTTATTCTGGAAAACCTCCAATGGAGGAAAAACCAGTCGAGAAGGGAAATTTCTCTTTCTTCCCACTTCTATTGGCCAATTCAAATCAACAAGTACAAAATTTACAATAAGTATGAAAGGGAAGTAGATAATATCTCAAAACTTCCTTTTAATTACTTGTCTTGCTCTATCTCAACACTCCTTTCTTCTACAATAATACAATTTCCAACACTAAGACTTCTTGCTCACTTGCTCTCCATACTTCGATGCCTTCTACACTTCTAAAATCAAGTATTTATAGCCTTTCTCATGTCTTCCTATGCACTGGAGAAAGGGAAAGGTCATGAAGGAGAAGAGAAATGAACATCCTTTCAAATTTAGAGGCTGTTTGTTTTGAATTTTGTTTTTCTATCCGTAATGGCTAGGACCGCCACCCTACGTAGACTGGCTGGTCCCAAGACTGCAGCCCTGTCTGGATAGCGGTTCTATAACTGCCACCCTACACCAGGTGGTGGTCTTGTTACTTATAAGACAGAACCTCCGGTTTTTTTCCTCTTTGTGATGATTGTTTCTGATGAAGTAGAGTTATTTTTTAATCCCTATGGATCACACCTCCCCTACTTAGAGAATGGGAAAGGTCATGAAGGAGAAGAGAAATGAACATCCTTTCAAATTTAGAGGTTGTTTGTTTATGAATTTTTTTTTTTCTATCCGTAATGGCTAGGACCGCCACCCTACATAGGGTGGCGGGTCCCAGGACTGCAGCCCCTGTCTGGATAGTGGTTTCCGCCCTACACTAGGTGGTGGTCTTGTTACTTATAAGATAGAACCTCCATTTATTGTTTTTTCCTCTTTGTGATGATTGTTTCTGATGAAGTAGAGTTATTTTTTAATCCCTATGGATCACACCTCCCCTACTTAGGAGGCTTTTGGTCCCACAAAAGCTTAATGGGGGAGTAGATGAGGAAATAATTCCCTCACTTACTCCTTTGAGTACCACCGAGCCTACCTAGGTGTCTTTCCTTTCAGTTTGATCTATCAAGACTCCTAGGGACCTCTTCTGGTCTCTCTGACCTTCGTTTGTAGCACTATATCCTCCTCTAAGTCACCTCATGAGTCCAAGATGTAATCCTCAATGGAAGGTAGCAACTGTAGTTCTTCATCTTCATTTAGCATGGATGACTCATATAGGTGTAAGTTTTTATAGTTTACTACAGAGTACATCCTCATGAATTAAGGAAAATCAAGTCGAAAAACATTTTCTCCAACCTGCTCTAATATGATGAAGGGTCCATATCGTAGTGGCTTGAGCTTCCTTTCTTGACCTTGCAGTCTCTCCTTGCTCAAGTAAAGCCAAACTTTATCTCCAACATGAAGTTTATGTTCCCTCCTATGCTAATCATGCCTAGCTTTGTACTTGGCTTGAGATTTCTCTAGTTGTTCTTTGACTTTGAGATGGATTTTTTGGATCCTCTCAATGAATTTTTTAGTCCTAGTCACCTCTGTGTCTCATGTCTCCTTTTTCGTCCTGTTTTCCAACTGCTATGTCCAGCAGATTTGTAGGCAGATATCCCAAGCATGCTTCAAATGGTGACTTCATAGTGGATGTGTGTACTTCTCAGTTATAGGAATGTTGAATGTAGGATGAGGACTCGTCCCAAGTCCTTGGGTATTTCCTGTTATACCCTGTAATCAATTGTACCAAATTCTTGTTTACCACCTCTATTTGTCCATCTATCTGTGGATGGAAAGTTGTACTTCTCTATAACCTAGTATCCATCTTGTCCCACAAAGTAGTCCAAAACTTCCCCAAGAACCTAGAATCCCTGTCGGAGACAATAGACTTTTGCAAACCAAAATGCACCCATACATTAGAAAAGAAAAGATTTGCCACCTCATGTGCTTTTACTGTCTTTTTACATGCCATAAGAATACACATTTTACTAAATATATCTACAACAACATAGAGATAGTCATGGCCATGTTTAGACATAGGTAATCCTCCTACAAAATCCATAGAAATTTCCTCTCACGGATGAGTAGGTATTGGTAAAGTCATATACAAACCTTCCTTCCTAGTTTTATGCTTATTAGTACAACAAAGTTTACATCCACGAATAGATTTTGATACTTCTTGCATATTGGGCCAATAGACATACCTTTGCAAGTGGGCTAGGGTCTTACCAACACTGAAATGTCCCACTACTTTCAAGGTATGTGCTTCCCTCATCAATAGAAGTCTTTCTTTTTTAGGCACACAAAGTTTCCCCCATTAGTAGAGCAAACCATCCTTGAGATAATAATCTTCAATCCCCATCTTTTCAGCCCTTTGGGACTGCAACTTTTGAAATGTCACCCCAAAGTCTTTATCTTGGGCATATGCCTCTCCATAAGATTCCTTCGTTAAGGGCTCAATCTAAGAGATAGTGGCCAAACAGGAGAAATTTTCCTATGTGGGTGACCTAGACAACATGTCTGTTACCAAATTTTTACTACCTTTCTTGTATTTGATCACTAGATGGAATTGCTAAAGAAACCCCATCCATTTGTAGTGTCTTGTGTGTTGCTACAATATAGACTTGTTCTTGCGAATACTAGAGAGGTTTGTGGTTAGTGTGCACAATATTTTATTTACCCAACAAATAATGTTTCCATTTTTTAATTTTCTGAACTAGTGCATACATTTATTTATCATATACTTAATATCCTTTAACATCTAAAGTGAAGGTTTCAAAATGATAACATATGGGTTTACCTCCTTGGAGCAACACTACACCAATAGTCATAATCACTAGCATCTATCTCTACTTCAAAAGGTTGTTGCAAGCTAGGAAGAGAAAGTACTAGAGCATGAATAATCTTGTATTTCAATAACTTAAAGGATTTTTCTTGTTCCTTACCCTATTCAAAACCCTTACTCTTTGCGGCCACTGTGTGTAGAGGTGTTATAATTGTCGAGAAACCCGGAATGAATTTTCACATGTACTGTACTGCTCCCACAAAACTTCTAGTCTTTGTGGCTCCTGTTGGTGTTGGCCAATTTTTGATGGCTTCCACCTTATTTGGATCCACTGATAGCTCTTCTCCTCCAACCACGTGCCTAAGATAGACAAGTGATTGTTTGGAAAATTCACATTTTTTCATATTATAAAGTAGTTGTTTCTCCCTTAGAACTTGCAAGACTTGTTGCAAATGTGTTAGATGTTCTTCCCATGTGGAACTAAAAATCAGAGATATCATCTAGATATACAATGACACATGAATCTATGAAATCCCTCACAGTACATCATTCATCAATCTCATAAATGTAGTGGGTGTATTACATAATCCAAAAGGTAGTACTAACCATTCATACAAACCCTATTTTGTTTTGAAGGAAGTCTTCCATATATCCTCCTCCTTCATCTTTACTTGGTGATACTTAGACTTGAGATCCAACTTCGTGAAAAATTTGGCATGTTTAATTTTGTCCAAGAGATAATCTATGCGAGGAATTGGATATTTATTCTTTATGTTGATCTTGTTCAAAATGTGGTAGTCGATGCACACTCTCTAAGAACCATCCTTCTTTGGGACCATCACAATAGGCAAACCACACGGTGAGGTGCTTGGGCGTATCACCCCTTGGTCTATTAGTTCCTGGAGTTGTTTCTTTACTTCAGTAATACTCTCAAGCAAGGATTTCCTATACAACCCGATGTTTGGTAGGGGTGACTCTCGCAACAGCTAAATCTCATGCTCTACTTCTTATTTTGGTGTTAATCCACTAGGAGCCTAAAATACTTCTTGAAAAGACTGAATAGTACTATCCAAATCTTGTTTTCCTTGGTTAGAAATATCTGAAACTTCTACCCCATTTTGTTTATCCTCTAACAAAAGTAAACAAAACTGATTATGATTTTCCTGAATAAGTCATTTTTCTTGGTTAGCACTTACCATAGTAACATGTGTCCTTATGTTAGTGTGCTCGGATTTTGTAGCTGATCCCATCCTTGACCCATCTATACCAGTTTTCCCTTCTCATAAATATAGCATCCCTAACATATAAGTAAGGAATTCCTGAAATACAACATCAAAAGCATCAAGTGGAATAACGTCAGCTTCAAAAACATCTATATATTGGGAATTTATCCCAAAATTGACCTTACATCTTCTTGTTACCTAAATTTCAACACCCTTTTTCACCCAACCCAAAGGATAAGGGTGTGGATGCTCATAAGTCTCAACCAAGACCGAGCTTCTACCCATTACAACTACCTCAAAAATCAAGTAAGATTGAGAATCGGTATCAACCAAAGCATTTACCTTAGTTCTCTTCCCTACTCTGGGATTCAGAATGCTCTGTCCAAGGAACCTAACTGAATAATCGTTACTATTATTCATCGGCATCTCATCCCTTAGACTAGGTGAATTAGGACAACGCAATCAGCAGCTTGCGATACTTTGGCCAAAGATTTGAAACATACTGTTTATGTCTCGTATTCCTTAACGGCATACTCGTCAATCTGGAATACGCCCTTCACCCCCATTCTTATGTTATATAGAATGTCTTATACTGACTACTGTCAGTCCTTCCTTTCACAACTGAATCACTCAGAGGTAGATTAACAAGGTGATAATGTTATATGGATGCCCACGAGGATTAGGGATATGGTGACATATTGGTTCAACCTTGCAGTTCAACCAGTGTGTCAAGATACCCCGAGTCTCCTAGGAAGCCTTATAACATGACCACATTCCTAATCGGTCCCAGAGTAACTTGTTCGATTTAACGTGTAAATCTTAACGATCGATGCAAAGGGTGTCGTCATAAGTCACCTGCATTGTTGTATCTTCGAGGAGATCCTAATCTTCTCAAAGGTACAACCCTGCAGTTGACTTGTGCCGTCAACCTTTAAATATACCTCGAAAAGATCTACTTATTAAAAAGTGTTACATACGTTGAGTTTAAATTATACCATAAGATGACTCCTTTCCCTAAGGGTAGTCTTTCCCAATCCCTGGGTTCCTCACCTTAGAGATGACCTTTCTCTAATAAAAGCCCAATACACAAGTAGAAGTTATTAAGACTCAGAGGTCTTATCAAGGAGTTCATTAGAATAATACATAATTCTAAATCAACGAGAATTGGAAAATTACTCCCATAACCTTCACATGAGATTGCTAACCAAACTCCTTTTTAGGTTTATATCAGTTCTCATAACTGAATTTATATCTTAATTATTAGTATCAAGGATGTAAATGATTAAGAATCCAATATAAACGTTGTCCTGGCTTAATCAAGACTAGGAATTAATAATTTAATTCAATTTGTTTAGCGTCCTGCTTAGGTTTATTTTTACCCTAGCTTCCAGAAAGACAAGTGATCTAAATTTAAAATTTAGCTTTAGATATAACATACTAAGAACTGCTAAACAATCATAAGTATTCATTCTGCATTATCTTGCAAGCTTACATTGATCAATCACAAAAGTCATCCAATTTAAACAATAGATAACCAAGCCTCTCAAGATCATTTGATCCGAAGAAGGTCAAACTATCAAGAATAAGAATACAAACACATAAGTAACAAATATCTCTCTTTCCATTCCCTTCAGAACTAATACAAATACATTTTATGCTTTCAGCTTACTTGATACAATACTCAACGGAAAAAGAAACATCTTTCCTCATATAGTACATTTAGAGAATCAAGATAAAATTCATCATAAAACCAAATTAAACAATCTGAACATCTTATCAGATCTGCATGTGCTTTTACCACTTACGGCAACCATCTGCAAAAATTAGTCAACATGGGTCAGTTCGATGAACTGAGCATGATAAGCACTAACTCTTAAAACAAATGCAATCCACCAACTGTTTTCATTAAACAACTTGTTTAAATGAAGATCATTTCATCCAAACAAGTAAACATGATTTCAGACTATGCTTTTGTAATACAAACATGACTATAAACGCGTAACTCAAATTATCATTACTGGATAGTCCTAGATACTTCTCAAATATTTCATCAAAATATTAGGGATCAAGAAGAACGAAAGTATCCACAGACAACTATCCATCTGAATCCCAAGGACAACACAACATCAGATAGAACATTACATTCAACATGCATAAAAGGAAAATATCATAACAAATCATGATTCTACTCAATATGTTACAAAATAGTTCCAACTATTTAGATAAAAATAACAACATATACTTAAACAACAGAAGAGAAAGAAAACATAGTCATTCATATTTCCTTTCAAACAAGCTCACTGACTGTACCATCTCCTCGAAAGTAAAGACATTCATCCTTAGTATGCATACGAATAAGTCAGACAAGCCACAAGAAGCAACCACAATTTTAAATTAAGAAATTAAATATACAGCAAAACTCCTGTACAGCAACTAACACATCAACAATCCCAGTATATCAACCTGTAAGCTCAATCACTAGTTCCTTTTATAAACAGTGATGGAATATCAACACAAACAGAACTCCACATGACCTTCCAGCACGAACGCTGACAAACAAGAAGATATTCAATGCCATTCAGCAATGTCGAGGTGTAATCCGACAGACTATGCCTTAGTTCGACCATCACAGCTCAAGACTGAGATATGCTCAGTCTCAATCAGAATGACGTAATCATGCTCAAACACAACATAGCATATCTATTCTCAGCAGGGCACATACAAACCTCAGTATCTTATTCCCGACTCACTTCAACACAGCCAGGATACAAGGTAATCATTAGATACTCAAGGAACGAAATGACAAAACGACACTGTCCCCTTTTTATCTCAGATTCAACAAGGTTCAGACAATACAGTTATACATTCCAAGAGTTCAAATGATGTTTCCGAACTACAGTACTAAGTCAGAGATAGTTGCATAGGAAATCCATGCTGAGCCCATGCATCGGAGCCTCAATTAAAAATCAAGCAAGCAAATCCGATTCATTGAATTCAGGAAACATAGACATCCGACCGTACCCTTGCACATCTTGAACTCAAATTTGCAGAGGTTGAAGAAGTAAATGGTACACCTCACGAATCTATCACAAAATCCCTTTTACGCGAAGGAATCTTATCAAGATAACAAAGATCGAAATACTATGTTATTCCCTTAAGTCGCTGGAACAACAATTACCAGCATTCAATTATATTCAACCTGAACAGTGGTTCAAATATAAATATCAAGCATTCATATAGACTCCTCAGAGTACACTCAGGTTACCTATAAAGGATTATCAGCTATATATCCGAACATTGCATAGTATTCACGGGTTTAAAGCTTCATAATCGAGGAAGCCGATATACAGTGTAAGATAAATATTAGTTAATGATTCCAACCATGCCAACAATGGTAAATATTCAGAACAAATCAGGCTGTATAGCAGAATCTAAATACTGATTTCGTAACAAGGAATCCAACTGAGCCTCGTACAACAATATTCGCTTAAGCTTACACAGATAGGAAACATAAAAAGTACACCAACTGAGTCTGTACACAAAAAATCATTACTTAAACGAAGGTATTCATTACAAGATAACAGAAGTCGTATTACCGGTTACCCCTCCAGGACTCTGACGAAAATCATGCTACCAGTATTCAAGGGTGAATCTATGGCTTCTCAGCAGTAGTTCAGTAATATATGAACTCATTCCAGAGGACTCCACTGAGTCGTTCATTTTGTATATAAATATCTCAATATGTTGCAAACTAGTCAACGGGTTGAATCCCTGTAATCACAATAACAAGGGGGGAAAACAAATTCTACTAGGTCGCATTGAAATACTATGGTAAACACATCATAGTTATCCTGTTCACAATACACTTAGAAGTATCATAGCAAAACCTAACAAGATATCAGTAACCACTGTCACCTATAATAACCACGAAAGAACTTACAAAGAAGTCGAATTATAACTGAACATTCAATCATACAATATCCAACAGTATCCCTTCCGACAAGTATCAACAACAAGTATCGGAGACCAAAAATCGACAACATAACAGTGGCCTATACCCAACACAGGAAACAATTCTATGGGCTCTCACCGAACAGAGTCGAGCATTCATACTTATATATATATATAATCTATGCATGCATATATAATACATATATATATATAGCTCACAATATTATGCCAGAATGAATACACAACGAAATAGTGCAACAGTTCGAAACACAATGCACACCCATCAAGGGTTAAATTGAAAAATCGAACCAGTAAGAAGATACAGTAACAAAAATCACACAAGAGCTACCATAGAAAACCGTCTATTTCCCAAAAATCATCTGAACAGAGTTGTTCTAATGAAATCATTTAAAAGAGAGCAAGATTTTTAAAGGTTAGGGCCTAACATGCCTGGATTATTTGCTTAAAAATCTGAAGAAGACCACTGAAAGAGCTCGAGCCATCCTCCTCTTTTTCCAAGTTAGATTCACCAACAAAAATTTGTTATTTCCATGGCATATAAATTTTCCTTGCCAGAGAAAAGAGTGAGTTACACTCATATTTTCCATGCAACTCCAAGAAGACTGGTGTGAAGAACCAGTGATCAGACAGAGGGAAAACCAGAGCGCATGAAAAACCAAACAAACTACTAATTTTCCATTTTGCATGCCTTCCCGTGAAACCCGAGCTCGAAGACCGAGCTCATTAATTGCATTTACTCCAAATTTCCTGCTCAATCTCCATTGCCACCGACTGCCATAGTTGGCGATGGACAAATGAAATTCAAAGACCATTTCTAACTTTGGCGACTCTGCCACGTCGGCTCTTTCTAGCCGTTAAAACTTCTACCAAATTACCTGTCCTCCATGCTTATCCATCCATTTAATGCCATAGAAACTGCCGCCCATGGTTCGCACCCTTCCATAGGTCCCCTTTCTTCCTTGTTCAATAGTTAGGTTAGTAACATAGGTTAGGATTTAAGATGCGACTTAATCTAACCTCCATAGCACAAGTTACTAACTTAGAACATTTAGATTATAGCTTAGGCCCAGGTTAGATTAACACTAATCTAACCCATAGATCATAGTTTAGTTTTAGGTTACTAACCTTAATAAATCCAGTTTAGGTCTAACATTTCAAATGCTCAGAAAAAGAACCTACAATATACATTCATGAATAGGATTCACTCCTGCACTGCCAATAGGATAGTGAATTAAATGTATCTGAATTATTACCTGGTCCATGATCAAGACCTTCCTGATATTACGATATCGGAAACTAATTCATTTAACACAATCAACCTGAGTTAGACTTCAGACTAGCTTATTCAATGCATCTAGACCTTGCAACCTGCGTAAGGTCTATAATTTTAATTCATCCCGAATAAACTTAAAGCATCACTTGGATCAATACCACTGATCCAAGGCTAGGTCTTATAGATGGATAACTCCATAATTCATTCTGAGATCAGATTAAACTCAGGCGTAAAATGAAATAATTAAAAGAGTCCAATTATATTCTGACTCAGTCAAAGATCTGCAATTTCAAAGAAGATATAGTCCATATCAAGCATGACTTCTCAATCAAAGGAACACATCCTTTTTACAAAAGAAATCACATATCAACACTTGTATGCTCAGGAGGAAGTAACAACAGTTCAGGGTGTTACATGCTTCCCTCCTAAAAGATTCATCGTCCCGATGATTACATATTCAATTAACCTTCAGGTCAACCAGTTTATTAGTTCACAAAACAATGTGACTATTTTCCAACTTAAATAGTTCCAGAAATCAATGTCACAACACATTTTATTCAACCTGAATAATGTTTGCCTCCATCTGGCTTTCAGATAAACTTAAAAAAATAAGTTCATAAAAGAAAGGTTTTGTCAAAAGATTTCATTCTATTGAAAAAGAGAAGGAAAAGCAATTTTCATCTCTTCTAGATTTTCCCAAGTTGCAATTTCTTCGTTAAACTGGTCCCACTGGACCTTACATTGCTGTATTTCATGATTTCTCGAATGCAATTGGCGAGTTTCCAGCACTCGTGTGGGTTTAACCACGATTATTCCTAGGTCTTGGACCTGTAAGGAATTCTAATTTAAAACATGTGAAAGATCTAAAACGTATTTCTTAAGCAAAGAAATATGGAAAACATCATGCATGCGAGATAAAGCAGGTGGTAATGCTAAACGATAAGCTACAGGATTGATTATCTTGACAATTTCGAAAGGTCCCACGAATCGAGGTGACAACTTGGCAGCCTTGCCAAAAGTTTTCTAGAACTCTTTCTGGGTTTAACACAAAGAAAAACCTTCTCACCAAGCTCAAACCGTCGATCAACCCGCTTAAGGTCAACATAGCTCTTCTGCCTATCCGCTGCTTCCTTTAATCGTTCACAAATCAGCTTAACTTGCTGTTCCATTTCTGTGAGAATCTTTGGTCCAATTACCACTCTATCCTCAACACTATCCCAGCTAACAGGATTTTTGCACTTTCTTCCATAAAGTGCTTCAAATGGTGCCATTTTAAGAGATGAGTGATAAGTGTTGTTGTATGTGAACTCAACTAATGGAAGATACTCTTCCCATTTATATTGTTGATCCATGCAATACATTCACAATATGTCCTCCAACACTTGATTTACCCTCTCAGTTTGTCCATCCGTTTCCGGATGATATGCAGAACTGAAGTTTAGTTTCGTTCCAAGAGCTGTGTTAAGCGTTTGCCAAAATCTTGACGTCATTCTTGGATCCCTGTCAGATATAATCAATTCTGGTACACCATGTAATCTGAAAATTTCGTGTACGAATCTTTTGGCCAGCACTGGTGAATCATCCTTTAGATTTCCAGCGATGAAATGAGCTACCCTAGTCAGTTTATCTACAACTACCAGGATAACATCATGTTTATTCCTAGACATAGGTAATCCTTGTACAAAGTACATGGTTATTACTTGCCATTTTTACTGCGGTATGCTATGAGGATATAACAGTCTAGCAGGGTGCATATGTTCTGCCTTAACCCGCTGACACTCCAAACAATGAGTCACAAAATTAATGACATCCTTTTTCATACCTTTCCAAAAGTATTGTTGTTTCAGATCAACTGTAACACCCTGAACTGTTGTTACTTTCTCCTAAGCATTCAAGTGTTGATATGTGATTTCTTGTAAAAGGATGTGTTCCTCGATTCAGAAATCATGCTTGATATGTACTGAATTTCTTGCAGATTACAGATCTTGACTGAGTCAAAATATGAATAGACTCTTTTATTTATTTCATTTTGTGTCTGAATATTAATCTGATCACGGAATGAATTATAGAGATATTCTTCTATAATATTTAGACTTGGATCAGTGGAATTGATCCAAGTAATGCTTTAAATCTGTATGTGATAAATTATATCACAGACCTTGAACAGGTTGCAAGGTATGGAAGTATTTATTAAGCTAGTCAGGATTATGACTTAGGCTGATCTTGAGAAATGAAACGGTTCCCGATATCAAAGTATATCTGGAAGGTCTCGATTGTAGACCAGGTAATAATTCGTTGACATACAATTCTGCAATAAGAACGGGAGCTAACTCTGTTCTAGAAGGTATGTTATAGGTCTTTCTGAGTTTTCAGGACGAGGACCAAACTGAATTATTAAGGGTTAGTAACCTAAAACTAAAACCTAACCTAGGGGTTAGATTATTGTTAGTCTAACCTAGACCTAGGCTATTAGTTAATATCCTAAGTTTGTATCTTTGTGTAAAATTGTTAGTGTGGGCATTACCCTAAACTCTAACCTAAGATACTAACCTAACTTTGGAGGAGATTATGAAGGGGCCTATGAAGGGTGGCGAACCATGGGCGGTGTTTCCCATGGCAATAAATGTAAGGGATAAGGATGAGGGACAGGTCATGGCAGAGATTTAGGCGACGGCTAAACGGTGGGGACGTGGCAGGTCGCTAAGTTTGGAAATGAACATGAGTTTTGGATTGACTGTCACCAAAGCTGGCGGTCGGTGGAAGTTGAGTTTAGGCGGGAAAGTTGGTTTGATGGCATTTAATTTTCTTGGAAAGCGAGCACGGAACTCGCGAGAAGGCATGCAAACGGGAAGTTTGTGGGTTTGTTTGGCTTATCGCGATTTTCGGTTTTTGCTTTGCTGGTTTACTGGTTCTTCGCACCAGTTCTCTTTGAGTTGCATGGCAAGAATGAATTTCTCTGGCTCTTTTCTCTATCATGGAGGATATATATGTGATGGAGACAGCGAAATTTTGTTGGTCGCTTTATCGTGGAAAAAGAAAAGGAAGTTTGAGCTCTTCCTGTGGTCTGCTTCGGAAATTTGATCAACATACAGGCATGCTAGGCCCTAACCTTTAAATATCTTGTTGTTTTTCAAGTGCTTTCATTAAAACAACTCTGTTCAAATGTTTTGTGAAGATTGGATGAATTTTCTATGAGATCTAGTTTGATTTATGGCACTGTATCTCTTCTGGTTCGATTTTTTTCAGTTTCCTCTTGTTGGGTGTTTGTTGAAATCGAACTTCGACTCTATTTGTTTGTGTATTCTTCCTGGCTTATGCATGTGAGGTATTTATTTACAAGATTCGAGTGTTCGGCCTGTTTGGCGTGAGCCCTTAGAATATACCTGTGTGTAGTATAAGACTGCTGTGTGCTTTTGTTTAGTGGTCGCTGTTCTTGTTATGGAAACCGTATGGAACGATTTGATGAATACTGTAAGATTTGTCAGTATTATCGCTTCTTTGGAAACTCTGTCGTGGGCTTTGTTGACTGTGTTTAATAATACCCTTTTGGGTTTTCATTGCTTCCTAATTTTTAGTTTGGAACAGGCAACTGTTGTGTTACCGTAGTCTTTGCGACCCAGCAGAAGAGTTTTCCTTGTTTTTGTGGAAACGGGATTAATGTTGACTCTGTATAATATTGTTACTCGCGGAAGTTGTTTTCCTTGTTATTGTGTTAGCGGGATTACTTGTGGACTGTGTGTAATGTAAATACATCTATGTCTTTTTATAACGACTCAGTGGAGTCCTTGATTGAATCACATATAAACTATCTACTGTTGTGGATGTTGATTCATCCTTGTGTTTTGGTTGTTTGCTTTCGTGGAAGTCCTTTAGAGAAAGGAACAGTCCTTCTGACCCCGGTTATTTGTAATAAATAATCAGTATAGAATTCCTGGGTATGCTTTTTCATTTCTATGTGGAAGCTGTTCGAAAGTTCGAAGCAGCTCAGTTGCTTTTCTTGCTTGAAATGGGTATTCGATTTGCTTCACTTGTTTCATTCTGAATGTTAGCCATGAATGGCATATATGTATTTATCAACAAATTTCATAGTATGTTGCTGTAGGGTTCAGTGGTTATAAGTGCAAAACCTTTAACAGTTACATTGTGATTATATAGATTTAGACTATTGTGGCTTGGACGACTCTGAGGAGTCGATTGAATGATTCATTTTATTTTTGAGCCAATTAAAGTTAAGTTGTTGGTATTTTAAGTGCCGGCGACTTAATGGAATAACATGTATTTCGATTTTGTTATTGCGATTGGAATTCCTTCGTGTTTTTGGGATTTTGAGGTACAGATTCTTAGGTGGAAATGTACGTCTTCAACCTGTGCAAATTAGTGTAAAATGATTGGCAGAGAGTAATTTGTTGTCTGATTATTGTTATGCTTCGTTGATGAATGTCAGTATGAATTCTTATGCATTTGCTTGAATTGATACCTCCATTTGAATCATTGGAATTCTGGAAAGGTAACTAGTACTTCTGTCTCTTTTTGAGCTTGACCTTGGACTGTCTTTGTTACTTTTTGAGGTCCTTGAGTATGGATGACCGTTTCGTGTTCTGACCTTGTTGGGTAAGTCGCGAATATCACTCCAAGACTTGCATGCGGCAAGGTAAGGATCGTTGGCTGAATTCCTTTCTTTTACTTCAGTCTGATTTTGACTGAGCAAGAATATGTATGCTATGTTCTATTCCAATTAATCTGTCCGATTCGACTGTGCATGATTTGGAAATACCGTGTGGGCAACATAGCATAGTCCTTTGGGAAACCTTTGATTGTTGATGCAATAAGGTTGTTGTTTTCAGCGATACGCTTGTAGTTCTTGTTTTCAACTTGTGTCAATGCCTTACTGTGTAAAAGGAACTAGCATTGGGCTTAAGGTTGTTACATGAATTGTTGATGTGTTAGTTGCTGTACAGGAGTTTTGCTGAGTTTCTATTTTCACGATTTAGAACAGTGATCTTGCTTGCGGCTTGTCTAACTTGTTCATTTTTATACTAGTTGAATGTTTTCATATGTGAAGGCAGTACAGTGATGAACTTATGTGAAAGGAAGTATGAATGGTTTGGTTCTTTATCTTCCTTTATTTAATATTATTGATAATTGACTAGCTGTGGGAAATTGTTTGTAACATATTGGTGGAATCCCGAATTGTTATGATATTTCCTTTTTGGAGAATGAAACAATCTGACCAATGTTGTGATTTGGATTTAATGATTGTTGTGTACATTCGTTCCTTGTTTCTTAATATTTGATGAAATATTAGAAAGTGATTAAGACTATTTGTAACAATGATAGAGTTACATATTTGTAATTATTTTGTGTTACAAGGGCATAGTCTGATTATGTTTACTTATGTGAATATCAGATCTCATTTAAACAGGGTGTTTAATGAAAACAATTGATGGATTGCAATTGTTTTAAAAGTTAGTGCTTATCATGCTCAGTTCATTGAACTGACTCATGTTGACTATTTTTGCAGATGGTTGCCGTAAGAGGTAAAAACAATGCAGATCTGGCAGGCTGATCAGATAGTTTATTTGATTTATAAAGAATTACAACTTGATTTTATAGATGTACTATATGTGAAAAGATGTTTCTTTTCCGTTAGCATTATATCAAGCATGCTGTTGCATAAAATGTAATTGTATGAGTTTCGAAAGGAATGAAAATAAGTGTTTGATACTTATGTGTTGTATTCTATTCTGAAAGATGAACTTCTTCGGTTTATGTAACGAAGGGGCATAGTTATCTTTGTATAATATGGATGCTTTTGCGATTGACAATGAAAGCTTGTAAGTAATTAGACTAAATTCTTATGAGTATTTAGTAGTTCTAATTTGTTCTAGCAAAAGCAATATTGTAATTTAATTATTGTCTCTCTAGAAGATAGGTTAAAATTGAGCCTGAAAGAGAACGCTAAACAAGTTGGATTGAATTACTAATCCCTAGTCCTAAGTATAACATGACAATAGTAAATTGGATTCTAAATCATTTATATCTTTAAATTAAAAAGTATGATATAAATTCAGTTAAGAGAACTGATAGGCAATCAATGGAGTTCAGATGGCAATCTCAAGCATAGGTTATGAGATATTGTCCCATTCTGTTGCTTTAGAATTAGGTTTATTCTAATGACTCCTTGATGAGAGCGTGACCGTAATACCTCTACCAGTAATGAGTCTTTTAGAGGAGGGTCGTCTTAAGACAAAGAATTCTAGGGATTTGGAAAGGCTAACCTTAGGGAAAAGTCTTTAAAAGTAATTTAAACTCAGGTGCGTAACGCTTGTTATTGGGTAGATCTTCTCGAGGCGGATTTAAAGGTTGACGACATAAAGTCGACTACAGAGCTGTACCTCCGAGAAGATTAGGATCTTCTCAAAGTTACAATAATGCAGATGACTTATGGCGACACCCTTTGCATTGATCGCTAAGATTTACACTTGATTTCGCACGAGTTACCCTGGGACCGATTAAGAACGTGGTCATGGTTATAAGGCCTGCCTCGGAGATTCAGGGTATCATGACACACTGGTTGAACTGCAAGGTTGAACCAGTATGTCATCATATCCCTAATCCTCGTGGGCATCCATATAACATTATCACCTTGTTAATCTGCCTCCAAGTGATTCAGTTGTGAAAGGAAGGACTGACAGTGGTCAGTATAAGACATTCTATATAACATATGAATGGGGTGAAGGACGTATTCCAGATTGACGAGTATGCCGTTAAGGAATATGAGACATGAACAGTATGTTTCAAATCTTTGGCCAAAGTATCGCAAGCTGCTGATTGCGTTGTCCTAATTCACCTAGTCTAAGGGATGAGATATAGCCGAGAAGAAAGGTGATTTAATTTTAATAAGGTACACAAGAGGGATTTGGTGAAGCAACGTGATGTTGTAGAATGAATGGTGCTTTGGAGAGAGATGGATTGTGAAGGATTTGGGGCTTATGTGCAAGACATGGATTCGGAGCATCTAGAACTCCCCCATTTGGGTAAGCATGGAAGAGAACCATCTTCAGCTTCAGATGAGAGCACACAAGTTGAAACTGAAGGGTTTGTGGGCATGCATTTGATCCCTCTTGGTGACCTAGCCCTTGCGCTTAGTTTTCCAGTTTTTGTGATAGACATTAATAAACACACTAGTGTGGGTGGTAGAGTAGTGATAAATAGAGTCCACTTTCCCTTAAGTTCAAAAGTTAATCAGATAGAAAATTCATTTATGGCGGGGCAGATTTCATCTTTGTTATTTGGGGGTTCGATTGAAGGTATAATAAACACATAGCATGGGCATTACATCTAGGAGTAGCAAAACTATGCAAACTGTGGGATTTCAGTTTAACATAGCAATTGGGACACAATGAAACACATCCTCTATTTCAATACCCACCACGGGAGGAGGATTAGGAGGATCAAGTGGTTCAAGATCTAGTGGATATGGTGGTTCTAGAGGTGGAGGGAATAAAGGAGGTATTACAAGTTTTGATTCTGGTGGGCTTTGTCTGCACCATCCCCAACAAGTTTATTTCGAGATGTCCCTTTACCTACTAGAGAATAGAGGAATTAAAGATGCAGTTAAGCACATGTGTATGTGTGAGATAATATGAAATGCTAAGGGGATTAAAACTCTTGATCTTAAAGCAAGTTAGTTTGTTACTACTTTGTAAGGGTGGGCACATAGTTGGTATAGGAAGTATGATCCAAACTAGACTTGTGTAGATTATACCGTGTTGCGTGATTCTTTCTTAGCAGAGTTTCATATACCTGAGTTTGACTAGAAGAACATCGGCACACTGAAGGACATCAAGCGGGGCATGGTTGAAAGTGTAAAGGAGTATGATGCCCATTTTAAAACATTAATTTCAACATTGTCCTATGATATTCCCCCTAGTCAGCATGCTCAATGATTCATTGGAGGTTTTATCACACCTTTCAAATGTGCAATCTCACATAAGACTTTTACAAATCTACACAAAATACTTGAGGTATATTTTTGCACTAAGAAATTTAGTAGTGTAGACACTAGATTGAGCCCCTTTTTGGAAGCTCAGATTGCATGTATGGAAAAATAGTTAGAATTTTTTTATCTAATTTAGCTCATGAGACATGCAGTGGTATTTGGTGCATGGATTGTGAAGTATAAGGACATACTAAGGAAATTTTCCCTCATAAATCAGAGCACGTGATGTTGTTAGATTGTGAGATATGTCATTTGGATCATGATTCAAGTAGGTTCCCCTCATTGCAGAGCACAATAAGGAAGAATGTGTCTTGATATTGTAATATTTTTAAGTCTTCAACTCATGATATAGAGAATCATAGATTAATTTATCATATCCATGATGTCATCAAAACTGGTGTACACCAGACCAATGTTGCAAATAATTCTGAGGAACATGGTGAGCAACATAATCATAATCACAATAAAGGGCACTCTGATGGAGATGGTAGAGGTACAAGTTACCATGGAGGATTCAGAGGCTGAGGTCACGGAGGTGGAAGAAGTGAGTTCCCACGAGGAACATTTTATACATATGGGTCCCCTAATCATTATAAGTTTGAATTCCCTTAGGATATTATTTTCTCCTATGCAGAAAGAATCATAATTATGAATAGTTCCCATATTTGTATTAGAACCTAAGAAATAAGCACAAAAAATAGAAGGGAATGGGATTGGTTAGAGTATAGCGACGTGGTTCTATAAGATCACTAGATGCCAAAGTTAGTTCCTGAACCTGAGATAATCTCAGTGTTAGCTACTACATGCGTTGAGGCATCGTGCGCATAAAATAATCTGAAGTAGAAACCTATCATTGAAAAATAGGAAGTATTGAATGCCAAGTATATAGATCCTTCCCATCAAAAATAAGTTTATCAAGAGACCATGTAGGTCATTAGAAACTTGTAGGGTGAGATAAAATGCTTGAAGGATAAATCACAGAAGCTGGAGTAGGCCAAAGTAGTTGAGATTCCTCATAAAGATGTTGATGAATTAAAGGAGGTTTGTAAATTGTTCCTCCAAGAGAACATCATTACTTTTTTGGGAGAGTGGTTAAGGGAAAATATGTCACATGCTAGAGTTGAACATGAGAGATGTATTTTACATGCTAACTTACCTCCTCATAGTCTTGATTATGAAAAAGAAATCACGTTGAAAGTATTCGTTGATTGGTAGTTGTTGACTAACATTTTGATTGATACAGGTGCAACAACAAATGTACTCACCTTGTACATGTGGAATTAGATGGGGTGACCACCATTACAACCATCTTCAAATGTGTTGTATATGGAAAATAGAACCAAAGCCACACCCACTATAGTCTTCAAGGATGCTACTATTACTTTACAAGGGGAAAATTTTACTGAGGACTATGAGGTATTGTTGTTTGCGGAAGAAGACAGTTTTCCATCTTTACTTGGGCTCCCTTGGTGTTATGTAAATAATGTTGATCTGCGCTTTAATAAGAGATTTATCAGTTTTGAGAACAAGGAAGAGCACGCCATCATTCATTTGACAGACAAAAAGGTTTCACCCTATGTAGAACCTTTTATTTAAGAGGATTTGAACAGAATCTATTTGTGCACCATTAGAGATCCTAGACTTCTTGAGCCATCAAAGGAAGGAGTCATTCAATGGGATGATGCATAGTCTATGAGTTATACAACCAATGTAGCATGTGACAACTGGGTGCCTAGGACTTATGAAATGGTTGTAGGTGATATGAAAAGTACAATAACACATGTATTTAGACCACATAGTGTTAGGAATTTGGACAGTACCCACGTACCCATGTACATTGGCGAAGGGAATCCTTATGTTTTTTTTTATGCTATGGAATCCCAATGGATAGACTAGGTTGAGAGAAGGAATATACTTATTTACACCTTTCATATAATAGAAGTGCATTAGTGAAATGTACACAAAGATAGTTTATTAGAGTGGTGAGAAGTGATGATCACCTTCTCTACTAGATTTATTCAAAGAAATGCACCTACCAATACATGTGAATTCCATGGGAAGGATTCTGCTTCACACCATTTTCAGAAGTGTGAGAGACTCTAGATAGAGGGGTAGGAGGCCTTACCAACTTCACTATAGGTGCATAAGTTCTACTTCACTGTAATTGGTTACAAACACATGGTATGTTTATGTGGAATTGAATAGAGAAACAAGGAATTGGAAAGAATTGGTTGTAGGTATGATTTAGAACTTTGAATATTTTCCTACTAAACCTCTAGTGAATGAGGCATTATAGGTTATGAAGTGCTTGACAATGGGAGATAGTGCAAAGGTTGAGGAACTTATTTAGGAATTACTAGGTGAGTCAGATCTAGAGATGCATTTTGAAGAATAAGAGAAAGACAAAGAATAGCTTAGGTGCATCTACCTAGAAAAATAAAAAGGTAAGATGGTCTACATGATTGATTATGAAGAAGTGGAGAATCTATATGTTGATCATATCGAGGGTACATGTGAGGTCTTGGACAGTGAATATGAGAAGGTGTGTGCATATCATGAGCCTATGAAAAAAAATAAGGTCAACATTGGGACATATGATGAACCAAAGGAAGCCATCATTGGTGATTATTGGTCTAACTCAAAGGTTACAAAGATAATTTAGTTGTTTCACGACTTCAAGGACTTATTTCCTAAAGGATATCATGAGTTGAAAGGGGTACATCATTCTTTGGGTAAGATGAGGATCAAGTTAAAGGAAGGTGCATGCCTGGTTAGGAAGAGGGAATATAGGATGAATCCTAATCTGCGTGTCAAGGTAAAGGCAGATATTGATAAGATGTGTAAGTAGAGAATCATTGAGCCCATTGAGGAGTCAAAGTGGGTTATTCCTATGGTGATAAGCATAAAGAAAGATGGACGGATAATAATTTGTGTGGATTATAGGGAGTTTAATGTTGCATGTGTAATAAATCCATTTCCCACACCATTTACTAAGGAAATATTGGAAGGCATTGCAAGGTGTGGGATATACTCTTTCATTGATGGATTTTCTGGATATCATCAGGTGCAGATTGCTAAATATGATCTGGAAAAGAAAACTTTCACCACTAAATGAGGAATTTTTGTTTACACATTTATGTTGTTTAGATTAAATAATGTGCCTGCAGTATTTTCATGCATTGTCGTTTAAACATTCCAGGACTTCATACATGAGTGTTGCAAGTTTACTTGGATGATTGGATAGTTTATGGGCAAGTGAAAGATCATTGTGATAATTTAATACTTATGTTTTAAAAGTGTTGGCAGTTGAGTATCTCTCTTAACATCAAGAAGTGTGTTTTTGCTACTCCCTTTGGGACTTTTTTTGGACATATTATTTGTAAAGAAGGTTTGTTAGTAGATCCTGCTAAGGTTTTTATTATTTTAGGCTTAGCAGAACCTACTAATCAGAGTGAGGTGCGCATATTTTTAGGACATACAGGTTATTACAGGAATTTTATTGTTATGCTAGGATCACCGCACCCTTGGATGAATTTTTGAAGAGTAAAGGAAAGTTTCATTGGATTGAGGCATAGAAGACAAAATTTGATGCATTGAAGGAAAGACTTACTTTTTCACCCATTATTCACTTTCTTCTTGGGATAATCCATTTCATGTGCATGTTGATGCCTCTAGTATCACCATTGATGCAGTATTAGCATAACCTGGTGAGGGGATTGTTAATCATTCCATTTGTTTTGAAAGAAGGATGTTGATCCTAGCTAAACGGAATTATAAAACTACAGATCACGAGACTTTGTCGATGATTTACATGTTGCACAAGTTTATAAAATACTTGTTAGCTACCCATTTTATATTCTACACAGATCACATGAAACTGAAGTACTTGGTGAACAAGCCCATTTTACAAGGGCACATATGTTGTTAGATTCTATTTTTTCAGGAATTTGACTTTATAGTTGTGGTTAAGCCAAAAAGAGCAATTCTAGACCAAATAATTTATCAAGGATTAATTCAGGTGAGGATGTGTAGAGAATTAAGGATACAATGTCGGATGTACAATAATCTAGATTAAACTGTGTGCCTCTAACTTAGAGAATATTAATGTATTTTTGTGTATAGGTGTGGCACCTAAAGGGATGAAGGCTTTGGAGAAGAAATGACTTGCCAAGCCTTACATGTTAATTAGTGGAAATTTATATAAGTTAGGTCAGGATGAGGTTTTGCATCAATGTGTACTAGAGCATGAGTGTACTGCCATTGTGGAGGAAGCTCATTGTGGAATTACAGGTGGATATTATACAGGAAATACAACTACGCGTAAGATATTATTGGCAGGCCTTTAGTGGGAAACAATTTATAAGGATTGCATTGAATATTATAAGGCTTGTGACCACTGTCAATGCCTTAGAAAGCCTGGGTATAGAGATGAAATTCCTTAGAGGCCTATTGCTAGCACATAACCTTTTTAAAAATGGGCAATTGAGTTTGTGGGTCCTATTTCTTCAACCACGCGTAGGACTGGATCATGTTATATTATGAATTGTATAAATTATCTTACAAGGTGGGACAAACCAGTGCCCACAAAGGATTGCATGGAAACTACAACAGAAAGGTTCCTTTGGGAGAAAATAATCAGTAGGTATGGATTTCCATTGATTCTAACAAGTGGTAGGGGAACTCATTTTATTAATGAGACTATCAGGATATTATTGGCAGAATTTATGGTGGCACACCATAAGACACCACCCTATCACCCACAAGTAAATGACACTACTAAAGATTTCAACAATAAATTAGGACATACATTGACAAATATTTGTGATGTTGGAAGGAAGGACTAAGATGATAAAGTCTTTGTTGTACTTTGGGCATATAGGATAACCTATAAGAGGTTAAATAAGGTCACACCCTCTCACTTGGTGTTTGGCACGGAGGCCATTTTACTAGTGGAATTCATGCTACCTTCTTTTCGTATTGCATGCGCAAGAGGTCTATATGAAGAAATAACATTGGAAGAGTGCATTGATAAACTGATGCAGTTGGATGAAAGGCACATCATTTACCCATGGACTCAGAAGAAAGAAAAATCCAGGTAGAAGGTATGGTACAATCGTCATATTGAAAATAATTAGTTTGAAGTTAGACATATGGTTCTTCTATATGATTCAAAGTTTTTACGCCACCCTGGAAAGTTTCAACTATGTTGGTTAGGACCATATGTTGTGACTTATATACTTTATTCAGGCACTTTATAGGCACTAGATGGGATACTATTGCCCAGTTACTTTAATGGGAGTAGGTTGAAGCCGTACTATAAATAAGTCTTCTTGGTGTTTGTAATAAGACAATATTGTTAATTAGATTAGATTTCCATTAATGCATTTTCTTTATACATGTTTACTTTCATTGTCACCATGCTTTGTCAATTTAGTTCAGTGCTTTGTGTAATGAGTGATTTTGTGCACCAGAATCTAATTAATATCTATTGAATTCATGTGTAGAGGACTGCACATACTTTTAGTTTGGGGTGGAGTATAAACAAGATAAATTGGGACAAGTTTGAACGTTCTTTAGAAAATGGGTATGCATAGAGAAATATTGTGTAGGTGCTTAAAGTAAAGGTGTGGATAAAGAATATTTTTTCTTAAATAAATACCACAGGTGGATGAATGGATGCACAGTGTGATGTGAGGTGGGTTGTAGGATGGGAAACTACTTGGTGAGAGGTGTAGTGGATTGGTACTTTGGTGCATGAATGCATGTGAAAGGAGGTTTGTGGCTGAGGAGTAGTAGGTGCACCAGAAGGTTATGATTGAGGCATAGAAAAATTGGTGTGGAAAATAAAATAAATTCCATTTAATGCTGAGAATGGTGGTAAGTGGAGATCAATAAATGCTAAAAATTTGGAAAAGGTTATAAAATTCGGGTTGGTGAAATCATTTTTACCTTTTGATTGTGAATTTATCGAGCGAGTTGAAGAGTGAATTATGTAAAGAAAGTCCAAGAAAGTTGTCATAGAGATGGAACTAGATAGATTTGTGTATGGGAGTGATTCACACTCCATTAGAGAGAGTGTTTGAGAGAAACAAAGGTATGTGGGAAAGTAAATCCACAAGCTAGGGTTTGATTTTTAAGCTAGGGAGTGCAAATTTTAAGTTGCAGAGCTCAAATTGACTGCAATAAAACACTTTTATCATCACTATGGCATTAAAGTGAGAACATGGAGTGATTACAAGGGACAAGAAGCATAAGGAAGTAGAAATAAAAGTTGAAAACGCCTTGAAAGTCAATTTTCAAAGATGCAGTACCTAGAAGTTGTATTCATGGGCCGTGATTGGGAGTCACACGTTCAGTGATGCAAAGTAAGTGACTACAATCATAAAAAAAAGGATAAAAAGGATGAATTAGAAAAAATTCTGGTGGTGAAAACAACCCTGTGAATGAAAAATAACATGGCAATATACGACAATGCAGGGGAGAAACTACTGGCACAATTAGGATTTTTACAGCTTTATGAGCTCCCATATTATGGTAAACTAGAGAGACTTTAAAAGTGGTTGATGAGGACTTATTTTAATTTTCTAGGTGGTAAATGAGATTTACCACACCCCCAATTGGGAGACTGAAAGGGTTAAGAATCTCAGACACCTAAGTCAGCAATGATCTCACTGATAAAGAGGGCGTAGAAGTAACCAAGAAAGTGTTGGCTTATGTGAATGACAGGCATGTAATGAATATCTCTCAATTACAAAAATAACATGTTATTCAGGAGGTAGCACACCTCCTCACCAAGTTGAACAATCAAGAGTGTTGGTCATAAGTAAACAAAGTATGGTTCTACATTGCTAAGAATATGATAGAAGGGGTCATCTACAATTTGGTTAATTTCATTACTGAGACTATCATTGTAGAGGTGCACCAAGGAGATAAGATAATTTTTCACACGATCCTTTTGTCCATTGTGTTTGTAGATATTGGAATTCCTGATGAGCCAAAAGATAAAATTTGGTAATACCCTGAGGAAAATAGATCCCTTGTAGATATATTTACAAATTATACATGTGGTGGATCCATAAGCAGACCCTACAAGCAGAGGACATAACTTTGGTATGATCTCCTGTGCATTGTGTTTGAATGTCAATGGAGAATACCCAAGGATCTTACTTCGGTATTGGATAAACAGGTTCAATTTTTTGTTTACCAACACTTTTACATAGGATGTTTTGGCATGAAGGATGGAAAGTGGAGCCCTTGGTGTAAGATCCCATATGCCTTCACTGTGTGTTATTTTCATGCATCAGTACATATATTTTCAAACACGTGAAGGTTGATATTCAATGCAGATATAGTATATTGTGACTATCATATAATCTGGAATACATATATCTACTCAGGTAAGTCCACTTATATTGAAAAGTTGATTTAAGATGATATTAATATTAATTCCATGAGCTTGGAAATTGGGAATACTGGAAAAGCTAAGGTATACATCTACCTTAAGCCCAAAATGGAGAATGGAAAATACTTTGAGAATGAATTTAATCTCCTTGAATTTACCAAGGTAAAAAATATCGTGGGTACATTGCATGATGAGGAGACTACTTTTCCCCATGGTGATGATGATGAAGAAGAAGAGAATGAGGAATTAAAAGAAGACAGTGGTGGCCTAGTATATGGTAGAAGAAGGCAGCCCACCATAGGAGAGAAAAGAGCACATAAGATAACCCCTCCATTGTAGAAGGAAGATGAGGAAGTAGGAATGGAGATAGGATTTCTAGGTTCAGGAGAAGGTACTGATGACCAAAAATATGTAGTAGAGTGCTAACAAGGACAAGGAATCAGGGCGTAGGGCCATCATAACCACCAAGGAGCTCACCTAGGAACTCCTCTATGAAGGTAGAACCAATAAATAAAAGGCATAGGTACATCCCTACTCAAGATAATGAGGGAAATAAATCAGAGGACAACACGCCAAAGACTTCGGTTAAGACTAACGATGTTAAGGAACCTTGGTATAAATAATTAAGACATGATGTAGGAGGATTGGGGGAAAAAGAAGTTGGTGATGACTCTGTGTAAGAGAATAATGAAGATAAGGGAAAACCATCAGGTGCACCTCCTGCCACACAAATAGGTGAAGGAATAATGCTTGATGCGAGTGTGTACATCCCTAAAGGTAAGTTCTTTGGAAATGATAAGTATGGATATAAATATGAAAATCCTACAACAGGGTATATCAAAGACCGTACCAAAATCATCCATGCTAGGTTCCAAAGTACCTTGGAACCTATTGGGTTTTTAAATGGATCTTTAACAAACCACAGTTAGGGGAAATAAAGTCCCTCCTCTTTAATGGGAGAGGTTCCCTTATTGAAAGCAAGCAACAAAAATTATGTACAAATATATAAATTTCAAAGCATGGATTCCTGATACTTTGAAACATTTATGCCCAAAGATCATCAATATGAAAGAATATAATAATTAAGGAGATGAGGGAGGAAGAAAATAAAAATACCTTTAGGAAATATAGATAGAAGAGTATAACCTTATAAGTATTGAGCTAGGGAGATGCAGACTAGAATCATTCACTTTCAAAACAGATATAATTTCATGGAAACAAAGTTCCAGAAATCATATAAGCAAGAAAAAAAAAATTCTTAGTGTGCAAAGATGGATGATTCACAAATTTTCAGACAAGGAAAGAAGGAGTAATAGAGGAAGAAAAAGGAAAAATTCTATATCAAAGACTTGTATCCTGTCTTCATCCAGCTTCTGGAGATACATGATCCTCTTGTCCAAGGAACTGGTAAAACTTGAATCTTCAATAGCCTTCATTAGATGCAAGGCTGATAACTTCACTATTAATGGAAACTAAGCTTCAACACCATACACCACTTCAAATGGAGACATCCCAATTGCTCTTTTGGGTGTAATTCTATATGCCCAGAGAGCATCATAGAGTTTCTTGTGCCAATTCCTCTGAGAGACAATGAAAATATTACGAACGATGGTTACCAAATTCTTATTTGTTGATTTTTCTTGTCCATTCCCTTGGGGGTAGTAGTCTGAAGAATGAGCAAGGGAAATTCCATAACCATAGCAGAAATCCATAATCTCAGAAGAAGAAAAATTCAAAGCATTATCAGTCACAATCTTGTTTTGTACCCCAACCTTATCAATATGTGCTCTTTAATGAAATTACACACCACCTCAGAAGTAGTGCTTTTGATTGGAATAACCTCTACCCACTTTTTGAAGTAGTCTGTAATAGTTAGCACATAAGTATGCCTAGCACTGGAAGGTTGGTTAAGAGTTCCAATGAAATCCAATCCCCACTGTTGAAAAGGATCATCAATCACTACTGGCTTTAGTGGAAAAGAATCCAACTTAGGTCTCCCAACAAAAGTCTGACAGGCTTCACACTTTCCTACTCATTTGATGCATATCTAAACAATGTAGGCCAATAATACCCAACACAAAGTATTTAATGGGAAGTGACATTAGAAGAGAAATGGCCTCCATAATCCTGATCATGAAAACTTGAGAAAAACTTCTTCTGTTACTCTTTGTCCACACACTTCAAGAATATTCCATCTACGCCTTTCTTGAACAAAGCATTCTCCCACAATACATACTGTGCAGACCTTAGATTAATAGCCCTATTTTCCTCAGCACTCAAGTAATATGGACATTCTCCATAAGTAATAAAATGTGCAATATCAACATACCATTCATATTTTGAACTGAGGAAGAGGACAACAAGAACATCCACTACTTCTTTAGACAATTCTGCATCAGCTCCTTCAGCAATAAGCTCACACAAACCTTTACCCCTGACTAGCTTAGTTGGATTGATATCAAGGTCATATTCTTGAAATTTTTCTACCCAATTACCTCTCTTAGTTCCAAACTCTTGTTGTGTAAGAATAGACTTGATGGTTGTATCAGGTACAAGCACAAGAGAGTGAGAATTCAGAATATAAAAACAAAACTGCTTGACAGCTTTGACCACTGTAAAAGCATGTTTCTCCATTATAGTATATTTCAATTCATGATATTTCAGAACATAACTCATGAATGCAATCAGAAGTCCATGATCCTTAGAATTATTTTGAGTTAGCATAGCAGCCAAGGTATTCTCTGTAGCATAGCAATAAATGGTAAAATCCTTGCTGAAATCAGGATATGCTAAAATGGGAGTTTTAGCAATGGATTTCTTGATAACTTCAAATGCTTCCTTACCCTCGGAATTCCAACCAAATTTTTTCTTTCCTTTCATCATGTGAGAAATTATCATAGTCATTTCTGTAAAATAAGGAATGAATCTCCTTAGGAAATTCATCTTACCAAAGAAATAGTGAACACCCTTTTTTCTCGTGAGAAGAGGAATATGCTGAATTACTTGAACTCTTTCTGGATCTATCTTGATTCCCTCTTTGGAAACAATATTCCCCAGGAACTTGCCTTTAGTGACATAAAATACAGACTTCTTTGGATTGAGAGAAACTTCATGTTCTCTACATTTCTAGAGGACCGCTTTAAGGTGTTGAAAGTGATATGCCCTTGTTTTGGAGAAAATACTCAAATCATCAAGGTACAAAAAAATACACTTTCACTTTAGACTACCAAAATCCAATTCCATTACCCTTTGAAAGGTGGCACCAACATTGATAAGACCAAAATGCATTCTCTTATAGGAAAAGGTGCCCCTAGGAGTAGTGAAAGAAGTTTTGTGTTGATCTGGGGTACTAACTTCCACTTGATTGTATCCATACAATCCATAAAACATAGATAACATCTCAGATCCTGTGACAACTTACAATAATTATTTCATCATGGGAAGAGGATAGTTGTCCTATAGAGAGGCCTGATTCAAATTCCTGAAATCCACACAGATGCGAATCTCACCATTCTTCTTCATGACAGGCACATTGTTGGCAATCCATGTTGAATGATGTATAGGGAAGATGATCCTTGCCTTTAGTAACTTATGGATCTCTTGAAAAATAGTGCCAGCAACCTTTGGATTGTATTTCCTTTAGTTCTGCTTGAACAATTTGATCCCAAGTTTCAGAGGGATAAAGTATTACATCTCTTTTGGTTGGAAATCCTTGAGATCATCATACGAATAGGCAAGAACATCAACATACCTTTTTAGTAGATTTACTGCCTTCTTCTTCTCCTCTTGAGTGCATCATTTTCCAATGTTCACCATCTTGGGTTCATCAGGACTTCCAATATTAATATTTTCACATTCAACAGTTTGTTGAGATCCTTGGGAAGTTTTAGGCTTAATGTACCTATCATGCTTATCAAAGAGATCCTCCAAACTCACAAGTCCTTTCGAGATCTTGTTACCTTTCAATTTGAAGCAGCCATCTTGATCCATCTCTTCCTTGATATCTCCTTCATTATAGGATATACACTCTCTAGGAAAGGTCTCACTTCCTTCAAAAAACAACTGGTCAAAATTATCCTTAAGCTCCAATAATGGGAGCAAGTGTTGATCATTATTGAAAACATGCCAGTTATTTGCGTTATCTAGTACACTAGGCCTAAAAATCATTTCAATAGTAAATTTCTCCTGAGAGAAATATAGGTGAGGAACCAGCAAAGACCCGTAGATAGCTAGAGAATCAGCTCTAGTGTTCCTTTCTCTTGGCACAAATTCAATGGATAAAGCATCAAGAAACTCAATGGAATCCCAGACAAGATTTCTATAATTTTTCAATCTCCTTTTCTTCACTTGAAAAATATATTGGACTTGTTTCACAATCATCTTTGCATCACCATGAGCATAAATATTCTTCACTCCCATTTCTTTTACCATGTTCAATCCAAGTTTGAGTGCCTCATATTCAGTTGTATTGTTTTTATTTTCAAAACAAAGCTTGAAAGAAAAAGAATGAATGTTCCCTTTTGGAGAGGTCAACACCACTCCATCTCTAGAAAAAATTGAAGAGCATCTTCCATCAAAATCCATAGTCCAAATGCCATTGGGGTCAAGAACCACTCCCTTAGGAAGTTTTTCCTCATCTTATGACATGATCATGTAGTTACCATGCCCTGTATCTTCATAGAGTATCTGTGCTTTTGGATCATCAGTATTTTGCACAATGTATTTAGTTTGTCTCTCAGGTAGCAACTTCTTCATTTTCCCATTGTCTGGGATCAAAGCATGTGACCAATCCATTTGAATTTTACCTCCTACCTCCTTATATAAATTTCTACTCAATAACATCCCACATGAGGGAGGAATATTAGCTACCAAAATGGTGGCTAAGACCCTTTTCTATAGAAAAGAAACAAAAGCTACTTGTGCATCTTTAATTCTTCCAACCAAAGGTACTTTCCTACTTTCCATGGAATAGCAAGAACCAAAGACACGTGTTAGATTCAATCCTGAAACATGAGCTACTTTGGCAGGCATTACATTTTCTGATGCTCCTGAGTCTATAACACAATTACTGATTTTATGGCTAGCTATGAGAAGAGTCACATAGAATGGTTCAATTTTCTCATTAGGGAAAGTGACTGTAACCACAAGGCTTGATTGAGATGAGGAAGAGGGAGTGGGAAAAATACCTTTTGAAGTACTAGATGAGAATTTTTATTTGGAATTGACAAATTTTACCATTTTAGCAAAAGCTTTTAGATGTGTTTGGTAAAACTCTACCCCTGAAATTTGGATTTTGGTCTTTTTGAGGTGATCAATAATATCAAAAGATCCAGAGGTAGATGGGGCATCATTACTAGGAACTTAAGAGAATTTTAATCTATCAATTTTAGGATTTGACGAATAAGGAGCTTTGGGAAAAGAAGCAAAAAAAGGGGAATTAGCATTACTCACCTTTTTTGTGGAGGTAGTGGGAATAGGAGCTCCTCTTCTTGCAACCAATGGAATAGTTATAGGAAAATCCTTGGTCTTCTTAGCAAGCTGCACCAATTTTTCTTTTCTGTTCATTTTCTCCCGAGTTATAATAGCATATGAATCACTATTCATATCTACCACTCTTTCATCATCCATACCTTTAGTGGTGAGGAAATGAACTTGAGATCCACCAATCTCCTCTAGTTCTTCATCAATCTCTTCTTCTGGTTATTCATAGAGTTCATTAAACTCCTCATCATCAGGTTCTTCAACTTCACAAGTTAGATTGACTGGAACCTTGATGGGTGGGCCTTCAATAGCCAATATGGCTAAGAAGATGGTTCCTGGGTCAAAAATTATTCCTTGGAACACTTAGTAAGGAGTATGTTGAGCCAATTGTTTCTTGAGAGCAATGAGATCATTTGCAAGCTTCTCCAATAACTGATAAAAATTGGATCTAGGGGAAGAGGAAGAAGAAGCTTTAGATTTGGAGGATTATCTTTTTAATGTACTAGACATGATTAAATCATTCTCAACACCGATATCTAACCATTGATCAGCATCCAGAGTTGCAAGGTTAGCTCTCCTTAATGCATAACTCACTTTAGGTAATTGAGCATTGAGGAAGAAGCACCTTTGGATTTGACACATTGGATGAGTATTTGGTGGAATTTAGCCACAAAATCCCTCATGGACTCAAATGGTTCTTTCTTGATATGAGAGATTTGTGCTAATAGAGCATGCACATCTTCAGCAGGTTTGAAATGCTACTCAAACTGAGTTGTCATGGTATTCTAATTAGTGATCGCTCCAACAAGAAGATGATAAAACCAATCGGTAGAATTTTCCTGCAATGTATCCACAAAAATCCTAATAGAGAAATATTCATGTTCAACCCCAATAATCCCATAGGGAATAATGAAGGCTGTAATGTGTTCATCTAGATGAACTTTCCCATCACCTCAAAACTTGAGAAAAATTTTCTTGTTACCCCTAGGTAACTCATGCAATGGCTGAGGAAGAGCAAGAGGCCTAACCTGTTGTCCCCAAGGAAAATGGGCTTCCATCTTTGGAAAAAATGAGTGAAGGGGAACAGAAACACCAGAAAGTATCAAAGCACGAAGATTAGGATTGATATGTTCTTGAGGAATGCTATCCTTGGAATTTCTATTTTTAACAAGAGGTGTGCTTGTAGAACGAGTCCCTATGTTCCTTATTTTTGTAAGAGAGAAGTTTCGTTTCTCTAGAAATTGAAAATGAAAATCCTCAACCCCAAGAGCTTTCTTCCCATGTGTATAACGTAGAGTCACCAGACCAAAGAATGATCTTGAAATTTTTCTTTTAGAAAGGGATCCGTTTGAAACGAAAGCCCCAGCAGAGTCACCAAAAAATGTTGTGTTTTTGAATGGAACTATAAAAAACCATAGTCAGGGGACAATAAGTCCCTCCTCTTTAATGGGAGAATTTCCCTTATTGAAATCAAGCTATAAAACTTATGTACAAATATACAACTTTCAAAGTGTGGATTCCTGATACTTTGAAACGTTTATGCCCAAAGATCATCAATACAAAATAATAGAAGAATTAAGGAGATGAGGGAGGGAGAATATAAAAATACCTTTAGGAAATATAGATAGTAGATTATAACCTTATGAGTATTGAGCCAGGGAGATGTAGAATAGAAACATTAACTTTCAAAATAGATATAATTTCACAGACACAAAGTTCCAGAAATCATAGAAATAAGAACACAAAGTTTCTTATCATGAAAAGATGGATGATTTGTAAATTTTAAGACAAGGAAAGAAGGATTAAAAAAGGAAGAAAAGGGAAAACTTCTATATTGATTATTTAAAATCTATTATATCTACAGAGGACTAGGATCCAACCCTAACCATGGTGCAGAGAATCCATTAAATAAATTACAAGAATGGTTACATTCGGTTACAGAAAAGATGGAACTGATTCAAGAAACCAATGTTGGAACTTCTCCAATGCCTTGGTCATTTCCATACCTGGTGGTAAAACCAGATGCATTGAATTGCAACCATTCATCCTACCTTTGTAAACTTTAAATTTGAGCCATCCACATGGAAGAGATTTAAACTGAGGCGGGCCTGGGGATGCCTTTTGTATTTTTTGCCTCTTAGATAAATGGCACTTTGGAACATTTTGGCCCACCCACCCACTTTTGATACAGGCTTGACACAAGTGGTGACAGATTCGTGGGTCACTTTTATACTTTTACCTCTTTTCAATACGGGCTCAAAAACTCAAATTACTCTGCCGGCCTACCTCCCTACCTTGACTTTTCAATGGCATCAAAACACAAAAAGGGCCCACATCCCCACCTTCACTTGAAACGTGACCACATGTCCCTTTGTGGGTTAGTTCAGTATTTTTTTTATTTTTTACTAAGTCCCTTTTGTTTGGTGGGGCCATATGTTTGACCCTGGACATGTGGAGACTCAGCACACATTTGGGACCTCCCTCCAGATTTTGATTTTTGAAGTTGCATCAAGCTGACATGTGGACGCTTCCGCAAACTCTTATGTACTTAGCTTATTCAATAGCCGGCTCCGCCCCTTCTTTGACTCTGACCACGTGGAGATACCACACAAATTTAGAGACCCACTCTTAATTCTTCCTTTGATGTTGTACCAAAGAAACACATAGAGGCTTTCATCAGTTCTTCATACTTATCCGATTCAGGATTGTTTTGTCTTCATTTTGGATCTGGGACACGTGGAAAGCCTGTGCTTGTTTAAGGAATTCCCTTTGGGCCATGCCCTTGGATTTTCACCATTTGGATGCATGGAGGCTTCTACTATCACTTGAAACATGGTCACACCGCATCCAATCTGAGATGTCCACGTACTACCTATGGATGTTCGGGAAAAAATTGACAGGGAGGAAACACCCATCATTCATGAATGTGGAGAAAAATAAAAGAAAGGGAAAACCCCACATTTACACCTAAAATTCAAATTGTTCTCCATGGAATGGAAAACTACAAATAATACCAGGTTCGATGCGACCCACAGCCAAAGAGAAAGATTGACAATGACATCTGAGTGAAGGAGAATATTTTTAAGCAAAATCATGGATTACTCCAAGGTAACAACTCAAAATTTTCAATACTTGGCTTCAAAAAGAGGGGGATTTTGAGGGTGACAATAGAATCCAATGACCTTTATGGTTGGGAATTGATGGATTTAGAAATGGAAACCACACGCACCTACAAGTGACTATCATGGAATATGTAGAATCACAAGGATGAGACTAATTTTTATTGTGTGAGGAGTCTTTCATTTCTATGTAGATGAAGAAAGCACCACATTCACGCTATGTAATAGTCAAGTTGGCTCAGATGTCAAATGAGCAGGTGAGTAATGCACTGAAAAAGGTATCTATATAATTTGTGTGTAGAACCATTGATAAAGAAACAACTATTTTTGCTTTATTAGAAGATAGAAAAGATAAGGACACAAAGATTAAGTTCGTGACAGAGGAAAAGGAGAAAATTGAGGTAAAGGTTCAAATGGTACTTAGTATGGTGGAGCAGATAGGTGATGAAATTTTGAAGGCGAGGTCGCATCTAGAAGAGAAATTGGCACAGAGGTTCCCATATTTTATGCATTGTTTGTGCACTCTGGTCCATATGGTGATGGATGAAAGTACAATAAGGATGCCAAAATGAAAGGATGTTACGGAATAGGAAGAAAAGTAAAAGGCAACAATAGCACACAAGATAAATGGGTATGATTATGTATTGTAGACATTGAAAGAATAAATTACTAAGGCAAACTTGGCACTAAATATGTGTGAAGATCCTAAAAATATCATTAAGACAAGGATTCTAGCATAGGAGAATGAGGTCCTTGAGGAAATGAATAATGATGCACTTAGGCATGAAGAGCGACTAACATTAGTACAGAGAAGTGTGATGCGCTTTCAGCAACCTATGATTCTCATAAGAAGAAGATCAAATAAATTGTTAAAATCATCACGCAACGTATGGAAATAATGTATGAAATGGTCTTAAGTCTAGCAAACACCCTTAGGAATCTATAAAATGAGGGCCATAATATGACTATAGATTAAATAGAAGCAGTACTTGTAAACATCCCTGATCAAACTAATAAGACACGTAGTGATTGGAATGAGTTAGAGGTAGAGATTAAAAGTGATTATCCAAAGTTGATTCTTCTTGTAGAAGGATATAACACCCAAGTATTCTTTCATTCTTTATGTACAATATTTTTTTGCTCCTTATTCTTTATTCATGGAGAGATAAGTCATGGTTACCCATTTCCAGGAGTGAAAATGAAGAAAATGTGGTGTAATGTTGGGTTGATGAATTATATCCTAAGTAGTGGAGGCGTAGAAGGGAAGGGTGCATGGACATAAGTTGTGTAGGTACACGAAGAAGTATAGTGAAATTGGTTGTGTGCAGGAAAGTGTGATATCAGGGCTTAGTCATTTTGCATGATGAGGCTAGATATAGATGTTGATTCCAGGGCATGGACTAGCATGAAGACTTGGAGGTGAAGCAAGGCTATTTTGGACAAGTGGAAGATCAAGCCACATGCATAGTTTTTAGCTATTAATAGGATTAGATCTGCAGTTTATATTATTATATAGTCTATTATTAATAAGCTTTCATGCTTTTCTATTTATCTTGTAGGGTGGCATGGCTATTCTTAGCATGTATCCAATTTTGAGGATGCATGAGTAGTGAAGGGAAAGTCCCCACTACCTATAAATATGTATTGATTTACATGGTTTAGGGATCCCTGTTTTGTTAGTTTTATGCTTCTGGTTTATCAACACGCATGACTTATGGTGATTATGTTATGTATGTATTCAAATTTTGTGTTTTACAATGATTAATACAATGGATCTATGTGGTTGGATAATGGTGATTGATATTAATATGGGTGGATATTGTATGGTTAATCTAATATTAGTTCTTGTCTGATTATTTTTGCACTATGGTTAAGATCTATACTTGTTTATGCTTTAATTTTGAGTGGATATTATGGAGTTTGATTATACATGTGTTTATCATGATAACTCATTGATAAAGTTGACCTAGTACCCTTACGTGCTTCGATTGAGTGCTCAATTCTGGCTAAGTGATGTGCCAACAACCCTTGGGATGTTTGTGTTTCGCACAGAATGTTTCAGCTCTTGGGAATAGAGTTGCTTCTATCCTTTCATTCCTTTGAGAAACAGATAAGGGTTAGGGCTAGGAGGAATACCTGTTTAATGTCGAGAGGGTGTGTGTGTACCGTAGAGAGAGAGATCAGGTCGACTGCAAAGAACTCCTTTTTTCTTGGAAGGACTACCTGCAAGTAAGAATACAAGACCACTAGATTTTAATTAGACAATAAATGAGGGAAATGCCTTGGGCCTAGGAAATATAAAACTTCCTTTCGAAGGTGGTCAGTTCCCCTGCTAATAGGAATTAACACAAATTCTAACAAATAAGCTATTGCCCAATTACAATTTGTTTACCTTGTTAGAACAATAGAGAAAGGGTTGGTCTTGGTTTAGAATCACGGTGACCGATGCCGGTCATTGTAACTGGTACCAGTTGTTGGTAACCGATATAGGTAGGGGTAATGTCTTAGGGGCTTTTGGTGAAGGTTGGTTGTAAGGTGGTTGTGTTGTTTTATAAGGCTGATAAATGGGTGGGGTTAGGTAATGGGGTGATAAGAAGGACTTAGAGAATATGGGGGGGTGTTCTTGGGTTAACGTAAGGGTGGAGGAATGACAGTTAGATGTAGTGTGTTGCTGGGTAGTAGATCTAGGAATAGACTTATGATGGCTGTGATTCAGAAGTTCAAGAAATGTTATTAAAAGGACATACAAGATATTACTTACTGATTATTGATAAGGATGCAGGTCCAAGAACTGTGATGACGACAGCAGAACTTAGGTAGGATGACCTAATAATCAGGAGATGAGCTATCTTCCCTCCCAACGAACAGATGAGTGTCACAAGGCTCTGGTTACTCAGTTGCAGTTTTTGGGCTTGATGTCCTTCTCTGCAAACTCTTCTTCTTTCTTTCACTTGTCTCTGTTTAGCCAAGTAAATTCCAGATCCTTCCAATGATTTCTGATCCGGATCCACCAAAATCCAACCCTTTGTTTTTGGTTGGGAGTGGTCATTTACAGGGAACCGATGGTGGTTACGTAACTGACGGCGGTCGAGTAGGAACCGGTATCGGTCAAGTCAAAGCGGGCTATTTTTAGTAAAATAGCTAGCTTTCCCTCCTTTTCTCCCGAGGGATTAGTTGCAGGCTTGGTCAAGTCATTATGAGGTTGGTTTTAGGTGCGGGTGAGGAGTAATTAGTCATGGGTGTGGATGTGGACCAAGTTATAGGTCTTAATTAGGTTAGTTTAAGGTTAAGACTAGGTCATGATGAGGTGGTGAAATGAGGTGGCAGGTATGGCAATGTGGATTTATTAATTATAAGGTAATTAATAAATAATTGTGTAAGGTTTACGTGATGAGGTTAGGTTACGAAATGAGATGTAGGGCACAGGGGGTCGTAAGACACAAATTTGGTGTCTACATTAGCCCCTTGTTGTTGTGTAGCTTGTCTTTGTTAAAGCTGCATGGACAATAATAAGAAGTGGTTACCCCTGTTAAGGGTATAGGTAATCCCCCTCAAATCTATCACAGATTGAGGTAGCGTGAAATCAGGGATAGGGTTGATAAAGGGAAATGGTGTTGAGATGATGGTAAGATGGTGGGGTAGGTCCAAGGAAGCAGACGCACGTTGAAATGCAGTAGTGCGACCAAGGTACATGATTTGAAGAGAAAACAAGCAATTCATAGGCAAATGTCGATAGTTTATCCAAACAAGGGTGATATAATCCTGGTATCCAAGGCATAGGAAGTAGCTCCAGGGGATATAACGGGTAAGGTACAGGAATGTTTAGGCATGTTTGGCATTACCAAATGGTTGGTTTGGTTGAGATAAATGTCACGGTCTAGGTCTAGGAAAAGTTGGTCAACTGATCAAGTCAAGTACCCTAATCATGCTAAAACACGAATAGGTGAGCTCGATTGAACAAAAAACTACATGTTGGGTGGATAAAATTGTAATTTGTTGGTTTTGGGTGAGGTATTTGAGTGGTGTGGCCTTGGGTCGGGCCAAATGGTTGGTTACAGCCTTGGGTCAGGCCAGATGGTTGGTTACAGCCTTGGGTCGGGCCAAATGGGTTGGTTGCGGCCTTGGGTCGGGACAAATGGTTGTTTGCAGCCTTGGGTCGGGCCAAATGGGTTGGTTGCGGCCTTGGGTCGGGCCAAATGGTTGGTTACGGCATTGGGTTGGACCAAATGGTTGGTTGCGGCATTGGGTTGGGCTAAATGGTTGGTTGCGGCCTTGGGTCGGGCCAAATGGTTGGGTGCGGCCTTGGGTCAGGCCAAATGGTTGGGTACGGCCTTGGGTGGGGCCAAATGGGTTGGTTGCGGCCTTGGGTCGGGCCAAATGGTTGGTTGCAACCTTGGGTCAGGCCATATGGGTTGGTTACGGCCTGAGGTCAAGCCAAATGGTTGGTTGCGGCCTTGGGTCGGGCCAAATGGTTGGTTACGGCCTTGGGTCGGGCCAAATTGGTTAGTTGCAGCCTTGGGTCGGGCCAAAGAAGTCAACAAATAGATTTTCAGCGAAGGTGGATATAGGCGATTGTGTGAGAAAGGGCAATTAGTAAATAAGGGCAGAAATTTGGTGAAGGTAGGTATTAAACCAATATCGGCTAGATATGACCGATATCGGTTAGGTGACCGATATCGGTTCCTTAGGGCACAATATAACCGATATCGGTTATAGGTCAAAAACCTATAAAAAGAAAAATATGGCCTGTCATTGTCACATTGTCATTTTGAAAACCCATTTGAGTTGTCGAGGGTGTATTGTTGAGATTGTTGAATTTTTCAGTTGAGGTGGCACTATTTGAGTGGAGAAGTGAGTGGTTGGTAGGCCCTAGTGATTAGGAGGTAACATTTGATTGGTGGAGGACCCAGTAGAGGAGATTTAGAGCCATGGCACAGCCAGGAGGAGTTGGAGGTGCTGGACTAGTTGGACCACCACCACCCTATCCCACCACGATGACGTATAGTCGTAACGATAGGTTCGAAACCCTTGCATTATGTGAATTTGATGTTATTAAGCTAGATTTGGGGGTGTGGGTAGGAATCCAATATTTTGATAAAATAATGAATAAATTGAAGCTATTTGAAAAATGGAGAGGGTAGATGAGTTAAATAGGCCAAGACGGAAGGGTGGGTAGGTTTTTAGGGTGTTTGGGTGGGTAAATAGAGATAAATAGGCCAAAAATGGATTTGGGGGGGCCACGTCGGGTTCAGCTCCGTAATTTTTCAGTGACCGATGTCGGTCACTAAGTGACTGGTATCGGTCACGAAAGTTTTGGGTGCAGGGTGGGTTTGTGGTTGACCGGTGTCGGTCGTATGTCGACCGGCGTCGGTGGAGAGGGGGACCGGTGGATGGTCATGTGTGACCGGGTACCGGTCCGTAGCTAGGATTATTAATTTGGTTGGACCAGTACCAGTCCTTTGTTTTGAATTTTTGGTCATTGTTGGAGTTGTTGTTGTGGGTGTGGTGTTGTGTTAAATTTTTGGTTGTTGTTTGGGTGTTGTTGGTATTGTTTGGGTTGTTGTTTGGGTGTATTGGTAGTAGTGATTTGGTGTTTGTGTTTATTGTTGGGCTTTGTGTTTTTGGGGGTGAAGAGGGAAGGGGTAGAGGTTGAGAGGAAGGGTGACTTGGTAGGTGGGGGGGGGAAAATGGGGGTGGTTGTGGGGTCGGGTGGAGTAAAAGGGGGTATAGAAGGTTAAAGGAGTTATTGTTTGAAAGGGTAGGTCTAATGAAGTGGGTGATTTGTGTAGGCATGTCAGCAGCTGACTATGTGGGATAGGATGCCTCCGCTATTGAGACGGATGTGGCCACACGTGTCCGTGGCGGACTGGGCCATCATGCGTGAGGTGGGACTCGGCAGAGTCCAGCGATATAGGGCTATAGAGAGGGATCACAGTCTTATGGTCGCCCTCATTGAGAGATGGGATCCGGCGACCAATGTGTTCCATCTCTTGACTGGAGAGATGACTATCACACTGGAGGATGTGTATCGCATCCTTAGACTGCCGATTGATGGGGAGGCAGTATTCCAAGTAGATGCAGAGATAGCCATGGACAGAATTCTATAGGTATTTGGGGATGCAGCCGCGCTATTCACTTATCACAGCATGAGCATTGCCTATGGGGACATGTATCATGCCCACAGACATGAGACATAGCTTTCCGTGTTGATGATGATAGGCATCACATGCTTCGCCCTCCCGGACTCAGAGGGAGGCCGTTTTCCATGTGCATTGATGGGGGTACTACACGAGATAGTGGAGGAGCATACGTGTTATGCTTGGGCACCAGTATACCTCGTGTAGTTAGACAGAGAGCTGTGGGGCTATCACCGAATGAGGTGATTCAGGATTTTTTCCACATTGCTGGGCATATGAGCATATCATATGTATTCGACCAGTACGGCTGCCCCAGCAGCTAGGGCCACAGGTGATATATAGATATGGCTTTCAGAGGTGGTTGGGGGTCGTGGGCCAGCCATGAGCAGTGCTCACCGGACGGGATGTAGCATATTACCATCATTTATTAGAGGGCATGACTACCTTGGATATTATATGGAGGCCTTACAGAGGTCATCAGCCCCGCAGAGGAGCCCGATCATAGTTGCGTTGGATCCAGTATACATTCTGGATAGTGGGACGGAGGTCAGGAGAGCATGAGCGGATACCCCTGGAGAGGGTACGACGGCAGTTGGGGCTATAACAGGATGAACCACCTCCCTTCCCTCAGTACTGGAGGGATGATGTAGAGGCCCCACTACCTGCCCCATAGCCCGTGGACCCAGATTGGGTAGCAGAGAGGCCAGCAGATGATACCGTATATGACACCGGCTGTACAGGATCATTTTTGGTATGGTGGGCAGGGGAGAGAGCTACGAGGAGAGCACAGCCCACACAGCCAGACTTAGCGGCCGTTATAGTAGAGAGGGACCAGCTCAGGGGATAGGTACAGTTGTTACAGGGGCAGCTTACTGTTGCACATGCACAGATAGGTGTATTATAGGGGCAGTTAGCCCAGGCGCAAGTACAGGCACAGCCACAGGTACCACCAGCGCACCGCCACAGGCACCACCATTGGCATCGGCACAGCCACAGGTATAGGTAATGCCACCGGCGCAGCCACAGGCACAGATACCACCACCGGCAGTGGTACAGGCACAGGCACAGGGTGTACTGGTAGGACAGGGGCCATTGTTATTAGGAGTCGGGGGACCAGCCCCAGTAGCTATGGTGGCACGGGCCCGTTATATGGAGGTGAGAGTGGAGGCCCGGTACTATCAGGATGTCGTTGATGGTACCAGGGCTAACTATCAGCCATATGCGGCGCACAGAGCCGAGACCTTGCGGAGTCAGAGATCCCAGGGGGGTACAGCTACAGCAGGTGGGTCAGTGACAGGGAGGAGGTGGGATCTAGGGCCAGGACCCGCAGGGAGAGGTGCTGAGGGCGGTGGGGAGAGTTGAGACATCCCTGGGTCGGAGAAAAATGTTTTTGTTTGTATATTGGATATAGGCACCGGTCTGTGAACCGACTATTTATATCGAGGCCTACATGCCCACATATGATTCATTTCATTCATTCTATGCATCTCGTTGTATATACTGGCCTGCGAGCCGAGTATGGGTTATATATGTTGATACCGGCCTGCGAGCCGAGTATATTTGTGATATGAGAGACCGGCCTGCGAGCCGAGTCGATATTTTGACAGTTATTAAGGCCTGCGTGCCAGCTTTATATTATTATGAGATCACAGAGGCCCCTATGCAGGGAAAGTTGTATATTTGAAACCGTTGATATATAGATATATATGATGATTTTGATCCATATGCTGTGTTTAAAATGTTTTAAGTGTTTTGTTGATGGTTTGTGAAATTTAATGTATGACGAGTTTGATCCACATGGTTTATATATTAATGGTGTTGATGTCTTTTGTTGATGGCTTTTTGAAATGGAATGTATGTATATATAGATGATGAGTTTAATTCACATGTTGTGTATGATGATGGGTTTGATGTATATATATATGATGTCGTATGTATGTTGTCGATGGTTGTTATAATGTAGATGGATGATGTTGCTGAAATTGTGAGGATATATATATGTGATTTTGATGACAAATATTGGTAAATGGTGTTGTTATGTAGGAAAAAGAGGCAGGCGCCACAAAAATTTGCAAAAACAAAGAAACAGCTTGAGGTTTAAGCAAAAAGGGGGCACATGACTGATATCGGTTATGTAACCGATGTCGGTAGCTATATGACCGATAACGGTTATGTAACCGATATCGGTTATTTCAAAATTATATTTCCTAAAAATAGAACTGCTTGGTTGGCAACTTAAGTTCTTATTTTTAGTGTTCTTATTTTTAGATTCATGCAACAAGTTAAATACGTGAATGTGACGCTATTTGACGACTGATACAGGAAATTACATGAAAGAATTTGAGTGATAAGGAGGAAAGAGACAGGTGAAGTGAGTGTGGGCTGAGATTCAGAAGGTAGAAAGATAAGTTATATTTGAAGAGGGTGGTGAACATGGCTAAACGAGGAGAAGCATCCAGCAAGCAGGGACGAGGGGGAAGACAAGTTCCACCCCAAGATGCTGCATCCCGAGAGGTAAACCGTTTTGGTTGTAATTTGATTCTTGCATGTTTTTTGTGAATAGGATGAGAGAAGAGTAAGTGGGTAAAGATGAGAAAGAAAAGGTGATAGGCAAGGGTTTGGGATGGGGTGAGTGCTATGGGGTAGGTAAGCAGGGTGGTCACGTATGTTTTTAGGTATAGATAGGAGTAAACGGGACAAAATAATTATCGTAGGTGTATGTTTTTAAGCAGGGTAGGTATATTTTTTACAGTGACCAGTATCGTTTAGAGATAACCGGTATCGGTTAGCAAACCGGTATCGGTTATCCATAACCGATATCGGTTACTGTAGGAGTTTCCAGAATTTGAGAAAAAACCCGTGGAGATTTGTTCTATTGAATAATTATGTGTCGTTTTGATGTATGTAGGCGGAAGCAGGGTTAAGGATGAATGATACTGTGCCAGCGTTGTTGTCACGAATCCGAGCGGATGTAACACTAGCTGAATGGGCATTGATAAATCATTTGGGGTTAAGTGGAATCCGCTATTATTCACGAATCACGCGTAACCATGCTATGTTGCAGGCGTTGATTGAGAGATGGAATCCAGAAAAGAATACCTTCTATCTGCCAACAGGGGAGATGACAGTGATGTTGGAAGATGTGTTCCGTATTTTGAGACTCCCAATGATAGGAAAAACAGTGTATCAGGCGTTTCCTAGCGCGGGGCGGGCAGCGATAACAGCAGTATTTGGTTCAGCTGCACGAGATTTGACACAGCGAGGTTTAACATTTACGTATGGTACAATGTATGCAACACACCCTAAGGAAACAAGGTTGGCAGTGCTATTAATGATAGCAGTGGGGTATTATGCATTACCGAGGGCGGAGGGTGGAAGATTTCCAAAAGCATTGATGAGTGTTATTTGGGAAATGATAGAAATGAGCGTGACTTTTGCATGGGCACCCGCATATCTGGCAGAGTTATATAGGGGTTTATGGGCCTGCAAGTGAAAACACAGGACGACACTAGATTGTTCATACTTATTACATTGTTGGGCCTATGAGCACATTGTTTGTGTGCATCCAATAGGCTGACCCATCGAGTCAGGAGAGGCAGGAGTGCAGAGGTTGGGATTCAGACGATGGGTCTAGACAGAACAAGAAGTGAGATCCCAGGCCGTGATAGATGACATCGAGTATTATAGATAGGTATGGGAGATGGTGACGATTGCGGATATTTTTTGGAGGCCTTACGGGAACTATATGGTGACAGAGAACATAGCTGAGGAGTTAAGGGGTGTGGAGCGATTGAGGTGGATCGCAGGGCACAGGCCGGGTGAGTACGAGAGGATTCCTCTAGATTGTGTGCGGTGACAATTTGGGTTCATTCAGGATATACCTATGACATATAGACCATACATGAGGATCGACACCGAGGCAACATTCTCACCTCCCCGGCCGACACCTCCAGAAGGGCCAGAAGAGATAGCAGCCGATCGTAGGGTAATGGATGCGGGAACGACAGAGGCCTATAGAGTATGGTGGGTAGCAGAGCTGCGAGGTGCACGTGAGCACCCTGACATAGCTGTGATTACAGTGGAGAGAGATCGTCTACAGGATTTGGTTCACCAGCTTCAATCACAGGTGAATGAGACAACGGGATTGTTAGAGGTTTCACAGTTATGAGTGGAGAGACTAGAGGCAAGATTCCTCCACGCGAGAGGACGTATTCATATGTTACAGGAGATGTTGGTGGATCAGTGGGAGGAACCAATGGCAGTGGCACCTTTGAGGATGGAGAGGCCAAGTGAAGGGCGTCGACGATCATGATCACCACCTGATTCGGGAGGAGGCGCAAGGGTCTAAGTGAATTTCATAGGAATATAAGAATAAATAAGGATGCCGACCTGCGAGTCGATGATAGAGAAGATGTATTTTTTTAACATCGAAAAACTAAATATGTATGTTGTTTTGAGTGATGATAATAATAAGAATGGTTGTGTTTTGAATGTTGTTTTTGTTTGTTTTGAAAAAGGATAAAGATGAATGTTGGCAAACTAGAAATACACAAAAATATTTATATTTACAACACATGATAGGGTATGGTAGGGGATGGTCGAGCTAACCTTGGGAGACCCCATGTCTCCTAAGTGCTGCCTACATAGCCCATTGCACAAAACAAGGAAGGGGCCTCAGACCGATGTAGTTCTCCCTTAGGACCAGGGAGAGGTGAATTCAGGCAATTTGGTTGTGGTTAGGCAATTTTTCGGTTGGTAAAAATATTTATATTGGTAGGGTAATGTTGTTGGTGTTGGTATGGTATTGGGGGTGTTGGTGTAGGTATAGGTGAAGCGAAAGCTAGCTTACCCAAGTAGTAGGGAATCGTGTCCTGATTAAGGTCAACACACAATCCTAGAGTCGAGCAAAAGAGGCAAAAGTGTCCCGTAGTTGAGAAGAGCTAAACAAACCACATATTAATGTAGGATGAGCTTGAATCCCTAGGTACCTTGCATAGGCGAGAAGTCGATAGGTGAAAAGAGTTGTATAATCACAATATATCAGATATACGTCACGTCCCTTGAGTTTTGTTGTTTTGACGAATGGTGAGGTGAGGTGGTTGATATGGGTGAGGGTGCTGAGAGCTTGTTACAAGGTGATTATTCTGACGAAAGAGAACCAAACCTAAATAGACAAGTCCTTGACTCAAAAGTGCTTTTGAAATACTACTTTTATTTTTATTTTATTTTTCTGGAATATAGACTGATCGATGTGGGAAGTCTACAAGGGATATGTATTTTGTTACTCTTGAGGTCTTCACGAAGCTGATCAATGTGAGAAGCTTCTGATAAAGGCTGACTGTGTATAGCTGTCCTTCAAGGGAGCAGTCTATTTATAGTAGCAGATGCGGTGTTTATGTATAGCTGTCCTTCGGGGGAGCAGTCTATATATAATAGCAGCAATAGTTTGGCATATAGTTGTCCTTCAAGGGAGCAGTCTATGTATAATTTAGAGGTCTAGATGTCCATTGGGCATAAAGCATCTAGTTTTGTAGGAAGTTTGACTCAAGAAAATCCCATAAGTGTTTAATTAAGAATGTGTCATTTTGATACTTTGAAGTCATGGACTAGACTAAAAAGGGGAAGGCATCTTTAAGGGGAGGTGATAATCAAACCATGTGAGCTTGATTTGATTTTGAGATGTAGGAAACAAAGTGTATGCGGTGGTAAATGAGCTCAAGGGACGAGCGCAAGGTAGATAAGAAGTGATATAACACTGAATTCAACAGTAGAATGGTCGAAGATGCAAGGCATTAAGGGGCTCAGGCTCAGGTTTACCATTAAGTGAAGCTAAACGATAAGTGCCTGATCCATAAGTGTGAGTGATAATGTAAGGCCCAATCCAATTAGGAGCAAATTTTCCACGTTTGCTCTTTTCTAGTTTGGTTACATGTTGATTCTCTTTGAGGACAAGATCACCAACCTTAAAGGTACGCTCATGAAGTCGCTTATCATAAGCACGCTTGATGCGTTTTTGATAGATTTGAAGGTGGTCAAGAGCCGTAAGACGTCGCTCGTCAAGAAGCTCTAATTGGGCTAACCGCTCTTGGCAGAAATCATCGTTGGTGAGAATATCCTGAAGAGATATTCTGAGGGAGGGTATTTGTATTTCGAGAGGCAAGACAACCTCGGTACCATATACCAAAGAAAATGGTGTGGCATTAGTGGAGGTATGAATGCTAGTACGATAAGCCCAAAGGGCAAAGGGAATGTGATCATGCCAATTTCTTCCAGAATCATTAACAACTTTCATGAGGATTTTGGTTAGGGTTTTATTAGAAGATTCAGCCTGACCATTGGCCTGTGGATAGTAAGGTGATGAGAAACTAAGTTTGATACCAAAGTTGTCACAAAGGTCTTGTAACAACTTATTTTTGAAATATTTACCATTATCTGTTATCAGGCGATGAGGAATACCAAAACGACAGATAATGTGATGGTTAACGAATTCGACGATTTTTTCTTTTTTGGTTGAAATGAGTGGAATGGCCTCCACCCATTTTGTGTAATATTCAGTTGCTGTGATTATCCAACGGTGACGTTGCGAAGAGGGTGGGTGAATCTCACCAATAAGGTCTAAACCCCATTGTGAGAAAGGCCAAAGATCTCGTGCGACCTGTAGCGGATGGCTAGGAGTATGTTGAAGGTTGGCATGTTGTTGACACATAACACAACGCTTAACATATTCGTAGCAGTCGTTATTAAGAGTAGGCCAATAATAACCTAGGTGAAGGATTCATTTAGCCATGGCAAGGCCACTAAAATGTCCACCACAAATACCATCATGGACTTGTTGGATGGTATAGGTGACCTCCGCGCCGGTTAGACATCGAAGGAGGATGCCATCAAAGCCACGTTTATAGAGGAGTCCCCCCATGACAACATAACGAGAAACACTTTTAAGAAAAGCACGTTTTCCGTTACTAGTAAGGTCAGGTGGGAGAACAGAGGTTGTAAGGTAGTCGTGAAATTGGTGGTACCAGGTATCCTGCGAATTAGCAGACACATTATTTATCATACAAACAACCGGGGCTGAGTAAGATGGGGCAAAGAGTTGTTGGACCAAGACGAATATGTCAGAGTCAGTTGGTGAGGTAGGAATTTGCGAGGCTAAGCAAGCCATAGTATCCACAAATTTGTTAGTGGAGCGGGGAATGGTCTGGATAGAATAACGAGTAAATGAGGTCAAAAGTGAATCCACGTAATGTTTGTACTTTTGAAGTTCCTCATTTTTACATTGGTAGATGCCCATAACTTGATTGACTACCAATTGAGAGTCGCCGAAAATATTAATAGATTTGACACCTAAGTGTAACGCAACCTGGAGACCCAAAACAAGGGCCTCGTATTCCGTTGTATTATTAGTGCAGGGGAAATCGAGCCGGAATGAAAGAGGCATAGGCTCAGCGTCAAGAGGAATGAGAACAACGCCGGCTCCTCTGCCGCGCTGGCATTTGGATCCATCGAAGAAGAGGGTCATTGGATAGGACTCCTCCCTGAGTGAAAGAGTGGCGATGAGTTCGTCAGGGAAATTAAAATTGGTAAATTGTTCCCCAAGTAAAGGGGCCTCCGCGAGTTGGTCCGCAATAGTTTGTCCTTTGATTGACTTCTGATGTATAAATTCAAGGTCGAGGTCAGCGAGGAGCATAAGCCATCGGGCGATGCGTTGGTTTAGATGTGGTTTGGCATACATATAATGAATGGGGTCCGCGTTGGTGATGACAAAAGTTTTGTGATTCAGGAGGTAGTGTCGGAGTTTGGTGGCTACGAATGATAGGGCTAGGCACAGTTTTTCTACATGTGTATACCTAGTCTCGTAATCCATGAGAGTACGACTTATATAATAAACGGCTTGTTCTCGATGCTCAGAGTCACGATGTGCGAGCATGGCTCCTACGGCATGGTCGGTGGCAGAAAGGTAAAGGTAGAAAGGGTGATCATCCTGTGGTGGGATAAGCATGGGTGGCTGCAAGAGATAGGCTTTGAGAGCTTCAAAGGCTTGGTGACACTCTTCGCTCCATTGAAAGGCAATGTCCTTTTTAAGAAGGTGATGGAAAGGTTGACATCGATCCGAGAGTTGGGAAATGAAACGCCGGATAGATTGAAGTTTACCTTGCAAACTACGTAATTGTTTGAGGTTTTTGGGTGGGGGCATTTCTAGGATAGCTTTGACTTTAGATGGATCGACCTCAATGCCACGCAAAGAGATGATAAAGCCAAGAAGTTTTCCCGAAAGAACACCAAAGACACATTTCTTTGGTTGAAGCCGGACCGAATATTGTAACAGGCGATCGAAAATAATGGTTAAAACATCGAGATGTTCACTGCGATGTTTAGATTTGCCAAGAAGATCATCGACATAATCCTCAAGGATAGTGTGCATAATGTCATGAAAAATGTAAGTCATAGCCCGCTGATAGGTCACACCAGCATTCTTAAGGCCAAACGGCATGACACGATAACAGAAGGTTCCCCAAGGAGTAATGAAGGTAGTTTTATGTTGATCGGCCGGGGCTACCAAAATTTGATTGTATCCCGAAAAGCCATCCATGAGAGAAAGCATCTCATGGCCCGCAGTGAGATCAACAAGTTGATCAATACTTGGGAGGGGGAAGTCATCCTTGGGGCAAGCGAGGTTAAGGTCTCGGAAATCCATGCATATCCGAAGTCCCCCCGTCGCTTTAGTGACAGGTACGATGTTAGAAATCCATTGAGGATAGTCAATAGGCAAGATGAAGGAAACAAAAAGGAGTCGTTGAAGCTCTTCTTTGACCAAGAGGGCAATGCGTGGATGCATTTTTCTCAGTTTCTGTTTGACTGGTTTGGAATCAGGTTTTAGGGTAATGTTATGGACAGCAATGTCAGGATCAATTCCTGGCATGTCAGCGTAGGACCAAGCGAAAGCTTGGTTGCGGGTACGGAGAAAGGTAGTAAAGGCGGCTTGTTCTGATGTGTTAAGGGATTGTCCGATCTTCACAATGTGAGGATCCTCCTCTGTGTGGATGTTGATTTCTATAGTCGACTCATTCAGCATGGTTTGAGTTTCAGACGGTAAGGCGCGTTGAATATAGGAGTCGTCCGCACCAAGGTAAGTGAGGATGGAGTCGTCATCCTGGCACTCAACAACATTAATTGAAGGTGAATCCTCTTCGATCATGTCTGGATATAGAAGGGGAAGAGAAGATGGGTCCTCATTATCGCGTTGATAAGTGAGAGGACCTAGGAAGATAGCATTTATGAAAAAAAAAAGTTAGGAGGGATAGATTCAGGGTCTATCGACTCTGTGGGTGACGATGGCAAAATGGGTGATGATGGTTTGGTAGGGGTGACATCGTCATCTTCCAGGATACAACTGACATGAGGTTTCTCCGGTGTAAGTGTTTCAGGAAATCCGAGACCACTACGATCATTGTGTTTGCGTGTAGTCACGGGAATGATTGTATGTCGGCCTTGTTCATAAAGACCAAAACCAAAGCCTTTCCAAGCACAGCGAGTCAAGAAGGTGAGGGCGAAATGACGATTTGTCAGGTATTGAAAATCAGATTGGAAGGGAACCACCCCAAGAGGAGGTTCAGGGGTAACGGAGGATGCGTCGACACCCCCATACGTTAGGTTGGTGCGGCAATTAGGTGGTCCGTAAGAGATTACCTCCCCCACGCGACGGTCGTAGGTAGGATGCGCATGTAACTGTCCGTACTCCTGTGGGGTATGGAAAGAACTAACGTTATATAGGCGGTACTCCCCCAGCGTAAGGTGTTGAAAAACATCTACTAAGGGGTCTGAGGTTGGGATGTTGTCTGCGGGAAAGGAAGTGGTATTTGTGACGGTGGTTTCATTGGTTGAAGGTGTAGGTGTGGTTGAAGTGGATGGTAGAGGTGTGGTTGAAGTGGATGGTTGGGTTGGATGAATGGGTGTCTTGACTGGTACAAGCACATCATTAGGGCGATATAACATATTATAGGTTTTGAAGGGGGGAGGATCAGCTTTTACGGTGTAGGACTTCCCCTCGTACTCAAATTTTATGCATCTATGTAAGGTGGAGGGAACGCATCCCATAGCCCGGATCCAAGGGCGGCCTAACAACATATTGTATTGGAACTCTCCCTCAAAAACATAGAAGAGTTCGAGTAAAGTGCGTGGCCCTACACGAATGTTAAGGATCACGGTACCTAAGGTAGAAGTAATAGCATCATTGAATGACCGCAACATGATGGGGTTGGCACACATGCAACTAGAAGGGATATTCATTTGTTGGAAGGCTTTTGAAGAGATGATGTTTAGGCTAGCACCCCCGTCAATCATAACACGACGTACCTGAATGTCCCGGACATAAGCTGAGATGAAAAGAGCAGGGTCAGGATCTTCTGCACCAAAGTCGACAATTTCATCTTCAGAGAAACTGACAGCAGCGGCTTGCTGTACAGAGACAGAAGTGGTTGGGGAGATAGGTTGTTTGGTGAGCGAAGCAATGTGATTGGGTGTGAGAATGGAGGTAACAGGCAAGGTTTCATTAGGTAAGACCTCTATCCCTTGAAGGATTTCAACGAGAGCTTGTCGATGAGATTCAGAAGTCTGAATGAGATCATACAGTGTCATTTTTACAGGCGATTGGTGAAGCTGTTTGATCATGGTTCGGTGGGCAACTCCATTAGAGACGGGGTAGGCAGGTCCACGAATAACCACTTTAGGTGGTGGTGCGATCGGGATGGTGGACGGAGAAAGAGAGGCCGCAGGTGTGCTTTCTTTCGCTTTCCCATTGTTTTTCTGCCCTCGAGTAGCAACACTAATCATATTGATCTCGTGAATACGAGAGGAGGAAGACGGTAGGGATAAGTCATGGTCTTCGAGAGGTGGGGCTGTAATAATGATAGATCTTGGTGAGGCGGGGACAGGTGGTATAGGAGAGGGAATTGAAGCTAAAGGTCTCTCCCTTCGTAAGTTGTCTTTCTTAACTTTTCTATCTGAGAGAGGTGACTGACGAAGTATGGCTTTCAACGCTTTGCATCCCTCTACGTCATGTCCTGGTGTGCGGTGGTAAGCGCAGATTTTAGACTCATCATAACCTATAGGTCGAGGTTTAGATGGATCATAAGGTCTAAGTGGGGGTAGGGAAATGGTCGCATTCTCCACCAACATAGCAAGGATTTTGGCGTAAGACCCTTTGAGTGGGTCAAAGTCAGAGGAAGATGAGGCTATTGACTGGGTAGATTCTGGTAATGACGGGGTATGGTTGATTTGTATGGGTGGTGGTTTAGCCAAGGGGTTTTGATAATGGGTTTTAACTAAACGTGGCTTCTTTGGCGCAGAAGCTATGTTTCGCTGGTTAGATGATGAGGCCACAGATGATGTGGTATCAGAAAACAACCACGGAGAAATAGGAGTGACAGCAAACAAATCTTTTGATGATGGAATTTGTTTAGGGTTGATAGGTGGACATGATACGCGGGGGTGACGGTGTTGATATACCCTTGGGTTTCTGTATGGGTGCAGAAGGCGTAGGTCTTTTTAAAGAAAACGCAGGAGGTATGATATATTGATGCAAGGTGGAGGGATGAGGTCCCAATATGGAAGGTAGGTGTGACGACGATGGTTTTAGTTGTGATAGAGACATAGGTTGAGGAGATTGAGTCTGTCTCCTAAGTGGATGGACGGCTTTATTTTTAGATAAATCTAGCCGCTTAGGTGGGTGTGTTAGACTGGGTATTGGTGAGGTCCCAAGCATAGGGGAAGATTTGGTTAGGTTAATAGAGGTGGATGAGGTATTTGGTAGAGATGAGGGGGGTGAAGATGAGGACATAGGCATTTTAAGCTTCTGTAAACACTTCGGGTATATGGTAGAGGCATCTGGATCGGTCATCTGCATTTGAGTAGAATATGGCGTACTCAAACATTCCCATAGGACTCGTCTATCTTCTGAGGGATGACAATCCTCACGTGTGAATAGGAACTTTTGTATGGAAGAAAGGTGGGTTGTGATTCCGGTCCACTGTGGGTGTGATACAGGGGGTAGATGAGGTACTGTATCAATGGGCGTTAAGAGGTCAACCGGTCGCTGAAAAGATTTAGGTGATGAAGAACTAATAGGTAGGAGGGCGTGTTTGAGAGGATCCGTCATGTTTAAAGAATGTGGTGATGTCGGTTCAAGAGGCTTCTCGTCTAAGGATGACAAAAGAAGTGGCGAGCCTTCCTCTTGTACAACAAGAATGGTAGAAGGAGACGTTTGGGAAATAGATAAATTAGATAACATCCGCTCACAGTCTTGCAAGGATGTGGTGTAAGAAGGCTCATTTGTGAGAAGAGAACTCTGGGTGGTTAATTCCTTGATGGGTAAAGGAACGGCAAGGATTTCGTCTTGTCTTGATGGTGATGAAGGGGGTTCGGGTTCCTGCGTTAGTGAAGAGGCTTGATTCAGAATTTTTTCGATAGAGGCTTTTGGCTGGGAGTCGAAGACTGCATGGATCTCATGAACACTCTCCTCGGCTAAGATATCTTGGTTTATGTTACTGTTAGAAGAGTGATTCGGGAATGGTTTGTTGAAAATTTTCAAATTTTGGTTAGCAGGGGCGTTAGGATTATCGAGGGCTATATCCCCTGCATCAACCATTTCCTGCACTATGTTTTTCAACATCTTGCAGTTTTCATGACTGTGTCCCTTCACGCGGTGGAAGTTACAGAAGTCATTTTCTTTGTACCAAGAAGGTATGGCGCGAGTGGAATCAAACCCGGAGTGAGGTTTAACAGGAGGTAAGGTAATGGCTCCTGCTTTAAGCAATTTTTCCAATATCACACCATAAGTTTCTCCCAAGGGGGTGTAATTGATGGGCTCAGCTTTATACTTATAGGTGGTTTTTGGCGGGGTATTAGACGGTGGTTGGGATTTGACCATCACCGCGTGCACAGCTCCTTTTGATTTCAAAGCAGTCGATGGGTGAGGATTGGTGGTGTTAGGTTTGTTGGTGGAATCTTGGGTTCAGAAATTGGGGTTTTTGTTGCGCAACCGCAATTTCTCTTCCTCTAAGGCTCGAATCTCTAGTTTTCGAGCCATAGTAAAGGCTTCGTCAAATGTGCGGAAAGTTTGAATTTGGAGGGTAGGAGAGATGTGCTTAGCGCAGGCCCGCGTAAAAAGTTTGATAAGTTCGGCCTGAGGCAAGGCATACGTAAGTTGGTTGATAAGGCCCCGCCATCGTCCAACGAAATCTGCGATAGATTCGTCTTCAAATTGTCAGATGGCATAGAGGTCGGTGATAGATACTTTCTTGGCAATGTTAATGGAGAAATGATCCAAGAAAGATTGGGCTAGTTGGTTAAAAGAGAAGATTGAGTGCTGGGTTAAAGCACTGTACCACTCCAAGGCAGGTCCTGATAAGGACATGGGAAAGGTGCGGAGTAGTAAGGCATCGTCGTGAGCAATCAGATAGCAGGCATGTCTAAATGATCGCAAGTGTTGTTGAGGGTCCTCCTTACTATTAAAACGGGTAAATTTTGGTAATTCCCATTGAGGAGGATATGAATGAAGGGGGACAGAAGGGTGGATAGGCTCCCGAAAAACTTGCTCGTATGTCAGGGCGCTACGACTTCCTGAAACAGAAGCCTCCAGATTTTGCATTTTGTCCATCATTTGTTTAATTAAATCAGTAGTTGGATGAGATGATGGTGTGGTTGTGGTAAACGGAGGCAGATTGGGCCAAGGGCCACCACTAGACAATGGTGGGGTTAAATGTTGATAAGGTATGGAGGATGAATGTGTTGAGGCAACCGAATAGGGATGTCCTATATAAGACGTTGAGGTCACCGGATACGTGTGTGGGAATGAAAATGTGGGCGGAGCTTGAGAAGGAAAGCTCGTGTGGATAGGTGGCAGAGAGCAAGTCATGAACGGAACAGTCTGCAAGAGAGACGAGGTAGGAGTAGTCGGCGGTAATGACATGTGGGGCCCAAGATTAACCAAAGGAAAGCCAATCTGTGTCGTATGAACCCCTGAAGCCGCTGGATTGGGAGACGGGGCTAAGGATGCAGAAGGCAAAGCGGAGTTATCAGGTGGAGAAGGAGCTAAATGAGCAGCTATACTAATAGGCATGCCAACAAGGAGTTGACCATCGGGCGTACGGTCAGGGGCATGAGACAAATAGTATTGTACAGCGCTAGGATTAGCATCCAAAAATTTTGCAAATTCCTTATCTCCTACAGGAATTTTAGGAACCTCACTGGTATCCGTAGGGTTCCCCATAGAATGTGAAGGGGGTGATTCAGGCAAAGGCACAGAGCAGGCATGTGAAACCATGGCGGCGGCTTGCTTTCGAGTGATAACAACCATGGACAAGAGTACACAGTAGGGTTTCAATCTATCAGGAACAGAAACAGACAACAAGATGTTGGAATTGGCAGGTTGCTGGTTTCGGAAACTGTGAAAGACAGTAACCGATATCGGTCAGGTAACCGATGTCGGTCAGGCTGTAGCCGGCGTCGGTAAGCTAACCGATGTCGGTATAATAGAACTGGTGTAAGAAGCAGTAGGAAGTTGTTGATTTGGTGTTAATAGTGATTAGTATGCCTACCAAACTGTTCTGTAGTGATCACAGAAAACAGTGTATGACAGAGAAACAGAACTGAAAACAAGCAAGAATGCACAAACAAATTAACAGACTAACCCTAGGGTTAATTTTAATCAATTTGGGCTTATGCCTTTAGACGCAGAATGATGTCAATCCTAAACAAAAGACTTAGGGGAAATGTCAAGTTTGTTTTGGCTTATAAGGTTACCTCAATCGGGCGGAGGAATACCGCGGAAAAAGGGGGGATGTTTTGAGCTGTTGTGTTAATTATGAAGTGATTCGGTATGTGTTGTGCAGTGAAAGTAAGATTAATTTCCTGTCAATATCGTGGAAATCACCCCCACGTGTACGACCTGTTACTTAGTCTACGTTCACTAGAATTGAAAACAACAAGCAAGAATGTAATGCACGTGTTTTAAACCCAAATCAAAAATGATATTTGATGAAGTAAAGAAGATGACTTTCACTAGTGCAAAACTGGGAAAAGCAAGACAAATTCTTTTACTAAATATAACAAAATATCATGTGAAATTTTTAGAAGAAGAAAACAGCAAGTATGCCCCCTATATGAAAGCAAGCAAGAGAAACAAAAACCTGAAATGGGTCCCACCGGGCGTGCCAAAATGTTTCGCACATAATGTTTTAGCTTTGTGGAATAGACTTACTTCTATCCTTTCATTCCTTTGAGAAACAGATAAGGGTTAGGGCTAGGAGGAATACCTGTTGAATGTTGAGAGGGTGTGTGCGTACCGTAGAGAAAGATCAGATCGACTGCAAAGAACTCCTTTTTGTCTTGGAAGGACTACCTGCAAGTAAGAATACAAGACCACCAGATTTTAATTAGACAGTAAATGAGGGAGCTACCTTAGGCCCAGGAAACATAAAACTTCCTTTCGAAGGTGGTCAGTTCCCCTTTTAATACGAATTAACACAAATTCTAACAAATAAGCTATTGTCCAATTACAATTTGTTTACCTTGTTAGAACAATAGAGAAAGCGCTGGTTTTGGTTTTAGAATCATGGTGACCGATGCCGATCACCGTAACTGGTACCGGTTATTGGTAACTGATATCGGTAGGGGCAATGTTTTAGGGGCTTTTGGTGAAGGTTGGTTGTAAGGTGGTTGTGTTGTTTTATAAGACTGATAAATGGGTGGGGTTAGGTAATGGGGTGATGAGAAGGACTCAGAGAATACGGGGGTGTTCTTGGGGTAACGTAAGGGTGGAGGAATGACAGTTAGATGTAGTGTGTTGCTGGGTAGTAGAACTAGGAATAGAATTTGTAATTACTGTGATTCAGAAATCCAAGAAATATTACTAAAAGAACGTATAAGACTTACTTACTAGTTCCCGATGGAAAATACAGGTTCTGGGACTGTGATGACAAAGACAGGGCTCAATTAGGATGATCTGACAATCCATTATGAGCTATCTTCCCTCCTGACGAACAGATGAGTGTCACAAGGCTCTGGTTACTCAGTTGCAGTTTTTGGGCTTGATGTCCTTCTCTGCAAACTCTTCTTCTTTCTTCACTTGTCTCTGCTCGGCCAAGCAAATTCCGGATCCTTCCAATGACTTCTCCCTTTTTTCGATCAAATGAAAATCCGATCCCTTGTTTTTGGTTAGGAGCCATCATTTACAGGGAACCGATGGTGGTTACGTAACTGACGGTGGTCAAGTAGGAACCGGTATCGGTTAGGTCAAAGTGGGATATTTTTAGTAAAATAGCCAGCTTTCCCTCCTTTTCTCCCGAGGGATTAGTTGCGGGCTTGGTCAAGTCATTATGAGGTCAGTTTTGGGTGTGGGTGAGGAGTAATTAGTCATAGGTGTGGATGTAGACCAAGTTATAGGTCTTAATTAGGTTAGTTTAGGGTTAAGACTAGGTCATGATGAGGTGGCGAAATGAGGTGGCAGGTATGGCGATGTGGATTTATTAATTATAAGGTAATTAATAAATAATTGTGTAAGGTTTAGGTGATGAGGTTAGGTTGCGAAATGAGATGCAGGGCACAGGGGGTCGTAAGACACAAATTTGGTATCTACAATTTGGTAAAATAAAAGAATACATTTTGGTTTCATTGCTGGGACTTCTTTTCAAGATATTTGCAAGGATGTTGCATAATGAATATGTATCAGTTTAATTTAGCCAGTATTGAGAGTTGGGTAGAAATTTAGAGGAAGATTTTGCTCACAGATTTAACACGGAACCTAAATTTTATCCATGCATGTGGTTTAAACAGAATCTATATCATGAGCTTTATGAGAAGTTATTTTGTTATTTCCCTATAGAGTTGTGTGAGTGGTTGGTAACATATGCATCAAAGAGAAATTAGAGATATAGAGCACTTTTTTTTGACATGGGAAGAATTCCAAGCTCTACATGATGTTGATGTGACTCTAACACATGCTATAGATCATTGGTGGAGTGGTGTTTTGAATAGCTACATTTTAGAGTATGCAGTTTCTACTTATTCCTATCTAGAGATTGTTGAGTTGTAGTTCCTGTGCAAACCCAGAGGATCTTATTTGCACACTATCCCTTTAGCGATAAAGATCTTGATTATGACCCAAAATTTGGAACAATTTCCTATGGCTAGCTAAAACCCACCACATGTGGGGGAAGGAGTAGCTATGGTGAAATATGGTGGACCTGGTGGTAGAGAGGAAGAGAGAAGAAATTATACTTAAGTTTAATGAGGCATGCGAGAGGGATTTAGTGAAGAAACATGATGTTACTGAATGAATGGTGTTGCAGAGAGAGATGGCTTGTGAAGGATTTGGGGCTCACATGGAAGACGTGGATCCAGAGCATCTAGAACTACCCCATTTTGGAAAGTATAGAAAAGAACCCTCTTCAGCTTCAGATGAGAGCACACTAATTGAAACTGTAGGGTTTGTGGGTGTGCATTTAATCCCTCTTATTGACCTAGCCCTTGTGCTTGGTTTTCTAGTTTCTATGACAATCATTAATAAGAAAGCTATTGCAGGTGGTAGAGTAGCGATACATAGATTCCAATTTCCCTAAAATTTAGGATTTAATTAGATATAACATTCATCTATAGCATTGTATATGTCATCTTTGTTATTTGGGGGTCCAGTTGGAGGTATATTTTCTTATGCATCATCAGCACAAAACATGGGCATTACATAAGGAAGTAGCAAAACTTTACTGACCGTGGGAGTTTAGTTTAGCAAAAAAAATTGGACACAAGGTAGCAAGAGGATCAGGTGGATCAAGTGGTTTGGGATCTAGTGGATATGGTAGTTCTAAAGGTGGAGGGAATAAAGGAGGTAATAGTGTTTCTAAATCAGTTAGGCATGGTCTGCACCATCTCCAAAAAAATTATTTCAAGATTTACCTTTTCCTACCATAATACAGAGGAATTAAATATGCAGTTGAGCACGTGCATATATGTGAGATACTATGACATGCTAAGGGGATTACAACTCTTGAGCATAAAGCAAGTCAGTTTACTACTAATTTTTAGGGGCACATGCATAGTTGATACATGAAGTATGATCAGAACTAGACTTGTGTAGATTATACTGCATTGTGTGATGATTTCTGATTAGATTTTCATATACTTGAGTTTGACTAGAAGAACATCATCACATTGAAGGAAATCAAGCAGGACATGGCTGTAAGTGTAAGGGAGTATGATTCCCATTTTAAAACATTGCTTTCAAAGTTGTCCTATAATATTCACCCTAATCAGAATGTTCAATGGTTTATTGGAGGTTTGATCACACCTTTTAGAAGGACACTCTCACTCAAGAAAATTAATGTAAGAAATAAGAAAATTCCTTTTGTAGTTGATATGATTTAGGTATCTCATTAAAGCACAATAATCAAATATAATATAACAGGTTAAGTTAAGGTTAGATCTGAAGGTACGTAAGTATCAGGTTACTGGAACTAGTCAAGGTCGGGTTTTGGGTTGTTTAGGTCACTTGGTAGTAGGTTATGTGGTTATGTTATTGGTAAAGGTGTAAAATACAGAGACCAATGTCAGTCTAGTACAACCGGTGACAATTTACGAGATATCGGTGACGTTTATGGGTGACCGACATTAGTATGGTAGGGGTGAAATGAACTCAATGAGATCTGATTGTAGGAGTTAGACGGAAGCTAAATAGAAATGGAAGGATGGATAAGGAGGTCTGAAAAGTCTCAGGTATACTAAGATGGGTGTTGGAGGTGAGAATGGGTGATTTGGTGGTGTGGGTAGAGGAATGGCTAACTCTACAATTAGGTAGAAGATTGGAAAAGAACATGCAGAGTATAAACCGATAACAGAAGTAACAAGGCTATTATACTGAAATAGACTATGTTGGTAAAAGGTATACTTACTCTAGTACATACTTGATGGCTGAATGGTGATGGTATTTGATTAGAAGAATGGTGTTTGGTGCCATAATAGTTCTCCCTCGAATGCTTCTATGGATGCAATACTTCTATATTTTTCCTTTTTCTGGATGCGGATGTCTAGGTGCCTGAAAGTCTCTAGTTCTACTTGCATACAACTCTCTTTTCGTCATCTTTCTCTCAGAATGTGCCAACCCAAAAACAAGGTTTCTAAGGTGAATAAATGGTAACCAATGACAGTTCAGGGTTGATCGACATCGGTTTAGGGGTGACCGGTGTCGGTTAAGGTAGGATTCCTTAGGTTTACTAAAAATGGTAGATCTCCCTGATTTATTGGGCTAGGTTGGTTTTATTCTCACGGATCAGAATGAAAGCTTCCCTTCTAATGAGTAGGAATGTGCTTAGATAAATATTAGGCATGTGTTTTTAGGGTTAGACCAAATCTTATCTCATTAAGGCAAGTGAGATTAGGTCTTAGTTAATTATGGAAACATTCCAAGAATAAGTCTAGGGTGAGGTGGCTAGGTGAGGTGGAGGGGTGAGTTGGAAATCTAGCTTAATTAAAATAATTAAGTAATGAATGTTGTGAGAATGGATATTAATTTAATTAAGTCAATTAAATTAATATTAATGTGAGTTGGAAGGGTCCATGGTTAGGTGAATGTCTCTGAGTTGGTTATTTGATGGGGGGCCAAGGGAGTGTGACCCAATTTTTGGTGTCTACGTTTTGTCCCTTTTTGTTGTGTAGCTTGTATTGGTAAGCAATGCTGAAAAAAATAAGATGTGGTTTCCCCATGTGTGGGTGAAGGTGGTGTTGCCCCAAGCATGGGTGAAGGTGGTGTTGCCCCAAGCATGGGTGAAGGTAACCCCCCTCAAACTAGGAACTGATGAGGTGAGAGAAGGAAATGGTGAGTGGTTTGATAAAATGAGGAGGTGGGTGGTATGAGAAAATACGACTAGTTGTTAAAAAAGTGAGGGTCCAGGGCATGGTTATGGTAAGAGGTAGGGAGGGTAATTAGGTAGATCATGCAGACATATGCACATGTTGTGAAATTCCATGAGATACATGGGTTGCTCAACATAACAAATCTATGTTAGCTAGGGTCGTAAAGTTCATCCAAACAAGGGTTGTTAAGGTCTGGTATCCAAGGTAAAGTATAAAGTCTGGGAACTCAACGAGGTAAGATGTAAAAATGCATAGGTGTGGTTTTGATACATCCAAAAGGTAAAGGTTTATTTGGTTGAGGGTCACAGCCATAGGCATGGTAAGGCTGTTAGGCTGAGGAACATAGGTACCATCATAACGAGATGTAATAAAGGAGGACATGGGAATATCCTCAATAAATGGTTAGGTAGGTAGGTGTGGGGAGGGTAGGTGGAGGTAAAAACAGGTAATGGGGTAAAGTTCAAATCGAGAAAATAGGAAAAATGGGCCAGGGTCAAAGGTAGTGACAGTCAAACACATGCACACGTATAAACTATGGCACGGTACTAGGGTGAAGAGCTTAAATAATCTACATTATCCAAGGTTGATAGGTCTATCCAAATAGGGTTGAAGTGAGTCTGGTATCCAAGGGTAAGGATATGGTGTGGAAACAGAACATAGGTCAGGTGTAGGAACATTTAGGTATGTTTTGGTAAACCAAAGTTTAGATTAGGATAAACAACACGACAATAGGCAAGGTAAGGTCATTAGGCAAAACAACATGGGTAATAGCTCCGAAAGGGATAGCAAGCACATGGGTTCAAAGGTCATGAATGGTGATCTGGGTCAAGCCATATAAGTCATGGTATGGGTACGGTTGAGGTACAGGTTAAAAAAATAGGTCCCATAATGCAATTTAGGATGGGTGTAGGTAAGATGGGTGGGGACGTAGGTGGCAATAAGGGTGAGTAAGATCAACAAAGTGGTGGGAAGGGTAAATTTTGGTTGAAAATGGAGGAAAGGGTATCGAGAGGAGTATGACAAGAACTAATGTCTGTCGTGTATAACTAGTGACATTCTAGGTAGACTAACTAGGTTTTGCTAGGCCATAAGACTGATGTCACTTTAGGTACACCCAACCACAGTTTCCTAGGGAACATGACTGATGTTGTTCTAGGTATAATTGATGCCAGTCAGGTCGGGGTGTGGTTAAAAAAGGAATTTTTCATTTTTTGTGAAATCATTTATAATTTTCCAAATAGGGGAAAATGATAGAACATTGAATGAGTTGTGATTTGTTGGTAAAAAGGTACGAGGGATGAGATCCTGTTGAGGTGGAGAGATCCGGTTGGTTAGAGGAGTCAGGTAGACAGGCCCATGAGATCAGGTGGAGCAAGGTGAATGGTGGAGATATTGGAGGTAAATTGTAGCATGACAGAAGTAGGAGAGCATTCGGATGGAACACCAGCATAGCGGCCAGATGTGCCACCATGCCGACAACACCGGGATGAGGTAGGTTCTCAACCTTTCATCTTATGGAAATAAAAAAGGGTGATATGGGTATGGGTTTTTGGTTAGGGAAATATAATTAAATTTATTGGTAAAATTGGTGAAATGAGGGATGGGGGAGGTATGAGGTTGGGTAAATAGGGGTGGGGGATTTAGGTTAGATTTGGGTAGGGTAGGATTAGTGATTAGGCTAGTTTATAAAAGGTTTGGAAAATTTGGGGGGGGGTGGGGGGGGGCGTTTGGACAGATTTAGCTCCGTGATAGTGGCCGATGCTGGTCAAGGGTTGGCCAATGTCGGTTGGAAACTGCCAACATCAATTATGTAGCAAGTGACTGATGTTAGTCACAAGGGACCGATGCCGGTCATAAGGAACCGATGTCAGTTGGCGTTAGAGGAAAATAGATCAATATGTAGAAAAGGCTGGGAAAAGAAGGGTAAGGGATAGGAGATAGAAGTAAGGGGAGTGATAATGGTAAGGGTAGCATGTTTACAAATGTTAGTGAGTAGGGAATAGGTATAATGTGCATGAAAAGAGTGGTTTAGTAAGGGAAAATTTATAGAGAGGGTATGATAAGTAACAAGGGTTGGGGACAAGGTTTATTGGGTATAGTACGTGTTTGGTATGGGAAGGTTTTGACAATATTGTGTTTTGTTGGGTGCAGGTGAGAGATCAGCTACGGATGCGAGATAGGGTATTACCCCTGCTTGTGGAGGTATGAGGGAGTATGACAACCGATGATTGGTGACATGTTACAGAGGTTGGCCTGATTGGGGTTAGACTCTACCGACATGTAGTCTGGGAGATGAGTTTGATGGTCACCCTCATCAATAAATGGGACTCACTAACCAATACCTTCCATCTGATGATGGGTGAGATCACAATCAGCCTAGAGGATATGTATAGGATCTTGTGGTTACCGATAGTGGGGATGAAAGTTTATTCTATCTCCTCAGAGACATCTAAGGAGTTGATGTGGACCGTGTTTGGTGAGGGTCTGGCGGAGATGAGGTTCCATAGTACCAGTATGAGCTACGGAGATATGTACCAAGCCCATCCGGAGGAGATCAGGTTAGTGGTGTTGTTGATGGAGGTAGTTTGTTATTTTACATTACCAGACATGGAGGGTGGGAGATTCCCATGGGCATTGATGAGGGTTCTTCACAACATGATGGAGAATAGGACTTGATTTACATGGGCACCAACATTCTTGGTGTATCTAGTATACCGTGTTGTGTGATGATTTCTTAGTAGATTTTCATATACCTGAGTTTGACTAGAAGAACATCAGAACATATAAGGACATCAAGCAGGGCATGGTTGTAAGTGTAAGGGAGTATGATTCTCATTTTAAAACATTACTTTCAAAGTTATCCTAGGATATTCACCCTAGTCAGAATGTTCAATCGTTCATTGGAGGTTTGATCACACCATTTAGAAGGGCACTCTCACATAATAATTTTACAAATTTGTGTGAAGCACTTGAGGTAAATTTGTGCATAGAGGAAGTTAGGAGCATAGAAACTCGAGTGAGCCAATTTTTGGAATATCATATTGTATCTATGGAAAAAAAAGTTAGAAATGTTTTCAGCTAATTTAGCTCATGAGACACACAATGGTATTTGGTGCATGGATTATGAAATAGAAAGACATATTAAGGAAATTTTCCCTCATAAATCGGTGCATGCCATGTTGCTAGATTTTGAGATATTTCATTTGGATCATGATTCTATTAAGTTCCCCTTATTGTAGTGTGTAAAAAGGAAGAATGTGTCTTGCTATTGTAATATTTTTAAGTCCGTGACTCATGATATAGAGAATTATAGATAAATTGATCATATCCATGATGTTATCAAAACTGGTGTATGCCAGACTAATGTTGCAAATAATTCTAAGGAACATGGTGAGAAACATAATTGTAATCAAAATAAAGGGTGCTCTGATGGAGGTGGTAGAGGTAGAGGTTACCGTGGAGGATTCAGAGGTTTTCGTCACAATGGTGGAAGAGGTGAGTTCCCATGAGGAACATGTTATACATGCGGGTTCCCTAATAATTATAAGATTGAATTCCCTCAAGATATTATTTTCTCTTGATGCAGAAAGAATCACAATTATGAAGAATGATTGGATTTTTATGAGCACCTGAGAAAGAAGAAAAAATAGGATAAGGCCATGGGAATGATTAGAGTACAACACGTTGTGGAAGATCAGTGGATGCTGAAGTTAGTACCTGACCCTGAGATAATCTAGATGTTATTTATTACATGTGCTGAGATGGCATGCATGTGAAAGACTCTGAGGCATAAACCTATCATTACAAAATAGGAATTATTGAATGCCAAGTATATATATATTTCCCATCAAAAGTAATTTTATCAAGAGACCATGGAGGTCATTAGAAACTTGCAAGGTGAGATATAATGCTTGAAGGAAAAATTATGAAAGTTAGAGTAGGAAAAATTAGTTGAGCTTCCTCATAAAGATGTTGATTACTTGAAGGAGGTTTGTAAATTGTTGCACCAAGAGAATATCATTCCTTTGTTTGGAGAGTTGTTAATGGAAAATATGTCGCATGCTGGAGTTGAGCATGAGAGATAGATTTTACATGCTAACTTAACTCCTCACAGTCTTGATTATGACAAAGAAATCACGTTGAATGCAGTCATTGATGGGTGGCTATTGAGTAACATTTTGAATTATACATGCATAAAATTGAATGTAGTCACCTTGGATGTGTGGAATTAGATGAGGAGACCACCATTAGAGCCATATTCAAATGTGTTGTATATGGAAAATAGAAATAAAGCCACACCCATTGGAGTCTTCAAGGATGCTACTATTACTTTGTAAAGGGCCAATTTTACTGGGGACTTTGAGGTCTTGGTGCTTGCAAAAGAAGACAATTTTCCAACTTTACTCGAGTGCCCTTGGTGTTATGCAAGTAATGTTGATCTATTCTTTAATAAGGGATATATTAGTTTTTAGAACAAGGAAGAGTGCATCATCATTCCTTTGAGAGAAATAAAGGCTGAACCCTATGTAGAACCTTTGATTGAAGAGGATTTGAATAGAATCTATGTGTGCACCATTAAAGATCTTGAATTTTTTGAGCCATCAAAGGAAGGAATTATTCAATGGGATGATGCACAGTCTATGAGTTATACACCAACATAGCATGTGAAAAATGGGTGCATGGGACTTATGAAATAGTTGGATAGGATATGAAAAGTACAATAACATGCATAGTACAGCCACGTAGTGTTAGGCATTTGGGTAGTAGCCAAGTACCCATGTACATTGGCAAAGGGAATCCTAATCTAGTTTTTCCCGCTATGGAATCCCAATAGATAGACCGGGTGGAGATAAGGAATATTCTTATTTACACCTTTCTTGGAACACCAACGCATTGGTGGATTGTACACAAATATAGTCGATTAGAGTGGTGAGAAGTGAGAATCACCTTCTCTACTACATTTATTCAGAGGAATGCACCTACAAAGACATGTGAATTACATGGGAAGGATTCTACTTCACACCATTTTTAGAAGTGTGGGAGACTCTGGACAGAGGGGTAGGAGGCCTTACCACCTTCACTTTGGGTTCATAATTTCTACTTCACTTAAAGTGGTTATGCGCGTGCACGGTATGTCTATGCAGAATTGAATAGAGAAATAGACAATTGGTAAGAACTGGTTGTAGGTATGATTCAAAACATTGACCATTTTTCTACTAAACCTCTAGTGAATGAGGAATTACAAGTTATTAAGCGCTTGGCAATGGGAGATAGTGTAAAGGTTGAGGAACTTATTTAGGAATTACTAGGTGAGTCACATTTGGAGGCACGTTTTGAAGAAGAAGAGACATACAAAGAACAAGTTAGGCACACCTTCCTAGAAAAATAAAAAATTAATATGGTCTACATGATTGATGATGAAGAAGTGTAGAACCTCAATGTTGATAATATTGAGGATACATGTGAGTTCTTTGACAGTGTAGATGAGAAGGCATGTGCATATCATGAGCCTATGAAAAAAAATAAGTTAAACATTGGGATAGATGATGAACCAAGGGAATCCATCATTAGTGATTATTGGTCTAACTCAGATGTTGTAAATATAATTGATTTGTTGCATAGCTTCTAAGACTTATTTCCTAGAGGCTACAATGAGTTAATAGGGTACATCACTCTTTGGGAATGATGAGGATCAAGTTAAAGGAAGGTGTGTGCTTGGTTAGGAAGAGGGCTTATAGGATGAATCCTAATCTAAATTTCAAGGTAAAGGAATAGATTGATAAGATTTGTAAGTATGGAATCATTGATCCCATTAAGGAGTTAGAGTGGGTTAGCCCTTTGGTTAAGCATAAAAAAATATGGAAGGATAATAACTTGTGTGGATTAGAGGGAGTTGAATGTTGCATGTGCAATAAATCCCTTTCCCACACCATTTAATAAGGAAATATTGGAAGGTGTTTCAGGGCATGGGATCTACTCCACTGACATATTTTCTGGATATCATTGTTTCACCTTTTTCTTTACTTTATTGAGATGAAATAGATAACGGTAAAGGCTAAGGAGGAATACTTGTTATTTCTTGTTGGTTGATGGTTGTAGCGTGTGTTCTGAATTCTTGATCCAATGATAACTATGAGAGATTCCTTTTGGCTTGCAGTAACTACCTGAAATAGAAAACAAGACCAAAAAATAATACTTAAACAATATATGACAGTGGAATGCCTAGCGTGTGCTAGATCTGTAAATTATAATACTCCCTAGATGGCTATCAATTCACTATTTAAAAAAAATTAATGCAAGAAATAAGCAAATTCCTTCTGTAGTTTATCTGATTTAGGTATCTCATTCAAGCACAATAATCAAATATAATATAACAGGCTAAGTTATAGTCATATCTGAAGGTATGTAGGTGACAGGTTACTAGAACTGGTCAGGGTCAGGTTTTGGGTTGTTTACGTCACTTGGTAGTAGGTTATGTGGTTTTGTTATTGGTAAAGGTGTAAAATACAAAGACCAACGTCGGTATAGTACAACCAATGATGGTTTAGGAGAGACCGGTGACATTCATGGGTGAGAGGCATCGGTATGGTCAGGGTAAAAGGAACTCAATGAGATCTAATTATAGGAGATGGACTACAGCTAAATAGAGATGTAAGGATGGATAAGGACATTTGTAAAGGTCTCAAGTATACTCAAAGGGGTGTAGGAGGTGAGAATGGGTGAATTAGTGGTGTGGGTAGATGAATGGCTAACTCTACAACTAGGTAGAAGATTGGAAAAGAACATGCAAAGTATAAACTGATAACAGAAGTAACAAGGCTATTATACTAAAATAGACTATGTTGGTAAAAGGTATACTTACTATGGTACATACTTGATGGCTGAATGGTGATGGTATTTGATTAGAAGAATGGTGTTTGGTGCCATAATAGTTCTCCCTGGAATGCTTCTGTGGATGCAATACTTTTATATTTTTCCTGGTGCTAGATGTGGATGTCTAGGTGCATGAAAGTCTCTAGTTCTACTTGTGTGCATCTCTCTTTTTGTCATCTTCCTCTCAGAATGTGTCAAACCAAAAATAAGGTTTCTAAGGTAAATAAATGGTAACCAACAATAGTTCAGGGTTAACTGGCATCGGTTTAGGGGTGACAGGTGTCGATTAAGGTGGGATTCCCTAGGTTTACTAAAAATGGTAGTGTTGTTGCAGACTCACAGCTCCCCTGGATGCAGATCAGGCTTCTAGGTTGATCACTCAGGCATCCAGTGTGATTGCACAACATGGAAACCTCTCTCCAAGCGTGGGACTTGAGAAACTGAGAGAGGAATCTCTAGATTAGAGGCTGGTTCCTCAATCTCCTCAGATTTAGATCTATATTTTGCAAAACTACAAAGGTTTAGATCCTAATCCTACTCTAACTTGCAAGGAGACAGGGGTAGAAGTGAAAAAATTGAAACTAACTAAAGATGGTGATGCACCAAAAGGAGTGGTGAAACATATTTGTCATGCAGATAGACACAGACCAAATTTCACAACATAAAACATACACAGACTGATAATGTATAATTTAGTATCTGAAATCAGGCAAATAATACAAACAAAGGATTGGAACCCATTCACAGAGCTTACATTATCATTTTAATGTCAAAACACACATTACACCCTCAGAGAGGTAAAAGAAAATTGTTAAAATCCTTGGAGAGGTCTGATCCTTGCATTAATCACTTGCTAGAGGTGAAAGAAGAAGTCTGCTATGCCCAAAAATGTTCCCCCTTTGAAATGAGCCCAAAACTGGCTTTTACAGTGCAAGGGTCGAGCCCAGGGGACAAGAAACGTACAAAGACATGGGAGCCCATTATTTCTTGACTGCAGGTGCATTAAAATGGCATGGGGGACCTTACAAACCCATACCCTATCACTTTGACTGGATACAGGAGAATATGACCCATTCTGCATTAAATCTGGTCGCTGGAATGTCATTTCTGGCCATGAAGATGCATCAGAGCCGTTTCTCAATTTTCTCCCTCTAGACTACACCAAAACGTAAGATTGACCCCAGAATTGTGTATATAATTTCACAAGCTTTCCGTTGATATAAAGAACATGCAAATTCAAGCTCTGGATCGAAAGTTATGGCGATCTAAAGATTTAGGGCACAAAACAAGCGAAAACGGATTTTTAAATTTCTTCCCGCACCCTGCCACCTGGATGACACATGGCAGGCTCTGATTCGCTGAGCAACTCTCTCTCCTCCACCTCTCGACGGGCTTTCCTTTGAAATTTCCTTGTGGGCCCTAGCTGGGACACGTGGCACCATCTCATTGGTTCAGGTTAACCCTTCAAAACTCGCCCTTTGAATTTTTGACCATTTCCTTTGCGACACGTGTCATGATTTGGTTGGTTCTCAGCCCTTTCGGCTCCTTCGCATCCACCGTGTCCATTTGTCCTGGATGTCCCAGTGCTGCTTAGGAAAAAATCTTCCGGTTCGCCCGATTCGGCTGATTCGCGTCCTTGCGGCCCAGATGTCCCATTTGCCTTCAGACTGTTTGTTCTCATTTTGGCCGAACCGGTTGGTTCACGTATCTTTGTCCCAGATGTCCCAAAGCAGTTAGTACGAAAGTTCTCCTTTTCGGCCGATCTGGGATTTTCATGCCCATTTGTCCCGGATGTCCCAGATGCTTCACGGGTCACCTAGAGGTTTTTCGGCCGATCCGCGCCTAGATGTCCCAAATGTCCCGACTGCCCCTAGGACTAGGACTTAGCCAATTTTCACAATTTTTTCTGGCCCAAGCTTATTTTCTGCAACTTTTCACATTTTCTCAGAGCTTGCTCCTTCCTTTTTTGGCCAGGGGAGTTAGAAAAATATCTGAGGGAACCTTAGAAACATGATTTTTTCCCCGAATCAATCCATTTGCCTGGCACTTGAGAATTCTGATGCATGTTATCAAATTAGCCCTGGTGGTGAATTTAGATAACAATTTGGTGACTTAGCAGGGGTACCTACCTGCTGGTAGAAGATACCAGTTGCCTTAAGTAGTCCATTGGGCATGGAGTCATCAAATATTCTATTTAGAACCCTAACTGACTCAGAATGTGCAAGGAGGAAGATGGAATGTTATCTGATGAGGGCAAGGATTGCTAAACATCTCCATGGACAGCAAGTTGTGCCAAGGCACTTAGGGAAAACAAAACTAACCTACAACAAAAAAATGTGCACAAGCACTTGGAGGAAAGAAAATTTAATCTAATATTTACAGATGTAGTGAACCTCCCTCTAGAAGCAACGCTTGAGATAGATTCCATTTACTGGAATCTGCAGTTCTTCACCATCCAATGAGGCCAATTGGAAAGCATTGCTGTTCTTGCACTTTGTGACCATGTATGGGCCACTCCAAATGGCATCAAATTTTGAATGCCTTCCCAGTTTTTCTCTGTCCACATCCCATTTCAACACTAGATCTCCAACTTGAAAAGATCTATCTTTGGCCTTCCTATCAAAGGTCTTCTTGATCAAAGCTTGATCCTTTTCCATTGCTTGGGATGCCTGATTTCTGATCTCTTGTAGCTCCATCAATTCTGCATACCTCACCTCCATGGGCTCAAACTCTAGCAACTCCAGCTGTTTCATGAGTTCCAACGTTGGCAACTCAAGTGACATGGGCAAGATTGCCTCTCTTCCATAGACAAGCCTAAATGGAGAGTTACCTGTGGATCTTTTGGGAGTTATCCTATCAGCCCATAAGGCTGATTTCAGCTTGATATGCCAAGACCTCTGATTCTCATCAAGAGTCCTCCTAATGATCTTCAACAAGTTCTTGTTTGTAGACTCGGCCTGGCCATTACCTTGAGGGTAATAGTTTGATGAAGTGCTTAGGTAAATACCGTTCTTGACAGCCCACTCAGTCACCTTGGATCCAATGAATGCCAATGCATTATCAGAGATTATTGTGGCAGGTACACCAAATCTGGTTGTTATCTCCTCATAAAATTCTAAGATGTTAGACTCATTTGCCTCTTTGAGTGCTACTGCTTCTATCCATTTGGTGAAGTAGTCTGTGGCTGTCAAAATCCATTTGTGCCCTTGGCTCGAATTGGGATTGATGGATCCAATGAAGTCCAGTCCCCATTGCATGAATGGCTGATCTACTGGAATTGGATGTAATGGAAGAGCATTGAGTCTCTCTTTTCCTATGAAGAATGCACAATTCTTACACCTCTTGATCCATGCATAGCAATCACTAAAGATTCTAGGCTAATAATAACCAGCCTTCATGATTTTTAGAGCTGTCACTCTTGGTGCAAAATGGCCACCAGCTGGTCCATTGTGAAATTCTTCTAATACCCTTTGGATCTGACCTGTGCTAATGCATCTCAACAGCACTCCATTCACATCTTTCTTGAACAAAACTCCATCAATGATGGTATATGGAACAGCCTGCAACCTGAAGTATCTCCTCTTTGCTTTGCTCATTTCTAGAGGGCATAGTCCTATTTGTAGGAAGTGCATAATGCCTTGGGTCTAGCAAGGGGTGGGGGCAGCATTGTCTTCTTCTTGCCTGTCACTCGGCTCATGGCTGTCTTGAACTGTTAAAACAACCTCTTCTTCGTTGCATACTTATTTTTGCTTCCCCAAAACCAGCTACTCACACAATCCTTTCCCTCTTACCAGCTTGGTGATCTTGATCTCAATGTCATACTCCATGACACGGGTGATCCAACCTGCCCTTTTCTCATTCAAATCCTTATTGAGGTGGAAGACCTTAACCCCAGCGTGTGAGACTAGCAACTGGACCTTGTTGTTTGAAACTAAATGCTTGAATTTCTTCAAGCTTCTGATTACTGCAAGCACATGCTTTTCAATAAAAGAGTACCTCACTTCACAGTCATCTAGGGTCTGGCTGAAGAAGGCAATCAGCTGTTCATCATTATCTTTGTTCTGCTGTACCAGAATGGCAGAAATAGTGTCATCACCTCCAAATGCATAGAGGATTAAATCCTTGGAAAATTCTGGGTTGATGAGAGTGGGTGCTTGGGAGATGGCTTCTTTGATTGCTTCAAAACTCTCCTTGCCTTCTGCCGTCCATTTGAAAGCCATGCTTTTCCTTAACATTTTGGTGATGGGCTTGACAAGGGCTGCAAAATCTGGGACAAACATCCGAACAAAGTTTATCCTTCCCAGGAAACTCTGAAGGGCTTTCTTGTGGCTTGGCAATGGTAGAGCTCTTATGGCTTCAACCCTCTCTGGATCAATTGCTAATCCTTCCTTCGAGACAATATGGCCAAGGAGCTTCCCTTCATGTGCAAGAAAGATGCATTTCTTAGGATTTAAGGACACTCTGAACTTTCTACATCTCTGAAACACTTGCCTGAGGTGAAAGAGATGGTCTGTAGCATTCTTTGAGAAGACAGTGATATCATCTAGGTATACCAGCACTAACTTATTGATCAAACCTTTGAATGCCATATCCATAGCTCGTTGGAATGTTGCTCCAGTGTTCGACAGTCCAAATGGCATCTTCTTGTAAGCATATGTGCCCCATTTGGTTGTGAAGGCTGTCTTGAACTGGTCTTCCTCTTTTACCGTAATCTGATTGAAGCATGAGTAACCATCAAGTAGCGAAAACCTTTCTGAACCAGCTACGACTTGTAATATTTGCTCCATGGAAGGGAGTGGATAATGGTCCTTGAGAGAGGCTCTATTCAAATCTCTGAAGTCAACACATAGCCTGATCTCTCCACTCTTCTTTCTGACTGGAACTAAGTTGGCAACCCAACTAGAATGCTTGATTGGGAATATAATTGCTGACTCAATCAGCTTGTCCAATTCTTTCCTCATGAGAGGCTCCATGTGTGGATTGACTGGTCTTTGTTTCTGCCTGACAGGCTTAGTATTTGGATCCAATTCAATGGTATGCTGAGCTAAGTTGGGATTGAAACCTTTCAAGTTTTCATAGCTCCAAGAAAACACGTCAGGGAATTCTTGACATAGCTATGTGAACTCACACCTTTCTTGCTTAGTTGTCATCTTTCCAATTTGCAATGGCTTGTTCTCTTCTACCAAGATGGATACCGAATCTTCTCTCTTAACCTGAATGTTTGCTTTCTCCTTTCTAAACTGATCATTGGGGTTAAAAATAGACTCCAAAGTGATAAGTCCCTTGGGCAGCTTGTTAGTTCTCAGCTGTATCACCTGGTCACCATATTGTTGTTCCAACTTTTCTTGATTCTTAGTTGAGAACTCAGCTTATTCTTGCAAGAAATGGATGATTTGCTGGTCATTCTCAAATACTTGCCAACTGACATCGTTATCCGGCACTGAAGGCCTCACAATCACGTGGATGTTTGGCTGTATCTTGTCTTGTTGAATGTTTTCCACAATGTCAAAGGCTGCCCCTACTGCTGCAAGCCTGTCAGCAGCTTGATTCTCATTCCTAGGAATGGCTTTGATGCTGAAACCCTCAAAATATTCCATGAGGTCCCACACCCTATTTTTGTAGCACCTGAGTAGATCATTTTTGGTAGCATGTTGTCCCTTGACCTGATTTACAATCAATTCACTGTCCCCAAAGACTTGCAAGTTCTTTATTTTTTTCTTGATTGCCCAATGCATCCCTTGCACCAAGGCTTCATATTCAGCAGTGTTATTGGAGCATGCAAATTGAAATCTAAAAGCTGAATAGTACTTTACTCCTTGAGGTGAAATAAGCATGGCTCCACCTCCTGCACCTTGTCTACTCCTTGATCCATCAAAAAACAGCTGCCATACCTCATTGTCATCCTTGTGGTTTGGCTTGGTGATGCTAGGAATAGGTTGACTTTCTTCGTGTATACAATAGACTCCTAGCTCAGATTCTTCTATTCCTTGATAGGGATCAAAAGCATGTACCTTGCTTGCCCATTCATCAAGAGTTAGATCCAGGATGTTTCCAACTTTAGTGTCAGTTTCATCAGTGCTTGGGTGATCTTCTTGATCAAATGCTGAGCAATTGGCATTAATCTGACTTGGAGTGTAAGGCTCAATATGGAAGTCTGCAATAGGTTCTGACCTAATTGTATCCTTAGTTCCATACCTTGTTCTGAACAGCATGTGTGACCAATCAGTGGACAAATATCCCTCAATCTTGGCTGTGAAGTCCCTTGACAAGCATAGGGCAAAGAGTGGTGGAAGGTCTATGACTGATACATCTTGTAAGACAACATTTGGACATGCATGCAAGGTAAGATTCAAATTTCTAATCACTCCAACTGTTGCTATTGTTGTCCCATCCAGCTGCACTACTCCCCTTAGATGTTATTTCATACTGGAGCCCTAACTGATCAGCTATCTGTTTAAGCATTACTGAGCTACTTGCCCCGGAGTCTATCATGCAATTATGCACTAGCTGATTTCCAATGATTAATGAAACGTAAAATGGAGGAGGCTTCAACATTTTACCTTGCTGTCTTCCATGATTTCCTTCAGGCTGGGCAGCATTTGTGAGTACCTTCTCTTGAGTTTGGACATGCTGATTCGAAGTTGGCCAATCCTTCATGGCAGCTTGCAGCAGATCTCTTTGGCCTGGGATGGATAGGGATTCCCATATAGATATATTGACGTTTGTCTTCTTCATCTGATCAATGATACTGAATGGTGATGAAGGATCTCTCTGCTGTCCCTTGGTTTGCACATTTACTCCTTGTATGTGGGCAGCAACAGCTGGCATTTGAGTTGGCCTAGGGGCTGTTCTTCGCTGCCCTTGTGCATTTGAAACGGGACATTGCTTACCAATCATTTGTGGAGCTGTGGAAGGTTGTGGATTGGCTGGGGCTAATGGCTGCTCTTCACCCAAATTTCTCCTTTTTGACCTTGTGTTTGCCACAAACACCTTGAGAAACTGCCTGGTTCATGCCACAAAAATCCTTTGCTTGCCAATTTACCAATGTGGTGTCATTTGGGGCTGACTGCTATTGGAATGTTTCTTGTTGTTGGCTGTTTTCTTGATTGTTCTCACCCTCCACACCAGTAGTTGTTACCCATTAAAGCTTGGGTCAAAGCACCATTGAAGCACCATGGATTGATTATGAGGCTCATTACATGGAAAACACCAATCATACTCCTGGGCAATGTTGTTTTGTGCTAGTACTAATGCCTTAGAGGCAGATATGGTATTTGGATTATAGGGTTTGGAATGGTCTATTGACAGGAGGCCTTGCTTGATTTTGATTTGCAGCTGGATTGGGTGGCCTTTGAGGCTGATATGGGCTGCCTATTAGGTTAAGCTTGAGGCTGATACGAAGGTCTAAAAACCTTGAACTTGCTGTCTTTTGAGACGTGACCAGCTCATTGCCTAGATTTTGCAATTGCTTCATGACCTCTTGAAGCTCATTTGGGGCACTTGGAGATGAAGTGGAAGCTTCATTTGAACTCTGATTTCTAGGAGTGGTAGATAGGAGCTAAGACAGGTGCTTGACTAGCACTTGGGCTCTCTAAACTTGGATATAATGGCATTGGAGGCCTAGGAACCAGCTTGTACCAGCTTGGATAAGATAGTTTTTGGCTCTAATTGGAAATGCTATAAGCAGCAGGTATAGGTTGTGCCTCCCATAGATTGAATTAACATAGAAATATCAAAATTCAAAGCTTTAAGATAGTATAGAAAAGCACCTTCTGCTGTTGGCTTGACTGCCACTAGGAATCCTATCCCAAGACCTTTGAAATTTGAAGTTGAAATCAGTCAGCTGCTCGTTGGGGGCTCTCTTGATAGTTGTTAATTGTTCCAGTAGAGACAAATTGTCTCCCTTTTCTCCAAACTGCTCATGAAGTGCAATACACCAGCTGATTCCAGTTTGTGATAGAACCAGCTTGTAAGGCTCATAAACCATTGCAATGCTTTCCCCTTGAATGAAGATGCCAGCAATTTGACAGCTACATCCATTTCATTTATCTCATGGATTGCACAGATGTTAGCAATTTATTTTACATGATCACCAGGAGTGGTATGATTTTCTCTAGTAAAAAATGGAATGTTCTTCAATGCTGCAATTGGAACTGGATTCTGTGCATTGAGGGCGATTGGGCTGCTGCCAGTGAAATTGAAAAAGAGATTTAGTGGTTGCGCCATTCTGATTGGTCGAAGGATTCTTGAATACTGAATGAAAGGCCGAGCAAGTGGAGGAGTTGAGAGAGTTCTATTTGGTGGAGATGGAGACCTTTGAATCCTTCTTCCTCTTTGCCTTCTTCTTGGAGATAATTACAGGTATTCAAACAGCACTTCTTCTTCTCCAACTCTTGACCTTGTGATTCTTCTCATAAGCTTTTAGGCCTGTACTGCTGAAACCAGTTGATCTTCTTCCCCTTGGAGTCGCCAGATATGCAAATAATAGCTCTTTTCAAGAAAGAAAATTGTAGCAGATGCATATCAACTTTGCTGCAATAAAAATGAGACCTCTAGGTCCCACCGGGCTGTGCCAAAAACTATTGTTGTAGACCTCACAACACCCCTGGATGCAGATCAGGCTTCTAGGTTGATCACTCAGGCATCCAGTGTGATTGCACAACATGGAAACCTCTCTCCAAGCGTGGGACTTGAGAAACTGAGAGAGGAATCTCCAGATTAGAGGCTGGTTCCTCAAACTCCTCTGATTTAGATCTATATTTTACAAAACTACAGAGGTTTAGATCCTAATCCTACTCTAACTTGCAAGGAGACAGCGGTAGAAGTGCAAAAATTGAAACTAACTAAAGATGGTGATGCACCAAAAGGAGTGGTGAAAAATATTTGTCATGTAGATAGACACAGACCAAAGTTCACAACATAAAACATACACAGACGTGATAATGTATAATTTAGTATCTGAAATCAGGCAAATAATACAAACAAAGGATTCGAACCCATTCACAGAGCTTGCATTATCATTTTAATGTCAAAACACGCATTAACACCCTCAGAGAGGTAAAAGAAAACTGTTACAATCCTTGGAGAGGTCTAATCCTTGCATCAATCACTTGCTGGAGGTGAAAGAAGAAGTCTGCTATGCCCAAAAATGTTCCCCCTTTGAAATGAGCCCAAAACTGGCTTTTACAGTGCAAGGGTCGAGCCCAGGGGACAGGAAACGTACAAAGGCATGGGAGCCCATTCTTTCTTGACTGCAGGTGCATTAAAAACAGCATGGGTGACCTTACAAACCCATATCCTGTCACTTTGACCAGATTACAGGAGAATGCGACCCATTCTGCATTAAATCTGGTCATTGGAATGTCATTTTTGGCCATGAACACGCGTCATAGCTGTTTCTCGATTTTCTCCCTCTATACTGCACCAAAACGACAAGATTGACCCCGGAATCGTGTAGAGAATTTCACCAGCTTTCCGTTGATATAAAGAACGTGCAAATCTGAGCTTTGGATCGAAAGTTATGGTGATCTAAAGATTTAGGGCACAAAACAAGTGAAAACAGATTTTTAAATTTCTTCCCGCGCTCTACCACCTGGATGACACGTGGCAGGATCTGATTCGCTGAGAAACTCTCTCTCCTCCACCTCTTGGCGGGATTTCCTTTGAAATTTCCTTGTGGACCCTAGCTGGGACACGTGGCACCATCTCATTGGTTCGGGTTGACCCTTCAAAACTCGCCCTTTGACTTTTTGACCATTTCCTTTGCGACACGTGTCATGATTTGGTTGGTTCTCAGCCCTTTCGGCTCCTTCGCGTCCACCGCATCCATTTGTCCTAGATGTCCCAGTTCTACTTGGGACAAAATCTTTCGGTTCTCCTGATTTGGCCGATTCGCGTCCTTGCGGCCCAGATGTCCCATTTGCCTCCGGACTGTTTGTTCTCATTTCGGCCGAACCGGCCGGTTCGCGTATCTTTGTCCCAGATGTCCCAAAGCAGTTAGTGCGAAAGTTCTCCTTTTCGGCCGATCTGGGATTTTCACACCCATTTGTCCTGGATGTCCCAGATGCTTCACGGGCCGCCTGGAGGCTTTTCGGCCGATCCGCACCTAGATGTCCCAAATGTCCCGACTGCCCCTAGGACTAGGACTTGGCCAATTTTCACAATTTTTTCTGGCCCAAGCTTATTTTCTACAACTTTTCACATTTTCTCAGAGCTTGCTCCTTCCTTCTTCAGCCAGGGGAGTTAGAAAAATATCTGAGGGAACCTTAGAAACATGATTTTTTCCCCGAATCAATCCATTTACCTGGGACTTGAGAATTCTGATGCATGTTATCAAATTAGCCCTAGTGGTGAATTTAGATAACAGGTAGATCTCCCCGATTTCTTGGGCTAGGTTGGTTTTATTCTCATGGATCATAATGGAAGCTTCCCTTCTAATGAGCAGGAATGTGGTTAGAGAAAACTTAGGCATGTGTTTTTAGGGTTAGAAAAAATTTTAGCTCATTAAGGCAAGTAATATCAGGTCTTTGTTAATTATGGAAACATGTCAAGAATAGGTCTAGGGTGAGGTGGCTAGGTAAGGTGGAGGGGTGAGGGTGGAAATCTAGCTTAATTAAAATAATTAAGTAATGATATATTGTGAGAATGGGTATTAATTTAATTAAGTTAATTAAATTAATATTAATGTGGGGTGAAAGGGGGCCATGGTTAGGTGAATATGTTTGAGTTGGTTATTCAGACGGGGGGACCAAGGGGAGTGTGACCCAATTTTGGTGTCTACATTTTGCCCCTTTTTGTTGCGTAGCTTGTATTGGTAAGCAACGCTGACAAAAATAAGATGTGGTTGCCCCATGTGTGGGTGAAGGTGATGTTTCCCAAGCATGTTGCCCCAAACGTGGGTGAAGGTAACCCCCCTCAAACTAGGAACTGATGAGGTGAGAGAAGGAAGTGGTGAGTGGTTAGATAAAATGAGGAGGTGGGTGGTATGAGAAAATAGGACTAGTTGTGAAAAAAGTGAGGGTCGAGGGCATGGTTATGGTAAGAGGTAGGGAGGGTAATTAGGAAGAGCATGCAGGCGTATGCACTTGTTGTGAAATTGCATGAGATACAAGCGTTGCTCAAGCATAACAAATGTACGTTAGTTAGGGTCGTAAAGGTCATCTAAACAAGGGTTATTGAAGTCTGGTATCTAGGGTAAAGGATATGGTCTGGGAACTCAATGAGGTAAGATGTCAAAATGTGTAATGTGTGGTTCCATTACATTCAAAGGGTCAAAAGGTTAAGGTTTTTTTGGATAAGGGTCATGGCCATAGGTAAGGTAAGGCTATTAGGATGAGAAAATAAGGTACTGTCATCACAAGATGCAACGGGTGAGGACATGGGAATATCCACTTAATAAATGACTAGTTAGATAGGTGTGGGTAGGTTAGGTAGAGGTAAAAATAGGTAATGAGGTAAAGGTCAAATCAGGAAAATAGGGAAATGGGCCAGGGTCAAAGGTAGTGACAGTCTAATGTATGCACATGTAAAAATTACAGCACGGTACCAGAGTGAAAAGTATTCAAACACTACATCATCTAAGGTTGATAGGTCTATCCAAATAGGGTTGAAGTGATTATGATATCCAAGGTATAGGATATGGTGTGGAAACAAAACAAAGGTCAGGTGCAGGAATGTTTAGGTATGTTCTGGTACACAGAAGGTTAGGTCAGGATAAACAACACAATAATAGACAAGGTAAGGTTTGTAAGCTAAACAAATACGGGTAACTGCATCGCCAGGTATAGCGAGTTCAATGGTTCAAAGTTCACTAACAATGTTATGGGTCCAGGCATTTAGGTCATGGAATAGGAGGGCAGGTATGGGTAAAAGGAGGTGTGGCATAGGTAAGGCCATGGGTGTAGGTAAGATGGGTGTGGAGGTACCCCAACGGATGGTGATAAAGGATGAGCGGGAGGGTCAGCGTTAACGTCGGGTTAGAAATGAGGGAAACAGGTATGTGGGAAGGAGTATGATAAGGTAACCAATGGTCATGTTGAACCAGTGGGATCAAAATAGGTAACCAACACTGGTCATGCTTAACCGATGACAGTATAGGTAAACTGACCATGGTTTGCTATGGTACAAGACTGATGTCGGTATAGGTATAACCGACGATAGTTTAGTTAGGAAGAGGTAAAAAAAGGAAATTTCCTCTTTTTGTGGAATAATTTGTACATTTTGACTTATGGGAAAAATGACAGAGCACTGAATGAGTTGTGCTTTGTTGAGAAAAAAGTGTGCAGGATGAGACCCTGTTGAGATGGAGAGATCCAATTAGTTAGAGGAGCCAGGTAGACGGGTCCACGAGATAGTGTAGAGCGAGGTAATTTGTGGAGATATTGGAGGTAGATTGTGGCATGGCAGAGGTGGGAGAGGGTTTGGGTGGACCACTAGTGCAGCAGCAAGACATGCCACCATGCCAATGACACTAGGATGAGGTAGGTTCTCAACCATTTAGCGTATGAAAATAGAAAAGGGTGATATGGGTATGGGTTTTTCGGTAGTGAAATATAATTAAATTTGTGGCTAAAATTGGTGAAATGAGGGAGGGGGGAGGTCCAAGGTTGGGTAAATAGGTTTGGGAAGAGGTTTAGGTTAGCTTTGGGTAGGGTAGGATTGGTGATTAGGCTAGTTTGTAAAAGGTTTTGAAAATGGGGGGGATTGAATGGATTCGTCTTCACAACAGTGACAGACTCCGGTTAAGGTTTGGTAGAAATTTCTTGGAAAATTTCGGCATCAGTTATGTACCAGGTGACCGATGTCAGTCACAAGGGACCGATGTCAGTCATAAGGAACCAATTCTGGTTGGGTTTAGAGGAGAAGAGATCAATAGGGAGAAAATGTTGGGAAAAGAAGGGTAAGGGATGGGAGATAGAAGTAAGGGGAGTGATTATGGTAAGGGTAATATGTTTACAAAGGTTAGTGAGTAGGGAATAGGTATAAGGTGCATGAAAAGATTGGTTTAGCAAGGGAAAATCATTAGAGTGAGTACAATAAGTAATAAGGGTTAGGGACAAGGTTTATTAGGTAAAGTATGTGTTTAGTATGGGAAGGTTTCGACAATAGTGTGTTTTGTTGGGTGGAGATGAGGGACTAGCTACAGATGTGGGTTAGGGCTAATGCCCCTACTCATGGAGGTATGAGGGAGTACAATAGCTGATGATTGGTTCCGTATGGTAGAGGTTCACCTGAATTGGGTCATATGCTATTGACACGTAGTCCGAGAGATGATTTTTATGGTCATCCTCATTAACAGATGGGACTTAGTTACCAATACCTTCCATCTACTGATGGGTGAGATCACTGTCACCCTGGAGGATGTGTATAGGATCTTGTGGTTACCGATAGTGTGGGCACAGGTGTATTCTATCTCCTCAGAGGCATCTAAGGATTTGATGTTAATTATGTTTGGTGAGGGGTTGGTGAAGATGAGGTTTTATAGTGCCAGTATGAGCTATGGAGATATGTATTGGGCCCATCTAGAGGAGATGAGACTAGTGGTATTACTGATGGAGGAAGTCTACTGCTTTACATTCTTAGACATGGAGGGTGGGAGATTCCCATGGGAATTGATGGGGGTTATTCATGACATGATGGAGGATAAGACCTGGTTTGCATGGGCACTAACATTATTGGTGTAGCTATATAGAGAGTTATGGACCTATGAGAGGCTACAGAGGTTCAGCTTATGTTGTACATTTCTACTACAGTATTGGACATATGAGCAAATCATGTTTATGTGTCTAGTTGGTATTCCCCATCCAGATGCATTTGAGGTGGTCTTGGTCTAGATAGGCTACAAGAAATGGGTACCTACTATTGGAGAGCACTAGACTTTTAGGGCTACACACAATGTAGCCTATTACAGGAATTTTGTAGAGGGGATGTCTAATGTGGACATTATTTGGAGGCCATATGTGGGTTTTCCATCATATGGGTGGATGACAGAGGAGCTATAGGAGCTACAGCTATTCTGATGGATAGAGGGGAGACGTAAGAGAGCATGATATGATACCTATTGATAGGGTTAGATGACAGTCTGGGATACTTCAAGATATACCCCCACCCTTCCCACAATATAGGAGGGATGACATGGAGAGGCCTCTGCCTCTACCACAGCCGACATTGTTGACAGGGTAAGAGGAGAAGGTAGTAGACTGGCGGATTGATGATGTCTAGGTTACTAATAGATATAGATAGTGGTGGGCTACACATTTATGAGAAGTACCACCGAAGGCTAGGGTAGCCATATTTAGCCACCATCACAGTGTAGAGGGATGCCCTACATGGGCAGGTGGCTACCCTGATTACATAGTTAGGGATAGTGCAGGGGTAATCTGACAAGTTCAGAGGCAAATGTTGTTATTTTGTAGGCATAGGTGGCCAATCTACAGGCCCAGGTAGCTCAAGGATAGGTACCCACATAGAGTGGAGATGGGGATGGGGAATAGGTGTCCACCCTATAGGCATAGATTATAGGTTTACAGGGCCAGTTGGCCACTGCACATGCACAGGTTATGGCCCTTCAGGCATAGATATAGGCAGTGGTAAGAAAGGGTCCCTCAGGATAGGCACAGGCATAGGGACAGGGTCCCTCTTTACAGGTACTAGTAGAGACAGGGTCTTGAGAGATAGGTATAGGGGCTAAGGCCAATGGCACCACCATAGATAGTACCTATAGGTAGGTTGAGGGATTCCTTAGGCAAGGTGAGGTATTACCAAGATCAGCTGATGGCCGCAAGGATAGATTTCCTATCTTATGGAGAGTATAGAGCACAACAGGCCTAAAGTGAGAGGACCAGGTCATGCACCCATAGTGTGGAGAGAATAGGGGGTCATTGAGCCTTGTGAAAGGGTCAGGGAAAGGCCACCAGTTCACGGAGGCTAGCCTCAGGTGAGGTACCAAAAGAGATCTGGCTAGGACCGATGGTGAGTGGTGATATGCTAGCTGGACATTATACAGGGCAAAGGAGGAGGAGGAGACAAGTGAGACAAATATGGAGGATATCTAGTAGGGTGATGTCTAATAGCCATATGTACCTCTTATTTTGTATAGTTGTTTATTTTTGATATATACTATCTTGTGTGTTGAAGAGAGTGAGGATGTAGATGAGAGTTTTTGTTATTTTTTTATTATATATTGGTCTGTGTGCCGAAGATGGTGAGGCTATATATGAGATTTTATGAGAGACTAGTATTTATTTATATCCATGTACACACTTGTGTATACATAGACTTTCCAATTTATAGTTGATGGTACTTATAACATGAATGGGGTTATTGATTTTCATTTATGTTATTATGTGTGTTGAGATGTAAGTGTATGTGATGGAAACTACTGGTGGAGCTAGGCATGATGGAGTTATGTTTGGTCGGTGGTCTAGGCATGGTTTGATGGTTCAGGTTTAGGCATTTAGGCATGGATTGAGTCAAGTTAGGCATGATTGAGGCAGGTTGGTTTAGGTATGGTTGAGTCAGGTTGATTAGGCATGGTTGAGTCAGGTTTTATGGTTGATTGTTTTATTTAGGCATGGTTAATTCGTTAGGAATGGTTAATGTGTGTAATTTGTGATGGTATGGATCATGTTAAGATGATTTGTAGGAAAATTTATGATTATGGTAAAGAAATGGTAGATTTGATGAAATGAATGTGTAAATTCTAATGGTAAACATGTTTAGCAATTGTTGCTTGTTTGGTTTAATTTCCAATTATTGATATAGAAAGGAAACTAACTAGGGTAGAATGTGAATAGGAAATGGAAAGGGGGAATTCTTTAGGGTAGTGAGTGGCCAAGATAACCTCCAAGGGCCCCATGCCCTCGAAGTGTTGCCTACATAGTCACGAAAAGAAGGGACCTCAGGCCAATGTAGTTCTCCCATAACCTAGGGAAGATTATGATGAAGTATAATAATGGATTTGCAATTGTTAGGCATGGTTGAATGTAGGTCATAGGCATGATTGAGTGTAGGTCATAGGCATGATTGAGTGTAGGTCATAGGCATGGTGGAATGTAGGTCACAGGCATGGTTGAATGTAGGTTATAGGCGTGATTGAGTGTTGTTAAATATAGGTGTCAATGAGTTGATCCTATATAGGATAATCAATAAGTAATGAGGGAGGTGAATAGTAAGAGATGGTAAAAGATATGCTTAATTGATAAGAACTCTAATGATTCAACCATACCTAAGAGGGGCTTATGAACATAATACCTTAAAGGCATTGCATAATGGACCATTCTAAGGGTGAAGAAAGTTGCATAATCACCAAATGTGGCATTTATGGCAAGTCCCTTGAGTAACGAGGGAATTAGGATAAAAATGCAAGGAGGTGAGAATAGGTGGCTTACCGTAACTTAGTGTACAACAGTGTGTCTTTTGGAACAAGAAATCCAGGATCAAGAATAGGCAAGTCCATGACGAAAAATTCATCTTTTTCTTCATTTATTTGTTTTTAATAGACTGATCGATGTAGGAAGTCTATATGGTATGAGTATATGATCTCCTTGAGGTATTCATTAAGTTTATCGATGCGGGAAGCTTCTAGATATTTTTATTGAATTTTTGAAATAACTATGATATAACTGTCCTTCAAGGGATCAGTCTATTTATAACGGTGGAATTAGAGTGAAGAGATGTCCCTTTTAAGGGAGTCATATTTTGTTGGAAGTTTGACTCAAGGAGTTGCATCCCTTTTTTTTGGATGTTTAAGTCATGGACAAGACTATAGAGGAAGGGTATCCTCTTGTTCAAATGAAAAAACCATAGTACACAGGAGTTAACTATGAAAGGGGGTGGTTTTGCGTGATGAACAACCATGGGATTCCATCCTGGAGAATATGAAAAGTATCCATGAGAATCATGTTATGAGTAGAGTATGTGGTTCTCATATTGAAGACATGGATAAAATGGTGACGAGTAATCACATGATTCTTGTTTAGTCATGGATCTTCAAAATTAGTAATATGGAAGGTGAACAACGCTCAAGGGATGAGTGATCAACAGATAGAAAGTGATATAGGACTTGATATCAACAATAAAATGGTTGAAGATTCAAGGCATTAAGGGGCTCAGGTTTGGGTTTACCTTCGAGTGAAGACAAATGATAAGCACCTGATCCATAGGCATGGGCAATGATATAGGGTCCAAGCCAATAAGGAAAAAAATTTCCCCGTTTACTTTTCTACTCTTTGGTTATATTTTTATTTTCTTTTAAGATGAGGTCTCTGACCTAAAAGGTTTGTTCATGAAAACATTTTTCATAGGCACATTTGATACATTTTTGGTAGATTTGGACATGGTCAAGAGTATTGAGATGAAGTTCATCTAATAACTCACGTTGTGCCAAACGATCTTAGCGAAAGTCATCGTCATTGATCATGTCTTGTAGTGAGATGTAAAGAGATGGAATCTAGACTTCGAGAGGTAAGACAGTCTCAGTACCATAGACCAGAGAAAAGGGTGTGGTAGTAGTCAAAGTGAAAATACTAGTGTGATAAGCCCACAAGGTGAAAGGGATGTGCGTACACCAATCTTTCCCATTATTGTTGACTACATTCATAAGAATTTTTTTCAAGGTTATATTGGTTGATTCAACTTGACCATTGTTTTGCAGGTAACAAGGTGATGAGAAACTAATTTGGATACCAAATGTGTCGCATAGTTTGCATAGTTTTTTTTTTTAATTTATTTCCATTATCAGTGATGAGGTGGTGAGGAACACCTAAGTGACAAATGATGTGATGGTTGATGATTTCACTTATTTTCTCGGCTTTTTTAGAAATAACAAGAATGGCCTTGACCAATTTAGTGTAATATTCGGTAGCAGTTATGATCCATTGGTGGTGTTGTGAAGAATGGGGGTTGATCTCACTGATAAGATTCAAACCTCATTGAGAGAAAGGCCAAAGGTATCGTGTAACCTGTAAGGCATGACTAGGTGTGAGATGGAGATTAGCATGTTGTTGGCATTTCACATAATGTTGGACATACTCACAACAGTTTCCATTTAGGGTTGGCCAATAATATCCCAAGAGAAGAATGCATTTTACAACAGCTAAACCACTAAATTGACCTCAATAAATTCCATCGTGGACTTCCTTAATGGTGTAGGGAGTTTCAGAACTTGTAAGGCATCATAAAAGAATTTCATTGAATCCATGCTTGTAAAGGAGACCACCCATGAGGACATAACAGAAGAAACTTTTAAGAAAGGCCTTTTGTCCATTATGTAACATCTTTGACTAATTGTTATCTTTCCTCTTTTGCATTGGAAGCATTGACATGTGATTTTTGGAAATATTGCTTGCCATGGATGAGTCATTTCTACTCTTGGATTCATTGGGCTGAAATGATATTGCTTGTAAAGAATCCCTTTTTGCTTCGGATAGATACTTTTTAATCTGGAAATGAAGTTTGTAAACTTATCTCTTTTTATTAACAAATCCTTGGATCAATTCCATTGATCCAAAGTATGTTTTAAATATCCTTACCTGATCTGAATGGTAAATTGACATTCAGAGGTTGGAGGACATAATGGACTGAACTCTTGTATGTTTACAAATTATTTTACCTTCTTGAAAGATCATGCCTACATTTTGTTTTATGTTATGTGCTCAGATCTTTTTGAATGATATCTTCAGGATGCTTAACGATGTTAAGTGGAATGAGACCTGCTTTAGGACTATTGAGAAAAAATCTAAGTCCGAGACCTATGAGGTATATCCTAATAAGATTCTATGGAAAAGGTACCTATTTTTCTATCCATGTCTACTTTATTTGGGATGGCATCCTAACCTAAGTTGCATGTACTAAGTTGGGATGTGGGAAATAACCTAAGGTGATGTTAGGTTTATTTCTAACCTAATACCTAATACTATATGGTTATGAATTGTGACCTAACCTAAGATGGCAATTTACCTATTGAAATGTTTCTAAACCTAAGGTAAATACTTTTAAAACTATCCTATGGTCATATCCTAAGTTAATGTAATTTACCCTAAACCAATGAAATGTGGAAAGGGAACCTAAGGGTCATATGACAAGTAGGAAGCTTGGCGACGATTCCTAATCTATTAATGTGATTTTATTTTTGGAAATTACTAAGACAATGTGCTGCCAGTTTAGGAAGAAGCATGAAATTTCGTGGAATTCTACATGGAGACCTCACTAAGGTTTAGTGATGCATGCAAAAGTTGAATTGGGTCTCACCAATTTTGGATGGCGGTGGCAAAGAGAGATAGGCAGAAATTTGAGATTTAATGACATTAACGAGCCTCATTTTTGGTGAGCGAACCACCTTGGAAACCATTCTTTTTCATTCATGCTTTGTGATTTTTTCTCTGCATGGAGCTATCTGGTTCTCTGAACTAGCGGTTCTAATTTCAGTTTGAAGCTATTTTTGAGTTCCTTGATCTATTTTTGATTCAAGGGAAGTATATGAGACATTTGAGAAAGAAGTTTTTAGTTTTTGATCTTGCTTGGAGAAGAAGAAGTTTTGGAGGCTTGGCTGGAATTCTTCTTCAAATTGACAGAACCACTATCATGCATGATAGGCTCTATCAATTCAAATTTCTTTCTTTTCTCAAAATGTTTCATTAAAAAAACTCTACTCTCATGAGATAATGGGTTTCTGTTTTTGTTCTAGTTATTTTCTTTCTTGATGAAAGAATCTATGTGCTTTTTGGTTATGAAATCCTCACATGATAATGTTGTTCTTGGGTGTTCTCTCTTAGTGATTTAAATGATGTAATGAATTTAGAACTGTTGAGGCTTTTGTGTTTTTATTGAAATATATTCCGGACTGCCTGCTCGAAAAGAGTATGTGTAAGTTATTTTTGTTTTGAGCTTCGAAATGGAAGTCTCTTTTGAAAGTAGAATGTAAATGGATACTTTTCTGTGATGCATCCTTGATTTTTTAAAATTTGTAATACTCTTTTTGCATTCTGTATGGGTATATATTTAACACATTGCAAGAACAAAAATTGGTGTTAAAACATAGAATGGATATTGTTGGCGAGGAGATTTTTTAGGTGGGAAAACTTGTGGATTCCTTACCAATGCTCTAAGAATCTAAGTCCCTCTACTTAACCAATGCATCTACCATATATGTATGTGCAAGAAAATGTGGATTTCTGTGGTGGCCTTTCAGCTAGGGATTTGATAGGGGCACTCCACTAACCCTGTAGAAAAGCTTGTAGATACTTGCAAGGAGAACTTTGTCTTAAAGTGGAAAGGGAGTGAAAAAAGATGTAGGAGAACTAGTGTTGTAGGTAGGAAATCAAATTACTCTACACACTAGTTAGAAAATTTGTCACATGTATTCATGAGAAGAAACAACCTTGCAAATGACAACAAGATGAGATAAGATTGTGAACTCAAAGTTTCTTAAATATCCTCATCAAAGAGGTTAAAAAATCCTTCTTCTTGTATTGCTGCTTAAACATAAATTGTACATAGTGGAGAAATGGAGGAATTTGAGAAGAAAGGAGGGGGATAGAAGAAAAAATATGGCTATCTCCTTTGTCCTCTTAAAGTACAATATACTCCTAAGTTTACAAGATCGATTACCAACCCTTGACAATGGCGTGAAGAAGCCATTAAATATCCTCCAAGAAATAGTTACAACTTCTTCTTTGTTAGCAAGAAACTGTTAACAATTTGTTTTCAATCATTCGCATCCATTCGTATTCTTGATTCGTGAAGAAATGTCAATGGCAGAAAAACCAGATTTTTCATAATGTAGTCGTTACACTCGTTTTGTAAATTTGAATTTGAACTCTTCATCTTTCCTTCAAAAATTTAAACCAGATCCGTCCACGTGAGAGAAATTTATTGGAGCAGGCGCGGAGGATGCCTTATGCATTTTATCCCTTTGTAGAAAATTGGCATTTTAAAAAAATTTGGTCTGCCCTTCCGCCTCTCTGCCATAGGCTTGACACATGGCTTTATCTAAGTGGAAAAGGAATCATGGCTTACTTTTTTCAATTTTAACATTTTTTCAAAAAATGCTCAAAACTTCAAATTTCTCCGTCATTCCACTCTCCCACTTTGACTTTTCAACGGTGGGCCCGAGACCTTGGTGGAGCCACGAAGCATTCTAGAACTTTTACTTCATTTTTGGTAATTTAGTTAATTTTCCAAAAGTGCCCCAATGGCTTGCTTGTCTACTTTGACTTTTCAATAGTGGGCTTCACCTTTGACTTTTTCCTTGCGGGCTTCACCTTTGAATTTTTCCCTGCAAGCTTCACCTTTGAATTTTTCCTATGGGCTTCACCTTTGACTCTTCTTTGTGGGCTCAAAAATTGACTTTTACCTTTGTGTGATCAGGGCCATGGGACCAATTTGATATTTTTTCCAAAAGCGACAAAAAAATTTCAGTGTGTCGTGTCCAATCAAACATATCCATGTACCTGCATACACTGGGGCCAGAGTTTGATGGGGAAAGACACCCGTCATTTGTGACTATAAAAAAATACAGAGAAGTAGAGGAATTCATCGTTTTGAGTCCGATTTGCAAATTTATTTTGCAAAATAGATTCATGGATGAAAAACAAGGTATGACAACCCATGGTCATAGAAAAGGTGAGAAATTTCATCCAAATGGAGGTTACAAAGGAAGATTCACACCTATAGACTGGGAAACAGGATATTTTTCAAAACAAGCAAACTGAGGATTTGAAAAAACTATAGGGCATGGATTTCTTCATCTCTTTGAACCTTCAACTTTTCTTGAACACTTTAGGAGGGCATGAGCTCTAAATTTTGAATTTGACTTAGAAAACAAAAAGCATTTTTTAGGAGACAACTGGCTCTAGCTTGGGGACATGACATGAGAATCCAGAATCTCAATCTCTAGACCCTATAATTCACTGACCAATGCCTTATCCATTGGGCATTGTAGAGTCATGAACAAGTTTGAGAAAGAAAGATCAGAAGAAGGAAATACACAAGCACACAATAGGAAGGAAACACATGACACACAACAGAAAGGAAAAATAAAACCACACAATGGAAAGGGAAACACACATATGGTACAAGGAAAGGGATAACCCGCTTTCATTGATGATATAATTTCAAGTATTTCCTACTTCAAGGAAATACCAATGGAATTCCATCCAAGTATGAGAGAAGACATTCTCACCACAAGCTTCATGAATTAGGAATGGGTTGAGCCATAATGAATTGAAATTTCCATGGATATCTCTAGGTTATCTTCTCTTGTCCCATAGCATAACGAAGTCTCCAACCTTGAATTCTCTTGCCTTGGTCTTCTTTTCAAATATTTTCTTATATTTCAACTGATTCTCCTTTATTAGATCCACCACTTGGGATCTATTTTCTTCCATCTTTTCCAAAAATAGGATCCTCTTCTCAATGGAATCCTTGTGCTGGCCATCTTCTATTTCCTGTAACAACTTGACAGTTGGCATCTCAATTGTGAGGGGAATTTCTACTTCAAATCCATACATTAGTTGGAATGGTGACATACCTATTACCTTTTTGGGAGTGATCCTATCTACCCACAATGCATCATACAAATTTGTGTGCCAATTCCTTTGATTTTCATTTACAAGCTTGTGAACAATGGTCATAATGTTCTTGTTGCTTGACTCATCTTTCCCATTTCCTTAGGGATAGTAGTTAGAAGAATGAGATAGGGAGATTCCAAATCCATAACAAAACTCTATGAGATCCCTTAAAGAGAAATAGGTAGCATTATCTACTACAATCTTCTGTGGCACTCCAAAACAAACTATGATATTCTCCTTAATGAATTTGCATACTGTTTCAGTGCTGGCCTGTTTGGTTGGAGTTGCTTCCACCCATTTGGTGAAGTATTTTGTTTCTGTGAGCACATAGGTGCGCCCTACACTTGAGTTAGGATTCAATACACCAATGAAGTCCAGCCCCCATTTTTTAAATGGTTCTTCAATAACCACATGCCTGAGTGGCAATGCAGCTAGTTGTGGCCTTCCAACAAATTGTTGGCATGCTTTGCACTTGGAAACCCAATCCTGAGTTTCTGTAAAGATGGAGGGCTAGTAATACCTTCCTTAGAGGATCTTGTGTGTAGTTACCTTTGTTGAAAAATTTCCACCACATGCTTTGTCATGATATGCTTCAAACAACTTTTCTTATTGCTCCTTATCTACACATATGAGGAAACAACCATCTAGACTTCTATTGTAAAGTTCATGGTTCCAGATTACGAATTTGGCTACCTTCAGTTTGAGTGTTCTTCTTTTCTTGTAATCAAGATGAGGAGGGAATTCTCCATAAGTGGGGTAATAGGCAATATCAACATACCACTCATCAGTAGTGGTGATTAAGAGCACTTGTGGGTTATCTTCTGAATGAGTTGGGCAAGTATAATATTTTTCTCCATGCTAAGTTTTAAGTATTTCATCTTCAACAATCAACTTGCAGAAGACATTTCCCCTTACCAGATTGGAGGGTCAAATCTCCAAGTCAAAATCTTGATTTTTAACAATCCAATTTCATCTCTTAGCTTCAGGATCTTGCTAAGTCAAAATGGACTTGATTACACTACCAAGGACCATCACCACAGTATGGGAATTGAGAATGTAAAACCTGAAATTTTTTACAACCTTGACCACTACATAGGCATGTTTCTCCAATTAACTATACTTTAGCTCATGCTTCTTTAAAGGAAAACTCATGAAAACAATAGGTCCTTCCACACCTTCATCATTTTTCTGAACAAGGACAATAGAGAGTGTATGTTCTGATGCATAACAATACATGATGAACTCTTTGTTGAAATATGGAGATACAAGAGTTGGAGCTTTGGCAATGGATTTCTTGATCTCTTCAAATGTTTCCTTCCCTTCATTTTTCCCTTTGAAACTTGCTTGAGGTTTCATCATGGAATTGACGTGTTTTGTCAATTCTGTAAACTTAGGCACAAAACGACGAAGAAATTATACCTTTCCAAAGAAAGAATGAACTCCTTTCTTTCTTGTGGGAAGGGCTAATGCTTGAATGGATCTAATCCTCTTAGGATCAATGTGTGCTCCATGTTTTTTCACAATGTTCCCCAACAATTTTCCTTATGTGACTCCAAAAATGCACTTCTTTGGATTTAGTTATATGCCATGTTTCCTACACCTTGCAAGAACTTGCTCCAAGTGACAGATATGATCTCCCCTCTTCTTTGAGAATACTATGAGGTCATCGAGATATATGACAATACAATGTTTCAAATATTTTAAGGCCAAGTCCATTGCCCTTTGGAAATTTGCTCCTGCATGGATTAGGCCAAAAGGCATTCTATTTTAGGCAAAAGTGCCCCAAGGTGTTGTGAAGGTTGTCTTGTTGTAATCCTCTTTTGCCAATTTATTTTGATTATACCCTAAGAATACATCAAGTAATGAGAGCATTTCAGATCTATTGACTACTTGTAAAATGTGGTCCATGATTGGAAGAGGGTAATTACCCTTTAGGGATGCCTGATTAAAGTTTCAAAAATATACACATATCCTTATTTCACCATTCTTCTTCCTCATTGGCACAATGTTGGCTACCCACGTTGAATGGTGGATGGGAAATTATTATGTTTGCATTGATCATCTTTGTCACCTCCTCCTTGATGGTATCAGAAATCTTTGGTTTGTAAGGCCTTTGTTTCTACCTAAAGGGCTTAACACCTTGCTTCAAAGGAATCGAGTGATGCATATCCTTTGGTTGGAAGGATTTTAGTTCATCATAAGAGTGGACCAAAACATCTGAGTACTTCTTGAGTAATGCAACAAATCTTCTCTTTTCTTCAAGTGAGCATCATTTTCCAATATTGACCATCCTTGGCTCCTCTGAGGTATCAATGTTTTCTTTATCAGAATTAGCTAGGCATCGGGGAAGATTGATTTTCTTTCTCTTGAATGAATTTGTAATGTTTGTCAAATAGGTCTTCTAAAGAGACAAGGCCTTTGGTAATTTTGTTTTCCTTTCAGTTTTAATTACTCCTTCATCAACAATCTCTCCAATTCCTTCTTTATCCTCTTTGAGGACTACTTCTCGATGTGGATTCTCACCTTCTTCAAAGAAGAGATTATTGAGAATTATCCCTTTGCTTTAAAAAAGGATAGAATTTGGTTATCATCATTGAAGACTTGCCAATGATTTGCATTGTCTGGTATACTAGGTCAGAATACCATTTCAATGGTCACTTTGTCCTTACCAAAATAAGGATGAGGTATCACTAGGGAAGCTAACACTACAAGAGAATCAGTGTTTTACATTATGTTCCCTTGTAATAGCTTCAATGGAGAATGCATCAAAAGATTCAATGCAATCCCACACTTTTTTCCTGTAATGCCTGAGCCTTGGATTTTTCACCTGATAATGTTGGTAGATCTTCTTTACCATAATATCTACATCACAACTTCTTGATTCCCATGTCATATGTTTCATTCATGCCTAAGAGTAATGCTTCATAATCTGTAATGTTGTTTGTATTATCAAATTGTAGCTTGTAGGCAAAAGGATACACCTCATTGGAAGGAGAGTATAATACTACACCAGCTCTTGAACCTACTCTGGTATTGGTTACCATCAAATTCCATTATCCAAATTTTGATCCTCTTCCTCATCCATGAGAAGTGTTAGGTTCTCTTCCTTTTTTGATGTGAGGAAGTAATTTCCTAGCCCATAATCTTGAAAGAGAATGTTAGCTCTTGGATCATCAGACTTTCTTACTATGAATCTCATCTTTCTTATTGGCAGCAACTTCTTCATATCTCCTTTTACTGGGATAGTTGTAGATGACCAATCCATTTTTATTTCTTCACCTAGGTCTGTGTAAAAAAATTTTGCTCAAAAGCATACCAAAAGATGTTGGGATGTCTGCTACCAATATGGTCAAGAGCACCTTCTTGTCTGGAAAATCAACTAGTGCCACATGTGGCATCCTTGATTCTTCCTACCAATGAAACGTGTTTGGATTACATTAAGTAGCATGTGCCATTTACCTAGGTCAAAGTGAGGCCTAGAGAATTTGTAACATTGGCTAGCATCACATTTTCTGAGGCTCTAGAATCTATGATGCACTTATTCAGTTGGAAACCTTTGATGAGGAGTGATAGGTAGAAAGGTTCAACTCTATTGTTATTAGATGCACTGAGGGCTATCATGTTTTGGGAAGGTGGTGTGGATGGTGTGGGGAGTAAGCCTTTAGAATTTTGTCTTGAAGAGATAGGGTTACCACCATGAACTGCATTGATGAATTTGTCAAATTAGGTAGGATGTGTTTGTAGGTATTATATTTTAGAAAGCTGGAATTTGGTTTTTGCTTGCATGTTCTACAAAGTCAAATGGGGAAATGTTGGGTGAGGAAGAGGCTCCTGAAATGGAGGAAGATCTACATGGTAGATACTTTTCTACTTTTGGTGTGTTGGGTTCTCATTTTCGGATGTAACAATTAGCTTGTAAGGGGGTGCGGGGTGTAGCCTTTGACTGAACTTTAGATGATTTTGTAAGACTAACATTTAGAAGAGAATCATTCTTAACAAATTTTGAGCTAGAAGAAGAATCAAATGACTTAACTGGTATAGTAGCATGCTCTTTAGCAACTAGTGAGTCTGTTTTTTCTTTGGATGATTCCATGGAAGGGTGGTAATGGTGATCCTCTGCTGATGATTTTATTCTGTGTAATATTTGGAGGACAATCTTATTTATTCCTCTTTGTATCCTTTGCTACAACTATTTGGGATAAAATCCCTTTCTTGGATTGAGCATGAGTGAAAAAAGCACATGAGAAACTTGGAACTTCTTCATCACCTTCATCTTCATCATCAACATACTCAATCAAGCCATTGTGCATATCAACTTCCTCAACCTCAAGATAGTTTTCATAATCTTCCATGTTTTATTCTTTAGTTTCATCAATTTCTACTTCCTTCTCTAGCTCTTTTGTGTCACATATGGCATTGACTGGTGGTTCTTCAAGAGCAAGCCAAAGAGGAGGTGGAGCAATCCTTGGTCTATCTAGAGGGTTTGGTCTCCTTGAAGCATTTTAAATTGTGATATGAGATAGCTACTTCTTCAAGGCAACCAAGTCATTTGCCATTTTTTGGAACATCAGATATGTGGTGAGTAGAGTTTAAAATTCTGACCCTTTTGTTTCCCAATTAGGGCCTTTCACCTTTCCAGAAAGGATTAGATCATAATCAGGTTCTATTGCAAAGTCCTAGGCTTGCCTCAATGTTCTTGGTTGGGCTCATCTGAGGAAAAAAATTACTTTTGATGGCAAAGCACTAATGAAAAACCTCTTCAAATTATGTTCAGGAAGGCACCACATCTTCAGGGATCCTTCTTATCACTCTATAATATCTTGCTACAAAGTCCCTCATTGACTTGTATGATTTCTTTCTTCTTTTCTACCAATTGGGCTAAAAGATCCTGACAATCTTCCGTGGTCTTGAACCTATGTTGGAATGCACTTCTTATATCTTCCCAATAGGTGACAGACCTCAGGTGGTAGCATGTAGAACCATTCGGAAACCTTTTCTTGAAGTGAATCCATAAAGATTCAGACTGACACATCTTCTTCCTCAACACCCAACACACCACAAGTAGTGATAAATGTTGCTACATGTTCTTTAGGGAGTTGAGAGCCATCCCCTCTGAATTTTGGGAAGTTTTTTCTCTATCCTCTCGGTAGCTCATGGAGTAGTTGAGAAAGATCCAGTGTACTAGTGTTTCCTCCCCATGGTATGTTAGTCTTATGGGCTTCATAATCACATTCATGCTCATGATCCTAATCCCCCATTCTATGTTTGTTTCTATCTTCCAACCTTGATAAGGTCGTGGCTTCTATTGTTTCTCTTTCGTCTGCCTTAGCTTGAAGTCTCTCAATTTCTTCGAGTTGAGCTCTTATTTCTTTTTCAGATCTTGCTTCTCTTTCTCTATGTTCTTCTTCAGTCTCCACATCAGTGAAATATTCAAGGTTATCGTTGATGTATGGAAATTCACCGTCCAAATGATTAGCAACACTTAGGTTCCCAACGTGGCCGGTTCGCTTGAAAAGGAGGCCTCTAGATTCTGAGTAGCTCTTGTCTCCTTTGAATTTCTTGAAAATTGGGATCAGTTTGTCCTCCTTTTCTCTGTTGCCAGGTGTATCTTCTATCCACCAGCTTGAAAATCTATGCTCTTCTTTTTGGTGCTAGAATTTGTCTTTGCGTCTCTAGTTCAGTAGTGTGTTCTTCTTCAAGGTCCAGAATTATCGTGGCAATGAAGTAGTGGTTGGCACTTTGTCTATTATGGCAGATAGCTTCCCTCAAATCTAAAGCAACGTCTTCTTAAATGTGGAAGATAAATTTAGGTATTTAAATAGGAGGGTTTCCTAAAATAGCCATGATTTGAATCCATATGGCTCATATAGCCATTCAAATTCTAGAAATTTTCTCTTTTTGAATTTTGATTTTTTTTTGTTTTTTAAATTTTGACCTTGCGGTTGCATTCAGGTGTAGATACTACTAAATTTGCCCCACGTTGGGAGCCAAAAAATGTTGGTGAGGAAATTTTTTGGGTGGGAAAACTAGTGGATTCCTTTCCAATGCTCTGGGAATCTAAGTCCCTCTACTTAACCAGTGCAGCTACCGTATATGTATGCATGAGAACATGTGGATTTATGTGGTGGCCTTTTGGCTACGGATTCAATAGGGGCACTCCACTGACTCTGTGGAAAAGATTGCAAATACTTGCAAAGGAGAACTTTGTCTGAAAGTGGGAAAGGGAGTGATAAAATAGGTAGGAGAACTAATGTTATATGTAGAAAATCAAATTCCTACACACACTAGTTAGAAAATTCCTCACATGCATTCATGAGAAGAAATAACCCTGCAGATGGCAATAACACGAGATAAGATTGTGAACTCAAAGTTTATTAAATCTCCTCATTAAAGAGGCTACCAAATCCTTCTTCTTGTATTTCTACTTAAACAGAAATTGTACATAGTGGAGAAATGGAGGAATTTGAGAAGAAAGGGGGGGAACGGAAGAAAAATAATGGCTATCTCCTTTTTCCTCTCAAAGTATAATATACTCCTGAGTTTACAAGATCGATTACCAACCCTTGACAATGGCATGAAGAAGCCATTAAATCTCCTCAAAGAAACGGTTACAACTTCTTCTTTGTTAGCAAGAAATGGTTTACAGTTTCTTTTCAATCATTTGATTCCGTTCGGATTCTTGATTCGTGAAGAAATGCCAATGGCAGAAAAACTATACTTTTCATAATGCAGTTGTTACACTCATTTTGTAACTTTGAATTTGAACCATTCATATTTCCTTCAAAACTTTAAACCAGAGCCTTCCACGTGGGATAAATTTATTGGAGCAAGCGCGGAGGATGCCTTTTGCATTTTATGCCTTTGTAGAAAATTGGCATTTTTTGACATTTTGGTCCACCCTTCCACCTGTCAGCCATAGGCCTGACATGTGGCTTTATCTGAGTGGAAAAGGAATCATGGATCGCTTTTTTCAATTTTAACCTTTTTTTGAAAAATTCTCAAAACTTCAAAGTTCTCCATCGTTCTACTCTCCTGCTTTGACTTTTCAATGGAAGACACCTTGGTGGAGCCGCGGAGCATTCTATAACTTTTACTTCACTTTTGGGAATTTAGTTAAATTTCCAAAATTGCCCTGATGGCCCACTCTTCTTCTTTGAATTTTAAATGGTGGGCTTCACCTTTGACTCTTCTCTGGGGGCTCAAAATTTGACTTTACCTTTGTGTGATCAGGGCCGTGGGACCAATTTAATGTGTTTTCCAAAAGTGACAAAAAACATTAAGTGCATCGCATCCAATTGTACATGTCCACGTACCTACATACACTGGGGCCAGAGTTTGATAGGGAAAGACACCCGTCATTCGCGACGGTAAAAAAAATATAGAGAAGTAGAGGACTTCATCGTTTTGAGTCTGAGAAGAAGTAAAAAAATATATAGAGTCATGGAGGTAAAACAAGGTATAACAACCCATGGTCATAGAAATGGTAAGCAATTTCATCCAAATGGAGGATGCAAAGGAAGATTCACACGTACAGACAGGGAAATGGGAGATTTGTCAAAATAAGTAAATTGAGGATTTGAAACAAATTTAGGGCATGGATTTCTCCATCTCTTTGAACCTTGAACTTGGCTTGAAAACTTTAGGATGGTGTGAGCTTGAAATTTTGAATTTGACTTGGAAAACGAAAAGCATTTTTTGGGAGACAAGAGATATCTTGTTTCCATCCTAGGTAAACCTATGTTATTCAAACTAATTGTCTTGGATTGTTTTTGAAACTATATCTTGTTTTGTGAAGTTTTAATAATTCTTTTTCGGGACTGTTTTTTATACTATGCCCTTTAGTAAGAAATTGAACTCGTGAGAAAAATGGTCAATGGGTGTTTGAGGTTTATGGAATTGTTTTTGTTATGTACTTCAACTTATATAAGATCTTTAAAGAAATATCTTGTTCTTATTTTATACTATTTAAATCTCCACTGCTTCGAATCATAATTCAATGGGAGTTGGGAAAGTTTTGTTATTTGGAATTACTATTACAGTTGAGCTCGTGAGGAGATAAGAATGAAATTTTTCTTATACTTTGGTTGTTTTTACTGGAATTCTCTTCTCCAAAACTCTGTAAGGCAATTACTGGTTTATTGAAATCTGAAAGATGAGATGGTTGTCTTTGGTTGAAGTTTTGTTTTATGTTTGAAATACTCTAGTAGTTGACCTTCTCCAAGTTGTTATGGTGATTATCTTCTTATGTCTTTTCAACTTTCTTAAGTTTGATTTTCTGTCCTTTTTGGGCTTGGGATAGGTGATGAAAAATTACTCGCTAGAATTGGAAACTTCTTTGTAGTTTGTTAATGTAACATGTTATGAGATGATTGTGGTACGTTCATGGGAATTGTTGAATGTATAATCAACTTTTGGACTGTTATTTTTGTATATGGAACCAACCAAACCATTCTGGTTTATAGGATTTATTGATCTTTGTTACTTGTGTGGAATCGAATGTCTTGTCGATTCATGGCAGTGTTCAGCTGAGCCTGTCCTATAGAAAGGAAAACTTAACCATTTCTTGAATTACTATTTTTCAATGGCTGAGTCATGCATCATTATAAAATTATTTTTAGATGGACCCTTCTTTGTGCACTCAACGAATGATTTATTCCTTCTCTGTTTGGTCATGGTTAAGGGGTGATCTTTTTATAGTCTCACTTTATTTTGATGGAACAAATGGCTTCAGCTCAATGACTGAAATCTTCAATGATATAGAAATTTTCATTAAGGTTGTAAGTAAGTTAATAACTATTTTGTTGGGTAGGATGTTGAATCTTCTTTTCTTAAGATGCATATGATAATTTGGTTTAACTGAATGATAAAGGAAATTGTAAACTGTTTACTTTTCAACTCATTCTCCTTTCTTTATATAAAACATGTCTTTGGTTTAATTGAATCAATTGTATTACTTTTATGAAGTAATTTATTAGTAATTGTTACTAATTACTTCTCCACTTAAATTATATTTAAGGAAATTAATAATTGTTTCAGTTAATTGAAATGAAACATTTTTGCTAAGAAATACTTTTCTATTGTTAATAAGAGGCCTAATCTAAGAACCTAGGTTATATTTATTTGACCCAGAATTAGGCTGCCACATTTGAATTGTGAATCTCATATTTATTTAAGTTGTTGGATGATTCATCTTAAAAATGTTACGATGCTGAAATGAATTTGACTATACATTTTTTTTTGGAAACTTGGTAAAGATGACAATAAGGTCTTTGATTCTAAAAGTAACTATTTTTTTATATAGTGAAGTTAATTCTGTATTTCAAATTCAGGAAGAATTATGAAATAATTTAATGACAAGAGTTGTTATTTGACATAAATAAGTAATTGTTTTAAACGATACTTATCTGATATAATGTAGTTATTGGCTAATCATGTTATGATATTTTCTTAAAAGTGAATTCAGATTGTTAATTTTGCTTCTTTTATGGTTGTTATTACTTATGTTTTATTTGAATGATTACATTAATTTTTTCAAAAAAGAAGATTTGTTTTAATGGAAAAATTAGTGGAATGCACTTTGTTTTAATGCTTAGTGCTTATCATGCTCAGTTCAATGAACTGACCCGTGCTAGCAATTTTTACATATGGAATTTGTAAGTGATAAAAGAAGGAAATAACTTTTATGATGTATTGGATGATTTAAAGTCTGGCTCTTTTATAGAGAGCTATGATTCATTCTTGAGTTGTATTGAAAAATAAAAGTTATATTCTTTAATGATCTTAATATTGGTTGACATGTAGTTTATCTGAGATGCATAGTCTTGTAAATTGTGTATTTAATCATGATGAATTGAAAAGGTTGAAGATTTAATTCGAATTGTTTTGTAATTTCTCTTGTAAATTTTATGAAGGAAGTTGGAATAATATCTTGTTGATATTTTGCATATCTGTTTGTATTCTTATTTTTGTTGTCGTTTGATAATTTGGACGAAGAGAAATAGTTCATTCTCTCTTACTAAAGTGCAACTTGGTAAGTTGCATAGGATGACATTCTTTATCTAAACAAATATATTATAATAAAGGGATGTGTAACGAACATATAATTGAACTATAGAAAGTGGGAAAGATAAAAAAGGGTATGATAAACCCTAACACTTAATCATGTAGAGGAAGACTCTTCCTCTCTCAAAGAATGTAAAACAAAAGAAAAGTGTTTTTGATCATTAATCATTTAGACTTAAGTTTTTATGAAGTCTACTCTAGTTGAACCTGTGTGGTTGCTACACCTTCCTTGAATAGTTGAGTTATATTAAAGTTAACCTTATGATGTTGGTTGTCCTATTTTTGGATAACTGCTTGTTAAGTCCAAGTTAATGAACATAAAAAGAAATCATGAGTTAATGAAGTTCTTTAATATTAATTAGTCAAATATGGATGAAGAACTTAAGAAGTGTTGGATGTAGGGTTTTGCAAGGTTACTGTAATCTGAATCTTAATCCAAAATTAATTAAGTGTTAATGACCTCCTAGAGGTATGTACATCGTGATGAAGTAGTTTTGTCGGATGTTGGCACATGCCAACTGCAGAACTGTACCATTGAGAAGACTAAGGTCTTCTCGAGGATATAGTGTTGTAGTTGACATGTTACAACACCCTTCCACATTAGTTCATCTAGATCTACAACATCTGTATGTGAACTTAGTTTCTCTCTAGGATAAGCTAGCAGTATAAATTGGAATAGGAAGTAGCTTTCTATGACTCAGGGTACCTAGGAAAATTTGATTGACTTAGGTTAGTTGAGTATGCCCATATACCCTAAGTCATCATGAGCATCTCCCTATCAAATTATGTCACTAACCTAGGTTAGGGTCAAACCTTGGGAAATTGGACTAACAGAAGTTAGTAAAGACCATTCTAGATAACAAAAGAGTGAGGTGAAGGATGTATTCCGATTTGATGAATATTTCATCTAGGAATAGTAACATGAACAGTATGGAAATCTTTAGCCAAAGTATTGTAAGCTACTGGTTACATTTTCTTATGTTACCTAGTTTAAGGAACATTATTTCAGATGAATATTGGTAACAAATATTCAGATAGGTTCTTTAAACAAGTCACTCAATACCCAAATTAGGGTAAGAAAACCAAGTATACATAAAAATATTCAATACTTAAAGAAAAACATGAGAGATCGGTTAGAGACTGAGTCATGCAATGAGAGATCGGTAATTCACTGAGTCATTTATAGTTGCATATGGTTATTTTCTATGAGATTGATTGGTATGGAATGTGTGTTCTAAATTATGTTTTATTTAGAACAGAGAACATTATGTAAAAAAAATCCCTTGTTTCTAAAGTCTTAAAATGGGAATGTTACATCTTGGTATTAGAGTTGATGATAAAACTTAAATTTTCTTGTTAATAGAAAATGGTTAGAACAAGAGGAAATATTGTAAATAATCCACCCCCTGGTGAAGAAGTAGCAACTACCAAAAAAATTGATGAGATCTTTACTTCCTTGTTGGACACAAGAGATCGTTTGGTTATACTTGAACAACAAGTAATGGGAAATGAGGAGGAAGAAGATGTTGGTAATAATAATCAAACACCACCTGAGGACAACACTAATTTTGGTGTTGATAATAACAATGTGAACATACTTGATCAGACGGAAAATAAAAAGACTAGGCTGATAGTTGAACTAACTAATGATATAAAAATGATAAGTCCACCTAATTTTGATGGCACCACATTAGGAGATGGAGTTGAGAATTGGCTCATCGAAATGGAGAAGTACTTTGCAATAAGGAACTTCTCAGAAGAAAAAAAGGCAATATGGGGAGCATATCAGCTTTCCCATGAAGCATCTTCATGGTGGGACAATCGTAAGGCTAAGTTAAATATTGATGAAACTAATATCAATTTAAAAGTTACTTTAGGCAACGTTGTCTGCCAAAACTTTATTATGATCAGAAAATGACTGAATTTCAGAACTTAGGGCAAGGAAAACTAATTGTAACTGAGTATTGGGAGTGGTTTACTAAAATTCTTAAGTATGTACCTCAGTAACAAACTGACGAGAAGTTTAGGATACATAAAGTCATCATGGAATTGAATCCCATTATAATAGGAGAGGTGAATGTTTAATGTCCAACCACTATGGAAGGGGTTGCTGAAAAATCCATAAGGTAGGAACAAAAATTAAAGGAAATTTTTGCTCATAAGGAGGAAGTGAGGTGATGAGGCTAGAATATGCCCTTTAAATGTATAATAAATAATCTCATCTTACTCTCCTTTTCATTAAGTTCAATTACATTTTGTGACTTTTATTTTATCTGATATAAGTTAGGATGTAATTGTCTATCTTTTGATTGATTGTGATTCTAACGTTTAAAAGCTCTAAAATTATTGACGATGTGTGTTGGAAATTTAGTTTTGTAATAAAGTAGGTCTAATTAGTTGAAGAAATGAAGTATGTGTTAGGTTGTGGAGTCTGTTTTCATGTGTGAAAGTATTGAAGAATGTACATTAAGAGTACTGTACACTTTTCATGTATCCTTGCATAAAGTTTTTTGGCCTCGAAAAATGCACCTGACATATCGGGAAACGTGCTTTTCTCATATGGGCAAGTTTTTTGACCCATAGGTTTATGGGACAGATTTTGCCCTTGGTTTTGATACCCACGGTTTTGTAAAATTACTTAAGCAGTTGTCTATTTATATGGTCTTATGCATATGATAGATGGACAAGCAAATGTATTGCAGATGTGTTTTGAATTCAGCTGTGAATTCTGTAGAGTTTGTTGAGCATAGCTCCAAATGGATCTGGGTATTGTATTGAGAGAGCGGTGGCTTGTAATAAAATCTGAGCAAGTGATTCTTGCTGGACGTAGCCCAAATTAGGTGAACCACGTTAAATATTGTCTCTTTGTGTTGTGTTATTTTATTCTGTAATTTTATTTGAGATCTGTAATAATTTCTACATATTAGTTTCTACTGTTGTGATTCTGTGAGGGATTATTCCACATATTTTATCCCTTATTTCCTAACAATTGGTATCAGAGCCTAGTTTGGTTTGCTGAAGTGTTGAATCGCAGGGAAAGTTTTTTGCTTGAGTGGGAGCTATGGCAGATGAAGGAAGATCTAAGGTTGATAAATTCAACGGGTGGAATTTCAGTCTTTGGAAGATGCAGATGGAAGATTACCTTTATCAGAAGGATCTTTATACTCAGTTGTCTAAGAAGTTGAACAAACCCTCGAGTATGACAGATGCGGAATGGGATTTATTGGATCGGAAGGCACTTGGAATGATCCGGCTAAGTCTTGCATCTTCGGTATTATTTAATGTTTCAAAGGAAAAGACTACAAAAGATCTAATGGATGCATTAGGGAAGTTGTATGAAAAAACCTCTGCCTCTAATAAGATATTTTTAATGAAAAATTTGTTTAATATGAAGATGTCTGAGAATAGTTCAGTAGCAGATCATTTAAATTATTTCAATACGGTAGTGAATATGCTAACTTTGGTTACAATAGAATTTGATGAAGAAGTTAGGGATTTATTAATTCTGTGCTCTTTACCTAAGAGTTCGAATAGCCTGGTAATGGTGGTAAGTAACTCGGTTCCAGCTAACTCGAAGTTGAAGTTTGAGGATGTTGTAGGGGTGATTCTAAGCGAGGAAATGCAAAGAAAAAGCTCTGGGGAATCTTCTATTTCAAGGAATGCTTTGATAGTGGAAACTAGAGGGAGACAGAAGAATAGAGGAAACCGTGGAAAATCAAAAGATCGGATAAGGTCAAAATCCAAGAACAAGATTGTATGCTGGAATTGTGGAAAGCCTAGGCATGCAAAGGATTGTTGGGAGCTTCGGGATAAGAAGAAACAAAAAGAAGAAAACAAGGAGGAAAATGTGGCAACGGGTAATGTATGTCAGGATGCTTTGATTCTTTCTTTGCACAATATTACTGAATCTTGGGTTTTAGATTCAGGGGCTTCTTTCCATGCTTCTCCACATAGGCATTATTTTGTTGATTATGTTCAAGGAGATTTTGGGCATGTTTTTCTTGGTGATGATGAGCCTTGCAACATAGTTGGAAAAGGTTCTATTTAGGTTAAGACACAGAATGGGAATACTTGGCTATTGAAGGATGTCAGACATGTGCCTACATTAAGATGAAATTTGATATCGGCAGGGCAGTTGGGAAGTGATGGTTGTACTGTGATATTTACAGCAGACTCTTGGAAGGTTACCAAGGGTGCTCTTGTGGTGGCAAGAGGTAAGAAGGTTGGAACCTTGTATTTAACCACTGATAGTACTAATGATTGTAATCTTGTGGCTTCAAATGCAGATACAATATTATGGCACTATAGGCTTGGTCATATGAGCCATAAGGGCATAAACATCATAAAGAAGAATTTTCCTGGATATACAGAAACAGGTTTCAATTTCTGTGAGAACTGCATATATGGGAAACAGAAGCAAGTAAGGTTTCTCAAGGTTGGACCTACAAAGAAAGAGAGTAAGTTAGAGCTGGTGCATTCTGATGTGTGGGGGCCAACTCAGGTATCATCTCTTGGGGGTTCAAGTTATTATGTTACTTTTATTGATGATGCAACAAGGAAAGTTTGGGTTTATTGTATTAGAAACAAATCTGATGTATTTGACACTTTTGTTAAATGGAAAGCCTTGGTAGAGAATGAAACAGGTCTTAAGCTAAAATGTCTTAGGTCAGATAATGGAGGGGAGTATTGTAGTAATGAATTTGATGATTACTGTTCTAAGAATGGAATTAGCAGGAAAAAGAAGGTTCCAGGAACTCCGCAGCAGAAGAACAGGTCTCAAAAAGGATGAACTGAGCAGGAATGGAGACGTGCTAGGAGTATTTGGTTACAGTGCAAGGCACTGCTATCTCTCTATCAAATGTGGGCATATAGAAGTAAGATCAGAGTTGTGTACTCCTGATAAGCAGAGGACCCTCAAGGGATCTTGGAAATCTTGGCATACTTGCATGATGCTTGGTATGGCAAGCACAAGTTGATTATTCATTTCTTAGAGTCTTGGGATGTCGAGGTGTTTGTTCCCACCGACCAGCCACTGATAGGTTACCTGCACCAGCTATCTTCTAAATCAGTCACCATGATAATCAGTTTCCATTGGCTAAGCTGGCCAGATTGGACTCTTTGCTCCAGCATGTTGAGAGTCCATTAACCACCAAGAGTATCATTCGATCTAAGAACATGGACAAATCTCCTGACGAACACCACATCAAATAAGCATCAAGTATTGCATTTCTAAATAGGGGGGGGGGGGGGGGGGGGGGGGATGGAGACTTAGCAACCGAACAGAATTTTCAGTGTTAGAGGATCTGTCTAGATATGAATCAGGTGACTCCTGAACTTTTTCCTCTTGTACCCCCTTTACTAGGAACCCCATACTACTCCCAATAACTAAAGATGCAATCGAGGGTACGAAGACAACCTAAACGTTTGTCTCCTTGTCTGGTGTGATTTATGGCTCACAGATAGTGGTTCCACCCAGAGAGCTTTGATGAAGCAATGCAGGGCAAAATACTTATGTCTAAGACTAATGGGAGCAAGCCATGGATGAGGAGCATCAATTTCCTTAAATGGTGTTCTAGACTTGATTGGGGGGTTATCGGTATACAGCTATTTGCCAAAGTGCAAAAGACCATTACAGGTTTAGTGGGTGTTTAGAGTCCACCTGCCCCACGTCAGGCAAGAAAATATATAAGGCTTAATTGGTGGTCAACGGATTTGCATAGAACTATTATATTTGGAAGAGTATAGATCCTCAAATGATTTTTTTTTTACTATTTTTTTGCTAAAAATGACTTCTATTGTTTTCGGTTTTCTTGGAATAACTGACATACATTGCAAGACTTAAAAATTAGAACAGTATCATATTTCAAGCACTACATTTCTGTATGGCAATTTGGAGGAGCACCTATAAATCAATGCAGCAGCCTGAAGGATATTAAGCCATGAAGGTCCCGACGAAATTGTGTGCAATTCTGAATGAAATGATCTTGAGATGGCTTCTGATATATAAAATCTATAGTTGAATACAATTAATAAATACCACCATATGTCATTTGACAGTCGAGACAAGATTATAACAGAAAAGCTCAATAAGACCATAAACAGAACTCACATAAAAGAAGAATAAACAATGGATAGTTAAACAATCTTGTAGATGGCTATGTCATAGATGACAATGCTTAAAATAGCTTAAACGTAAACAAAATCTCACTAAACTTAATAAGTACTCAAGAAGCAGCTAATTTTACTACAATGGGTATTGAAGTGATATTGAGATGATAGTTATTAGTGACTGAAATCCTTGTTATTTAGGATGATCTCGGGATAGGAAGGAACGGACCAGCTGATTTTTTCTCACTAAGAGTATTTTACATAAGGTCTTGGAGAGATATAGTATACAAGATACTAATCTTTTGAATTGTGATTTTTTTGGTAGGCCATAATATGGGATTTTTTAAATGTTTTTTTTTTTCATAACAGAATTTTTCTAGGAGAGAAACCATGGTGTTTTTAGGTACGGGACTCATCAGCAGTTGGCAGTTTTATGAATGCCATGGTATGAATTTAATCATGTATATTGCCGAGTGTAATGGGAGCTATCAACTCAGATTTCATAAGAGTGGTCCAGGTAAAAAATCAGCTGGCCAGTAGTAATAGTAAATCCTTCAGTATTTGAGAGGGACTCATGGGGAAAATTTAGTGCTACAGTGCTTCAACCTTCCAACTTTATGTAGTTTTGTAGTCAATCTAGATATGACTCATAGATGTAAAAAGATAGGAGGATCACAAAAAGCCATCATTTACACTGTAGGTGGAATCAACAGTTAGCTAGACTTCACGACTACATTGCAAGTGCTGGAATACACTATGTCATATTTGAGAGAGATGTATTCGTATAATCTAACTATCATAGAAATATAGAATCAGATATGAATTGGTTACAACAATTGCTTTAACAGTTGGGGCATGACAGCACCGATTACAATCTTTTAAGTTGACTTATTTTATAGTCAAAGCTCCTGTACACCATAGCTATGAACTGTGCAATATTTGACTCTAGGACAAAGCATATACAGTTAAGGTACCATTTCATCAGGACTGATTTGGCTACTAACTGATAGTTGTAGTTTTGATCCACATGAATTCATACCAGTCAGATTCCTGCAGTCATCATTTCCAAGGTGGTCACAAGGGAAAAACTAAAATTATGTTGAGATTTGGTTAGTCTTCACAGAAACTGGTGTAGATTTGCTTTTTATTTCAATGAAGCACTTGCAGCTATGGTTCTGATAAATGCACGCTGATAGTTTATGGCGTAAAAACAGTCCCCTACCTTGTCATTACATCATTTCTCATTTGGTATTATGCATGCACTTTAATTCATCAATATGCCTATGCTCAGTGGCATCGCTATCAATTTTTTTCTGCTTTAATATTATTTTAAAATTATTTTACACAAATATATTGGGTTTTATAGATGTTGGTGTTGGTGGTTTTTTTTTTGGTCTGCGTAACTTATAGTACATATGTGATTATTTTGTAATTTTAATATGTTGGAAGTGTTTCACATAGGAAAGGTGCATATCTAACTTGTTTTATTATGTAACATGTATTTAATTGTGCTTCAAATATGAGGCGTACATATCTAACTTGTTTTTTGAATCTACAAGAAGCTTATAGCATATGGGACTACCTTGTACTCCCAATATGTAGTCCAGGCACATAACTGTGCTTCAAATCTGAGGTGTAGCATACCCAACTTGTTTTCGGTAGCATCTGTATCCAACAAGGCTTAGTTACAGAACTGGTCCAAGCTAGTTCTCGTACTCTCAATATGCAAGAGACACCTAATCTAGTGCTTCAGAAATACCGGACATACATTCCGGAAATATCAGTATTTAGTTCCAGAATTTTTGGGTCTATAGTTGGTTATAGCATCCTGGGGACTATCTCCATAACTCTCACGGTTTTGATCCTTAGGAGATACGTAACCATGTTCTCACACGTGAGGCTCTACAGTTATGAACCCAACTGGAAGTTTATCTTAGCCTAAGTGCAGCTTATAGTGATTTTAGGATCAATGACCCTTATCACTCCTAGTAAGGATAAGAAGATTTCCGATCTAATTGATGCTTCTTGGGACTACCTACACTTTCAATATGTCAGGAGACACGCCATAATGTGGTTCAAATCATGCAGGCTACTTATAGGCATGATTGGACTACCTTGTACTCACAGAGACAACTTTGATTTTGGTTATTCAATGCTACTTATAGCATATCGGAATAACTTACACTCGTTTATTTTTGGATATGTAGGTTACTTATAACAGTTTGGTGTTTTGGTGTGGACTAAGTATTACATAGTAAGATGGATTTGAGATCATAATCTCATAGCTGGCATGTCTATGTCACACAAGATCCTAAAACCAGGTTGGCAGTAGAAAGCAGAAAGTTTTTATCAAGTTGGCAACATAACTCACTCGTGATATAAAAAGGATTATAGTTCACCTAAATCTTGATGGCACCACATTAGGAGCATGGAGCTGAGAATTGGCTCAACGACCATGGAGAAGTCATCTATTTGCAATAAGAAACTTCTCAGAGGAAACCATAGGTTAGATCTGTTAATTTGGGGAGCATATCAGCTTCTCCCAGTGAAGCATCTTCATGGTGGGACTTGTTCTTGTAAGGCTGAGCTAGATATATTGATGAATCTTCTTGAACATCACTTGGGATCAATTTAAGTTGTGTGTTTATTTCCAAAGGCAACGTTGGCTGCCACAACTTTCCATTCTGCAAAGTGTGTTTCCTTTTAGAAAAGTTTTCATAGTATGATTTAAATAAGGTTTTCACCAAAAATTCCTTAAGACATTGAAAAGATCCCCTAGAAAATACAAAAATAGCTAAAGTCAACTACTAGATCGATATGATTACTCTTGTTGCATATAGCTTTATACACACCCCTAGTTTGAATATGACATGAACATAAAGTTGATTAAATGAAGGGAATAATGACACCCATCATGAGGAAGAAAGTTCCCAACTCCTCTTCATCATCTCTTGCACCTAAGAAAGGACCATGAAATAATTTTAGAATGAAAATTAATTTTTTCAGTTGCTAATAATAAGAAAACAACATTAAATAAGTCTGCTAGAAATCCATGAAACAACTTTGTCAAGAATCATAATAATGGAAAAAATTCCTATGGAGGTCAGAATGATAACTTTAAGGATGGAAATAAATCTAATCCTAAAAAGGGACCTGTAGGAGGTTAATATAACTATGGCAAGGATCATTACGTAAACCATTGTCCTTTGAAAAAGGATGATCGTAATCAGCAACACAAGATACAATCTGCGGTAGCTAAAAAACATGTTGAAAAACAAGTCACACCCATATAAGTTCCGGGTAAGTTATTTGGCATACCTATAACTATTATTTTTTATACATGAGCTACATAATGTTTTATTTCTAGTAAATTATCATCGAAACTAAAAAGAAAAGATGGAAAAATGGATAAACCATGGACTATACATTATGGAAACAATGTTGTTCATACATTTAGTATGTGTCTTTTTGGGGAAGTCCTTGACTTACCTATTTTTTCTACCGAAGTTGATCTTTATGTTGCTCCTTTGGGGTCTTATGATGTAATCATAGGTGTTAATTGGTAAGTGTTAGGAATTAGTATTCACATGGTTAGTTTTATATATATTGTTATAACAAATGTGCAACAATATATCAATACAGATTGTTATTGTTTTGTATACTTCCTATTTTATAGGAGGTAGGTTCAACAACATTCCTGGCTATATAATAGCCATTGTATTAGCAAGAAAATATATAGAATATATTATTATTTTGCTGTGTAAATCTGCTTGTTCTCCAAGATTTGGTATCAGAGCCATATTGTTCCACTGCCTGTGATGGGAAAGTAAATTGTTTGCAAGGGTGCATATTATTCTTCATTGCCCCACGTGATGAGATTTCTCCTGTATTGACATCTCCTCTCCTCATGTTCTCTTCCTTCTGTGTGGACGCTAAAATTTATACAATTCATTTCACTTGGCTGCATCGATAGGTGTCGGAATCAGTTTGGACGCGATCTGTGTATTGTAACATTAGTTACCTAGAAGAGTTCAGTGGATTGGATAGAATGTTTGGTGGTATTCTGCATATCGATCTCCTTCGTTGATGCAACCAGATCCATCGAGTACATAGATCAATACTTGCTAAAATAAAAAATAATTGTCCAAAAGCAAGTGTTGTCTGTATGAGCCGTGACAGTATTTTAGAGGTCGACACCTTAAAAGAATGCATTCGATCTAACACCTAATCAGAGTGCCCAGCTGTGCGTTGTCTTTCCTTCAACGATGCAGATTATACTCCATTCCATGCCATTTTCCAAAAGAAACTGAGACAGGAATTTTAAATGCATGAATCGCGTGTGGTTTATATTTACCATTCCCACGCATGCCATTGAAAACAGTTGAGATATCGATCAAAGCCATTGCAATGCTGGTTTTGTCTGCTATCGATTTAATCACCATTTATATTAGTTTGGACATTTGATAATTGTGTGAATCGATCCAAACATTCTGCAGTTAGGCTACAGGACCCGTCTCTTCTCCTGTCAGATCCAAGATATTCGAATGCTAGGCTCAATCCACATACACAGAATCGTGTAGATTTCACACAGCCATGAATGGAGAAAATAGGTCAGTTTTGTTAATTGTGAGTCTTATTTAGTTTTTGTTTGCATAGTTTTGTGATCTAATTCATTCCGCCCACGTGGAGCAAGTTTTTTGAAAATTTATTAAAAAGGCATGTAAATGTTTTCAATAGTGGTTAGGATTACTCTATATCAACGAGAGAGCCGAGTATAGGTGTCATTAGTATTATTTTAGTCATTATTTATGTCAAAGTTGTAAGAGTCATTTTGAGTCATTTTGTTATTGTCATAGTCAAATGTGTTAAAGTCAAGTGTTGTGTAATTAAAATATTTTTTAATTCGTAGTCAATAAACATAAGTCGTTATTTGTTGCGTTGAGTGTCTAGTCATATAGTAGCGTCATTGTCAAAAATTCAAAAGTCGTGTCATTGTAAAAGTCCAAAAATTAAAAAAAAATTGCCTCACAAACGCATTTTTGGTGGAATCCGACGTCTGATTGTAGTATATAATTTTGAGCCCCATGATCACATTCGACTGAGTTAGCAGCAGATCTAATGGAGTCTGGAGGTCAGACATCGACCTCTCATCAGTCACCAATGACGGGGCCACACAGAATGATTTAGTGGCACAGGTGTGCAGTGTGAGTATATGATTTTTAGTGTGGTTTCCATTTTCTCAGAGTGATTATGTTTGCAGAGTTCCTATTTTGTTTGGTATTTGATGGATGTTGGAAAGAAAGTTGTGTTGGAGTGCAGATGACTGTCAATGATCCTCTGACTGACTTGGTCCTCTGATTGCCGTACTTTGTTGGAAGATGGTCAGCTAGAAGAATACGTTCACTAGCATGAGTGGACCATGTGCAGCAAGACCTAACTAGCAAGATCCATTCAGGAGTATGTTCTTCAATGCAGTTTGCTTCTCAGTATCTATATGAGTGGAATTTCACATTGTGGGGGGGAATACATACCCAATGTTCCATTCCCATTCTGCACCCAAAATGACTTAGTCAAGGAAAGCTTCCAGTGGCAGTGGCAGTTTTCTATGTTGTTTGAGATCGTGTGGCAGCGATCAAAGACAGAGACTACAATTAAGAACATTACAATTCTTATAGGAAGTAATGTGAAATATTTTCAGTATATCTTCTATTGTGTTGTTTTTTGAGATATGCAAGTTGTGTTTCCTACATAATTCCCTGATGTGTAAGCATAGTGGTGAACAGTAGCACCAGAGTAAGTCAGTTCATAGATCTTGAAAGGGTTTGTGGGAGGATCCAGAAAACCACACGAGGTCGATAGTTGATGAGGTTCCTGTCACTTCAAGATTTTTGGTAAGCATGTTTAAAACCATGGAAGGAGAGAGCCTTTCTTTTGGATCAAGGTCATGAGTCACAAAGTTAGACATGACTTACTGCAATTGAGTGTGTATGTTTTTTCCACTAAAGTTGATAGTATTATGTTTGTTATAACAAATGTGCCTTTGGGTTTGTATACTTCCTCTATAGGAATGTTCAACATCATGGCTATATAATAGCCATTGTATTCATAGGTGTTAATTCCAAGAGTTAGCTGAGCATAAAGCAAAAGTGGACCATGTTTTGAAAAACATATTAGTTGTTTAGATGACCTGACAAAAAACATCAGAGATTTAGGGTGTGAAACGTGAGATTTTAGTTAGGAAACTATCAACTATACAACTTAAAAAGGCCAAAAATAAAGGTTGTACCTTATATGCAGTAAAAATTTATGAATCTGCTGAGGAAAATAGTGATTTCATGGAACGATATCCATTGTTACGAAACTACAATGATGTGTTTCTAGAAGAGTTACCAGGTCTTCCACCTAAAAGAGAATTTTATTTCACAATTTAAATCAAGCTTAGAACCAAGCCTATTTCTAAGGCACCATACCGAATGACTACTATTGAATTGGTAGAGCTTAAGGCATAGTTGCAAGAAATTTTTTCTAAGGGTTTGATTAGACCGAGTGTTTCACCTTGGGAGCACCATTAATTTTTGTGAAAAAGAAGGATGGAACACTTAGATTGTGCATTGATTACAAATGTTAAACAAAGAACAATCAAGAACAGATATCCACTCCCTAGAATTGATGATCTATTTGATAAGATGCATGGAGCATCAGTATATTCTAAGATAGATCTCCGATCTAGATATCATCAATTATGGATTAAGGATGATGACATTCATAAAACAACTTTTAGAACAAGGTATGGACATTATGAGTTCACCATTTTACCCTTTGGATTAACAAATGCACCTGCAACTTTTATGAATTTAATGAACAATATTTTTCAAGAATACTTGGATAAATTTGTGCTTGTATTCTTGGATGACATTCTCATATATTCTAAAAGTATTGAGGAACACCATGAGCATTTGAATATAGTTTTAGAAATTTTGAGAAAGAGACAGTTATTTGCAAGCTATCTAAATGTTCTTTCTATGACACAGAAGTACACTATTTGGGTCATGTTATAAGTAAGAATGGAATCATGCTGTAGATCCTTCTAAAATTGTAGCTATAACTAAGTGCCCTACACCAAAGAATGTACATGAAGTTAGAAGCTTCATGGGTCTTGTTACCTACACCAAGTTACATATAGAAAATTTGTATAAAGATTTTTCCAAAGTTGTTGCACCAATAACTTCATTGCAGAAAAAGGATAAGAAGTTTGTTTGGAATGAGAAATGTGAATCTACATTATGAATTTTGAAGGATCAATTAACTTCAGAACGTATTTTGGTTGTACCTAACCCTAATGGTGACTTTACTGTTGTGACAGATGTATCCGAGGAAGGTCTTGGAGGTATTTTGTTACAAAATAATCATGTCATAGCTTACGAAAGTATAAAACTTAAGTTACATTTGTTGAATTATGCTCCACATGATTTAGAGCTTGTTTCCATTGTTCATGCACTTCAAGTTTGGAGGCATTATCTGCTTGGTAAACCTTTTGAATTAAAAAATGATCATCTTGGGTTGAAGTATATTTTCACTCAGCCAAATCTGAATGTAAGACAACGAAGATGGTTAGAGTTTTTGTCTCAATATGATTTTGACATAAATTACATTAAAGGCAAGGAAAATAGAGTAGCCGATGCTCTAAGTCGTAGGAAGCACATTTCTGCTCTTATAACATTAAGAAATTAGTTTAAGGATGAAGTAAAAAGTGTTATGGAATCTGATTCTTATTTTTAGTAAGTAAAAACAACACTTGCTACAGAACCAAATGATGTGAGATATAAAGGTTTTCACTTTGACAATGAAGGAATCTTACGATTGAAAACAGAGTATACATACCTTTGCTAAATGATTTAAGAAAGAAATTGTTAGAAGAATTTAACAATTCACCTTTTTCTAGACACCTTGTATTACAAAAATGCTTGCTGATATAAAACAACAATATTTCTGGAAAGGGATGAAAAAGGACGTTATTGATTTTGTGACACATTGCTTGGAATGTCAACGTGTTAAAGCTGAACATATGCATACATCCAGTTTATTGTATCCTCACGGCTTACCGCGGTATAAATGGAAAGTAATAAGCATGGATTTTGTACAAGGGTTACCTATGTCAAGAAATAAACATGATGTTATTTTGGTTGTTGTGGATAAACTAACAAAAGTAGCTCACTTTATTATTGGTAATCTTAAGGAATGATTCTCCTATTTTGGAAAAAAGGTTTGTACATGATATTTTTAGATTACATGGAGTACCTGAATTAATCATATCTAGATAGAGATCCTAGAATGAATTCAAGGTTTTTGCAAACCCTTAATGTAGCTTTAGGAACTAAGCTAAATTTTATTTTTGTGTATCATCTAGAAATGGATGGACAGACTGAAAGAGTTAATCAAGTTTTAGAGGATATGTTACGAATGTATTGCATGGATCAGCAGTATAAATGGGAAGAGTATCTTCCATTAGTTGAGTTTGCATACAATAACACATATCATGCCTCTCTTAAGATGGCACCTTTCGAAGCATTATACGGAAGAAAATGCAGAACCCCTCTTAGTTGGGACATCATTGAGGATAGAGAGGTAATTGGACCTAAAATCCTTATGGAAATGGAACAACAAGTTAAAATGATTCGTGAACGCTTGAAAGAAGTAGCAGATAGGCAAAAGAGTTATGCTGACTTGAAACAGGTTGATAGGAAATTTGAACTCACTGAGAAGGTCTTTCTTCGGGTTAAAACGAAAAAGAGTTCTATAACTTTCGGCAGGGTTGCCAAGTTATCACCTCATTTTGTGGGACCTTTTAAAATAGTTGAAGTAATCAACTCTATAGCTTATCGTTTAGCATTACCTCTTACTTTGTCACGAATGCGTGATGTTTTCCATATTTCTTTGCTTAAGAAATACGTTTCAAATTTATCACATGTGTTGAATTGGAATTCCTTGTAGGTCTAAGACTCAGGAATAATCATGGTTAAACCCTTGCAAGTGCTCAGAAACTCGCTCAGTTACACTTAAGAAATCATGAAATAAGTCAATGTAAGGTCCAGTGGGACCATTTTAATGAAGAAAGTGCAACATGGGAAAATCTGGAAGATATGAAAACTATTTTTCCATACTTATTTGAACAGAATTGATTCTTTTGAGTGATATAATTTGTGATTTAATTCTTTTATGACAATAAACCTGGCAATTTTGGCCAGATATTTCATTGTTTAAAATAAACAGCTAAGTAAATGCTGATTGTCTTGGAAATTTTAAAATTCTATTATTTTTTTAACATATGAAAAGAAAGTTAATAAAAATGATTGTCCTTTATGTAAATTGTTTTAGGGAGATAATCATTGAGATAATGATTCTTTTAGGAGGGAAGCATGTAAAATCTTTGAAAAACTATTATCTTTCCCCTTTTGTATTGCAAGCATTGACATGTGATTTTTCTAGATAAGGAGTATTCCTTTGATTTTTGGAAATCATGCTTTCCATGGATGAGTCATTTTTACTTTTGGATTCATTGGGCTGAAATTAAATTTCTTGCAAAGAATCCATTTTTGCTTCTAATAGATAAGTTGTAATCTAGAAATAAAGTTTGTAAACTTATCTCTTTTTATTAACAAATCCTTAGATCAATTCCATTGGTCCAATGTATGTTTTAAATCTTCTTACCTGATCTGAATGGTAAACTGACATTCAGAGGTTAGAGGACATAATGGACTGAACTCTTGTATGTTTAAAAATTCTTTTATCTTCTTCTAAGATCGTGCCTACATTCCATTGTATGTTATGTGCTCAGATATCTTCGTGATTGATCTCTTCAGGATGCTTAATGTCGTCAAGTGGTATGAGGCCTACTTCAGAACTATGGAGGAAAAAAAAACTAAGTCTTAGGCCTATGAGATCTATCCTAATGGGATTCTAAACTAAGGTAAAGGTACCTATATTTCTATCTATGCCTACTTTCATTTGGGATGGCATCCTAACCTAAGTTGCATGTACTAAGTTGGGATGTGGGGAAATAACCTAAGGTGATGCTAGGTTTATTTCTAACCTAATACCTAATACTGTATGGTTATGAATTGTGACCTAAACTAAGATTGCAAGTTACCTATTGAAATGTTTCTAAACCTAAGGTAAATACTTTTAAAACTATCCTATGGTCATATCCTAAGCTAATGGAATCTACCCTAAACTAATGAAATGTGGAAAGGGGACCTAAGGGTTGTATGGCAAGTGGGAAGCTTGGAAATGGTTCCTAAGCTATTAATGTGATTTGATTTTTGAAAATTAATAAGACAGTGTACTGCCAGTTTAGGTAGAAGCATGAAATTTGATGGAATTCTACGTGGAGACATCACTAAGGTTTAGTGATGCATGCAGAATTTGAATTGGGTCTCGCCAATTTTGGATGGCGGTGGCATGGAGAGATAGGTAGGAATTTGAGAGTTAATTACATTAATGAGCCTCATTTTTGGTGAGCAAACCGCCTTGGAAACCATACGGGTGGATTTGTTGGGGGTTGTTTGGTCATTCATGCTTTGCGATTTTTAATCTGCATGGAGCTATCTAGTTCTCTGAACCAACAATTCTATTTTTAGTTTGAAGCTATTTTGGAGTTCCTTGATCTATTTTCAATTCAAGGGAAGTATATGAGACGTTTGAGAAATAAGTTTTTAGTTGTTGATCTTGCTTGGAGAAGAAGAAGTTTTGGAGGCTCGGCTAGAAGTCTTCTTTGAATCAACAGAAGCACTATCAGGCATGATAGGCTCTATCCATTAATATTTCTTACTTTTCTAAAATGTTTCATTAAAACAACTCTGATCTCATGAGATAATGGGTTTCTGTTTTTGTTCTAGTTATTTTCTTTCTTATTGAAAGAATCTTTGTGCTTTTTGGTTATGAAACCCTTGCATGATAATGTTGTTCTTGGGTGTTCTCTCTGAGTGAGTTAAATGATGTAATGCATTTAGAACTATTGAGGCTTTTTTGTTTTGATTGAAATATGTATTCCAGACTGCCTGCTTGAAAAAGAGTTTGAGTAAGTTATTTTTGTTTTGAGCTTCGAACTGGAAGTCTCTTTTGAAAGTAGAATGTAAATGGATACTTTTCTCTAATGCATCCTTGAGTTTTTAAAAGTTGTAATACTCTTTTTGTGGTCTTTATGGGTATATATTTAACACATTACAAGAACATGAACTGGCATGAAAACGTGGAATGGATATCTTGTTTCCATCTGAACTGGGTAAACCTATGTTATTCAAACTGATTATCTTGGATTATTTTTGAAAGGTAGAAGAACACCCTTCTAAACTGTATCTTGTTTTGTGAAGTTTTAATACTTATTTTTTGGGACTGTATTTGTATACTATGCCCTTCAGTAAAAAAATTTAACTCATGAGAAAAATGGTTAATGGGTTTTTGAGGTTTATGGAATTGTTTATGTTCTATACTTCAACTTATATAACATCTTTGAAGAAATATCTTGTTCTTATTTAAATTGTTTAAATCTCCACTACTTTGAATCGTAATTCGATGGGCGTTGGGTAAGTTTTCTTATTTCGAATTACTATTACAGTTGAGCTCGTGAGGAGATAAGAATGAAAGTTGTCTTATAATTTGGTTGGTTGTTACTGGAATTCTCTTCTCCAAAACTCTGTAAGGCGATTACTGGTTTATTGAAATCTAGAAGATGAGATGGTTATTTTTGGTTGAAGTTCTATGTTTGATGTTTTAAATACTCTGGTCGTTGACCCTTCTCCAAGTTCGTTATGGTGATTATCTTATTAGGTTTGTTCAAATTTCTTAAGTTTTATTTTCTGTACTTTTTGGGCTTGGGTGAGGTGATGAAAACTTACTTGCTAGAATTGGAAACTTCTTTGTAGTTTGTTAACGTAACATGTTATGAGCTTACTGTGGTACATTCATGGGAATCATTGAATGTATAATCAAATTTTAGACTGTTATTTTTGTATATGGAACCAACTAAACCGTTATAGTTTATAAGCTTTATTGATCTTTGTTTATTTGTGTGGAATTGAATGTCTTGTCGATTCACAACATTGTTCAGCTGAGCTTGTCATGTAGATGGGTAAACTTAACCATTTCTTGACTAATTGTTTTCAATGGATGATTCATGCATCGTTATGAAACTATTTTTAGATGGAATCTTCTTTGTGAACTGAACTGGATGATTTCTTCCTTCTCCATTTGGTGATGATTAAGGGGTGATCTTTTTATAGTCTTACTTTATTTTGATGGAACAAATGGTTTTGGACTCAATGAATGAAATATTCAATGATATAAAAAGATTCATTAAGGTTGCAAGTAAGTTAATAGCTATTTTGTTGGGTAGGATGTTGACTCTTTTTTTCTGAAGATGCATATGAGAATTTGGTTTAACCGAATGATAAAGAAAATTGTAAACTGTTTACTTTTCATCTCGTTCTCCTTTCTCTATATAAAACTTGTCATTAATTTAATTGAATCATTTTTATTACTTTTATTAAGTAATTGATTATTAGTTGTTACTAATTACTTCTCTACTTAAATTATATTTAAAGAAATAATATTTGTTTCAGTTAATTGAAATGAAACATTGTTGCTGAGGAAATACTTTTCTATTGTTAATAAGAGGCCTGATCTAAGAACCTAGATTATATTTATTTAATCAAGAATTAGGCTAGTCACATCTGAATTTTAAATCGCTTATTTATTTAATTTGTTGGTTAATTCATCTTAATAATGTAACTATGCTGAAATGAAGTTTGACAATCACATGTTTTCTGGAAACTAGGTAAAGATGAAAAGAATGTCTTTGATTCTGAAATTAAATCTTTTTGTTTATATAGTGAAGTTAATTTTGTATTTCAAATTCAGGAAGAATTATGAAATAATTTAATGACCAAGAGCTGATATTTGATATGAAATAAGTAATTGTTTGGAACAATACTTAAATGATATAATGCAGTAGTTTAGTTGATTATATTATGATCTCTTCCTATAAGGTGAATTCAAATTGTATTATTGTTCTCCTTTTATGAATTTTATTACTTATGATTTATTTGTATGACTTCACATTAATTATTTCAGTAAAAGCATGGTTGCTTCTAATGAAACAATTGGTTAAAGGCACTTTGTTTTAATGCTTACTGCTTATCATGCTCAGTTCAATGAACTGACCCGTGCTAGCAAATTTTGCAGATGGACTTCATAAGTGATAAAGGAAGGAAATAACTTGTCTGATATAGTAGTTGATTTAAAGTATGACTCTTTTATAGAGAAATCTTATTCATTCTTGATTTGTATTGAAAGAGAAAATTTTATTTTTTTTTAATGATCTTAATATTGATTGACATGTAGTTTGTCTGAGATTCATAGTCTTGTAAATTGTGTATTTTATCATGATGAATTGAAAAGTTTGAAGATTTACTTCGAATTGTTTTGTAATTTCTCTTGTAAATTTTTTGAAGGTAGTGAAAATTCACAGCACCCCCAAAATGACCTCTAGATCTGATTTTCTAAGGCAATGTCATTTAGTGTGAATGCACAACATTGAATTTTCTCCAAGGTGTGGGACCTTGCAGATGAGAAAATTCTCCAGAGAAAGTTGGTTCCTACTCCTCTATTTAGGTGTATGCATGCAATTTTGTAGAGGTTCTGGTTCGAAATTCCTACTCTAAAACTACTAAGGAGACAAGGTTGAGAGAAACATGGAAATGGAAACAAAACTAAGCAAAAACAGAGAGGTAATACACCAAAGGAGTGTTGAAATCCTTACTTTGCAAAAAATAGACACAAATCATGAAGGATGAGGCACTAAAACATGCACAAATTACCAGAATGCAATTAAGGATCAGAAGACAATAATAATCGCATGAGAGGATTGAAAATTGATCACAAAACTTACATTATCATGCCCAGATTTGATACAATACATTGCAATAGAAAAGAGGAAAAAAACATGTTACAATCTCCATGGGAGGTCTGAATCTCCTTCAAATCCACCTACTAAGGAAGAAAGAAGAGCTTGTAGAAGCAAGAACACCCAACAGTTTACAATGAGCAAAATCTGGCTTTTTAATGGCAAAGAAGAAGAAGAGAAAGCAAAAAAAATGTGTGTAAAATGGTTTATGAGCTCAACCAACAATCAAATCCATTCAATTTCATCTAAAAAGTGATGGGATTTATGGAAAAACCCATACACCAAAGTACATTACTCTGTAGATCCAAAAAACGACCCATACTTCATTAAATTTGGTGGTTGAATGTCATTTCTATATTTTTTACATGACAAAGATGTTTTCTCATTTTTCTCCCACAAATCTCCATCAAAATTCAAAATTGAACCCTTCATCATGTATAAAATTTCACCATCTTTCCAATGACATAAAGAACGTGAAAAATTGAGCTCTAGATCAAAAGATATTCCCCTCTGAAGATTTAGGGCAAAAATGGCAAAAACAGGGTCAAAATTAGGTCGGCGGGTTCAAACTTTAAAATTTTCCCCTTTGGAAAATTTTCCCAAAAGCCTCCGCACCCCGCTCCTTTGCTGCCACCTATCGGCCCCTTATTCATCCAGGGCTCAAATTTCCTTTCTCCCCTCGTGCTCCTCGGTGGGCCCACAGGCTGTTTTTACCCTTTCACTCTTTTTGCAATTTTGGCAAAAAAACCCAAAATTCCTCCGCAGCCCCGACTTCCACCACCACGGGGACACGTGTTACTTCCACATTGGCTGCGGGCCATTGTAAATTTCCTTCCCTTCTCCTCGGCGGGCATGCAGGCCAGTTTTTTACCTTTCACCCTCCGCCAAATCTTTGGCAATTTCTTCAACTTTGCTCCACCATCCCAACCCTCACCGCCACGTGGCACATTCTCATTGGCTGCGGTCTTATCTAGGGAAAATTTCCCTAAAAAACTCCACTGGGCCATAACTTGAAAAGTACAAGTAGTTAGGAGGAAAATTTTACCTTTCTGGAAAGGGGAAAAAAAATCCTATCTGATGGAGCCATTTCGAGAAACCCTTGAGTGCTTGAAATGTGTGAAAATTGAAGTTAAAGCACAAGTAATGGAAGAATGAAAGAAAGTTAGCCAAAATAAGAAGGGGGCTCATTTTGGATAACAATTTGGCTACTCTTAGGGGTCATCTACCTGCTAGATGAATGATCAGTGGCCTTTGAAGCATCCATTGGGCATGGAGTAGGGCCTGATAGCCAATTCTGATATGAACTATGAAAATCTGACCTCTGAGCCACTTTGAAACCTACTAAACTGAAACTGATCCTCACTAAAACCCATTGAAATGGACTGTGCAAGAGCAAAACCAACACCACAAAAACTATGTACAAAACTAAAAATCATATATGTTCCAAATGGAACATGCAGAGTGTGTACAAGCACTTCTTCTTCTGAAAGAAAACCTACCTACTCAAATCTAACTGGAAGCAAAGGTGAGCTAAACAAACCCTACAATTGGTTGTGTAAAATAGCTTCCTTTCTTCAAAATGGGCAGCCATGCAATTGATTTGGATCTGATCATGGTTGTTAGGATGAGTGGAATATCAACAAGAAGCTAGTCTTCTACCCAAATCAGAAAGGTGTCAACTGAAAGTAAATCCAATACCTCTTTTAGTTGCTTTGTATTTGGATTGAAGAGACATTACAGTTGATCCTTGACACTTTTTTGCTCATCCTCATGCTCAGAAGCAAGCATGACTGGTTGTGACTTATCCTTTGGCTCTAATGAAGCCAAATACCTAATTGGGAAAGGTTCGATCCTTTGGATGTGCCTATTTCTCTGAAATTCAGCTCTAAAAATAGATTCTTCTTATGGACCTTCTTGGGTGGATGATGTGGAAGAAATGATGAAGTTATCTTGTTGTTTTCATTCTTCCTCTAATGAAGAACATGGAAGATTAATACCTTCCAATCTTAGTTCCAATGAGCTGTCACAAAACACAGGCTGTTGCTTTTGAATGTTCTCCTTTATGGCAGCAAGCTCTTGATGTTGGAGAATGAATGGTGGAGAAGAGAATGTTGTAATTTCAGTTTGCTCCTCCTCAAGACATTCCTCTAAGTATGATAAACAATCAAACCCTTCATTGTTCCACTGCAACAAAGCTTTTCCCTCTTGCATGGTGACTTTCAAATCTGCATTTTATTTACCATGTGTAGTTTCACTTTCAAACATGAAACTTGTCAATTCAAACTCATCCAAAATATCATATTTTTGGAGAGATGAAGTGGGAGAGAAACATGAAATTTCTTGTGCCTCTTGCTCACAACTTGGACCTTCTTTGTTCACCTCCATAATGGATTCATCAATCAAATCAGCCCCTTCAAATGAAAGCAAAAATTTATCAATAATGCTTCCTTCTTCTGCTATTGCAAAAAAAAACTTAATCTCATCTATTTGCTCTTCAAAAATGGGATTTTGAGCTAGTTTTTCTTCCTCCACAATGACTGATTTTGCAGTGCAGATTGGATCAACATTTTTTGGGCAAAGTGCCAACATGGACACCCAACTAATCACCAAAAGACTATTATTTTTCTTGCTTCACTACTGCTATAAAATTAGTCTTGTTTACCACTTTCTCCCCAACTCCAACTTCCTCTTTTGGCTTCACCGTCAAGGGGATTTTTGTTATTCCAAATTTGGTAGCCCAACTCTTAAAGTTTTATGTGATTTCTTCTCTCTTGGGATCTTCTTCTTGCTATTATCCTTGACTAGATTTCTGATTTTCATCTTCCCAACATGTATTTGGGAATGCAAGAGGATGGATGGGTTGTGTCTCAACTGGTTTTTCAATTATTTATGGTGATGGAGGAGGTAGAAACTCTTGTTTCTTTGAAGGGAATGGCTGTTTGGAAGGGAAGAGAGTAGAGAAATTGAGGTGGGATGGGAGACTAAGAGATGGAGAAATGGGATCAACATTTGGGGCAACATATGGGAAACTTGAAGTTTGACATTGCTAAAATGATACAGATTGAGAAAGAGGAAAAGAAAGAGTATGAGATGGTGTGCTTACCCATTGACAAGGTTGCTGAATACTCCTATCGTACACATCTATTCCCGCAGTCCACTTTGCAAGTAATGGCAGTGTTGCAATCATGAATTCAAGCTTTTCTTGAGGGATATAATGCCTTGGAAAAGGTCTCACCCATGGACAAGGTTCTCCACAACCAATTCCAAATGCTTTCATTTATGCTTAAGCCCTGGATTGCACCATGTTTACCTCCATCTTTTTTATCTTCTCCAACAGATATAAATTTTCTTCTTGACTGTCCTCACAATCTGCATACCCTTGTGCTTGACATGCTTCATATCCAAACTGATTTTGGCATTGCTCATATGGGTATGCATACTGGTTTTGAATATGATCAAAATACTGATCTGGAGGATTTGAGAAACATGTTGGAGGTGGAATATATTTTTTCTATAAATGTGAATTCCATGATGGAAATGAATTCATGATTGCACAACTTCATGGGATGAAATAATATGGAAGAGATGGAAGGAAGAATGGATGAAAAATGAATGAAAATAAAGGTCTGCAACTTCAGAGATGGGTTGTTTACCAGATGGAGTCGCCAGATGTGCTTTTGAATATGCCTCCAAAGGATGAATCTTTAACAGGAACACACCAACCTATCAAAAATAAAGTGGAAGACCTCTAAGGTCCCACCGGGTGTGCCAAAATTGTTAGTGCAAATTAACAACACCCCGAAAATGACCTATGGATCTACTTTTCTAAGGAAATGTCATTTGGTGTGAATGCACAACATTAAATTTTCTCCAAGGTGTGAGACCTTACAAATGAGAAAATTCTGCAGAGAAAGATGCTTCTTTCTCCTCTATTTAGGTGTATGCATGCAATTTTGCAGAGGTTCTAGTTCAAAATTCCTACTCTAAAACTACCAAGGAGACAAGGTTGAGAGAAACATGGAAATGGAAACAAAACTAAGCAAAAATGAAGAGATGATACACCAAAGGAGTCTTTAACTCCTTTCTTTGAAAAAAATAGACATAGATCATGAAGGATGAGGCACTAAAACATGCACAAATTACCAGAATGCAATGAAGGATTAGAAGACAATAATAACTGCATGAGAGGATTGAAAATTGATCACAAAACATGCATTATCATGCCCAGATTTGATACAATACATTGCAATAGAAAAGAGGTAAAAAATGTGTTACAATCTCCATGGGAGGTCTGAAGCTCCTTCAAATCCACCTACTAAGGAAGAAATAAGAGCTTGTAGAAGAAAGAACATCCAACAGTTTACAATGAGCCAAATTTGGCTTTTTAATGACAAAGAAGAAGAAGAGAAAGAAAAAAAACATGGGAAAAATAGTTTATGAGCTCAACCACCAATCAAATCCCTTCAATATCACCTGCAAAGTGATGGGCTTCATGGAATTACCCATACGCCAAATTATATTTCTCTGCAGATCCAAAAAATGACCCATACTTCATTAAATTTGGTGGTTGAATGTCATTTCTGTATTTTTTGCATGCCAGAGATGTTTTCTCATTTTTCTCCCATAAATCTCCATCAAAATTCAAAATTTAACCCTCCATCATGAAGATAATTTCACCATCTTTCCAATGACATAAATAACGTGAAAAACTAAGCTTTGGATCAAACGATATGCCCCTCTAAAGATTTAGGGCAAAAATGGCGAAAAATGGGTCAAAATTTGGTCGGCGGGGTCAAACTTTAAAATTTTTCCCTTTGGAAAATTTTCCCAAAAGCCTCCGCACCCTTCTCCTTCATTGCCATGTGTCAGCCCCTTATTCATCCATGGGCTCAAATTTCCTTTCTCCCCCAGCACCTCCGCCAACCCTTCTCCTTCTCCTCGGTAGGCCCGCAGGCTATTTTTTCCCTTTCGCCCTGTTTGCAATTTTGGCAAAAAACCCAAAATTCCTCCATGGCCCCAACTTCTTCCACCATAGGGACATGTGTTGCTTCCACATTAGCCGTGAAACTTTGTAAATTTCCTTCCCTTCTCCTCGGTGATCCTGTGGGCCGGTTTTTTCCCTTTCGCCCTCCGTTAACTCTTTGGCAATTTCTTCAACTTCGCTCCGCCATCCCAACCCCCCACCGCCACGTGGCACATTCTCATTGGCTCCAGGCCTATCTAGGGAAATTTTCCCCAAAAAACTCCGTTGGGCCATAACTTGAAAATTACAAGGAGTTAGGAGAAAAATTTTACCTTTCTGGAAAGGGGAAAAAAATCCTATATGATGGAGCCATTTCCAGAAACCCTTGAGTGCTTGAATTGTGTGAAAATTGAAGTTGAAGCACAAGGAAGGGAAGAATGAAGGAAATTTAGCCAAAATAATAAGGGGGCTCATTTTGGATAACAGGAAGTTGGAATACTATCTTGTTGATATTTTGCATATATGTTTGTATTCTTATTTCTGTTGTCATTTGATAAGTTGGATGAAGATAAATAGTTAAATCTCTCTTACTCAGGTGCAACTTTCTAAGTTGCATAGGATGACATTATATCTAAACAAATATATTATAATAAAGGGATGTGTAACGAACATACAATTAAACTATAGAAATCAGGAAAGATTAAAAAAAGGGTATGATAAACCCTAACACTTAATCATGTAGAGGAAGACTCTTCCTCTCTCAAAAGAATGTAAGACAAAATAAAGGTGTTTTTGATCGTTAATCATTTAGACTTAATTTTTTATGAAGTCTACTCTAGTTGAACCTGTGTGGTTGCTACACCTTCCTTGAATAGTTGAGTTACATTAAAGTTAACCTTGTGATCTTGGTTGTGTTGTTTTTGGATAACTGTTTGTTAAGTCCAAGTTAATGAACATAAAAAGAAATCATGAGTAAATGAAGTTATTTAATATTTATCAATCAAATATGGATGAAGAACTTAAGGAGTGTTGGATTTAGGGTTTTGCAAGGTTACTATAATATGAATCTTAATCTAAAATTAATTAAGTGTTAATGACCTCCTAGAGGTATGTACATCGTGATGAAGCAGTTCTATCGAATGTTGGCACACGCAAACTTCAGAATTGTACCTTTGAGAAGACTAAGGTCTAATCAAGGATACAGTGTTGTAGTTGACATGTTGTAATACCCTTCTGCATTAGTTCATCTAGATCTACACACATTTGGACTTCAACTTAGTTTCTCTCTAGGTCAAGCTAGTAGTATGAATTGGAATAGGAAGTATCTTTCTATGGCTCAAGGTACCTAGGCACATTCGATCGACTTAGGTCAGTTGAGTATGCCCATATACCCCAAGTCATCGTGAGTGTCTCCCTATAACAAATTATGTCACTAACCTAGGTTAGGGTCAAAACTTGGGCAAGTGGGCTGACAGAAGTTATTAAGGACCATTCTAGATAAGAGAAGAGTGAGGTGAAGGACATATTACGATTTGATGAATATGCCATCTAGGAATAGTAACATGAACAATATGTTGGAAATGTTTTTCCAGAGTATCATAATTTGCTAGTTGAGTTGTCCTATGTCACCTAGTTTGAGGAACGTGATTTCAGATGAATATTGGTAACAAATATTTAAATAGGCTATTTAAATAGGTCACTCAGTACCTAAATTAGGGTAATAAAACCAAGTATACGTAGTATACATAAAATTATTCAATACTTAAAGACAAACATTAGAGATCAGTTAGAGACCGAGTCATACAATGAGAGATCAGTAATTCACCGAGTCATTTACAGTTGTATATGGTTATTGTTATGATATTTATTAGAATGGAATGTGTGTTATAAATTATGTTTTATTTAGAACAAAGACATTGTGTAAAAAAAATTACCTTGTTTCTAAAGTCTTAAAATGGGAATGTTACACATTACGAGTGAGATCAGAAGGTAGAATGGAAAGAGAAAGATAGTCTGCATATTGCTTATACTAAAGGTCACATGGGTCAAGGGAAATGGTTCCGATAGAGTAAACTTCATGAGGTAAATAAGAGGGTGATTGTAGCCTTTGTATGGTGACAAATATTTTAGAGTCAACGGGTGAAGTAGGTATCTGAGAAGCCAAGCAGGCCATGGTATCCATAAATTTATTGGTAGAACATGGGGTGGTTTGAAGTGTATAACGGTCAAAGGTAGTCAAAATAATGTCTATGTGTTCCTTATACTTTTTAAGGATCTCATTATGACACTGGTATATACCATTAACTTGATTTATGACCAATGGATAATCACCAAAGATATTGATTATCTTAACATCTAAGGCATATGCCCCACCCCAGCCCCACCCCTACACTGACACTTGGAGCCATCGAAGAAGAGTGTCATTTGGTAAGCGGGTGTTTCACTCAGAATGTTTCGTTCCTTTTAGAAATAGATAAGGTTAGGGGCTAGGAGGAATACCTGTAGAATGTCGAGATGGTGTGCGCGTACCGTAGAGAAAGATCAGGCTAATTGCGAAGAACTCCTTTTTGTCTTGGAAGGACTACCTGCAAATAAGGACACAAGACCACAAGATTTTGATTAGACAATAAATGAGGAAACTACCTTGGGCCCAGGAAATATAAAACTTCCTTTCGAAGGTGGTCAATTTCGCTGCTAATATGAATTAACACAAAAGACTGTAAAATATCAATTAAGTTGCTTCGTTGAACTGGGTAGGGGAAAGGCTGGTTTTCTGGTTTTGATTAGAGGAACCGATGCCGGTTACTGATAACCAATGCCGGTTACTGATAACCGATACCGGTGGGTTCTAGGATCTATAGGTTAGTTGCTTTGTCGGGTAGTTGTGTTGTTTGTAAGGCTGTATATAGGTGGTATTAGGAAATAAGGTGATGAGAGGTAAATGAATGATAGTTAGATGCAATGGCACGTTGGGTAGTGGATTCAGAAACGGATTTAGGAGGGCTGTGATTCAAAGAGCATAAGAAATGTTATAATAGAGGACATACAAGATGTGACTTACTGGTTTTGACAAAGATGCAAGTTGATCTCCTTTGCTGCAAACGCTTCTGGTTTCTTCACTCGTCTCTGCTCGGTCAAGTGAAGATCTGGACTCTATTTTTCACTCCCAATGATCTCTGTTGATTCAAAAATCATTCAACCCTGATCCAAAATGAAATTCCAATATTTTTTTTTTGGTTTGGGGAGCCCATTTACAAGGAACCGATGGCAGTTGCGTAACCGATGGCGGTCGAGTAGGAACCGGCATCGGTAAGGAAAAAGTAGGCTATTTTTAGTAAAATAGCCCACCTTCCCTGCTTTTCTCCCGAGAGATCAGTTGCGGGCTTGGTCAAGTGGCTAGAAGGTCGGTTTTGGGTGCGAGTAAGGAGGCATTAGTTATGGATGTGAGTCTAGACCAAGTCATAGGTCTTAATTAGGTTAGTTTAGGGTTAGGGCTAGGTCATGATGAGGTGGCAAAATAAGGTGGCAGGTAAGGTGATATGGATTTATCAATTACAAGGTAATTAATAAATAATTGTGTAAGGTTTAGGTGATGAGGTTAAGTTGCGAGATAAGATGCGGGTCACAAGGGGTCGTAAGACACAAATTTGGTGTCTACATTAGCCCCTTATTGTCGTGTAGCTTGTTTTGTAAAGCTGCACGGACAATAATATGAAGTGGTTTACCCTGTTAAGGGTACAGGTAATCCCCCTCAAATCTATCATAGATTGAGTGAACGGGAAATCATGGATAGGGTTGATAAAGGGTAAATGGGGTAGAGGGGATGGTAAGATGGTGGGGTAGGTCCAAGGAAGCAGACGCATGGTAAAATTCAATAGTACGACTAGGGTACATGATTTGACGAGCAAACCAGCAGTGCATAGGCAAAGGTCGATAGTTTATCCAAACAAGGGTGATATAATCCTGGTATCCAAGGCATAGGAAGTAGCTCCAGGGTATATAACAGGTAAGGGACAGGAACGTTTAGGCATGTCCGACAGTACCAAATGGTTAGTTTGGTTGAGATAAACGTCACAGTCTAGGTCTGAGCAAAGTTGGTCGACAGATCAAGTCAAGGACCCTAATCATGCTAAAACACGAACAGGTGAGCTCGATTGAACAAAAAACTACAGGATGGGTGGATAAAAGTGGATGGTTTTGATTTTCGGTAAGGTATTGGAGTGATATGGCCGTGGTTCGAGCCGAGTTGTTGGGTTGCAGCCTTGGGTCGGGCTAAATGGGTAGGGCGAGACCTTGGGGCGGGCCGGTTGGTTAGGGCGAGGCCTTGGGTTGGGCCGGTAGGGTAGGGCGAGGCCTTGGGTCGGGCCGGTTTGTTAGGGCGAGGCCTTGGGTTGGGCCGGTAGGGTAGGGCGAGGCCTTGGGTCGGGCCGGTAGGGTAGGGCGAGGCCTTGGGTCGGGCCGGTTTGTTAGGGCGAGGCCTTGGGTCGGGCCGGTTTGTTAGGGCGATGCCTTGGGTCAAGCCGGTTTGTAAACAAATGGTGTTCAGCAAAGGTGGATATAGGCGATATGTGGTTAAAAAGGGGCAAATGGTAAATAAGGGCAAAAAATTGGGGGAAAGTTGGAAGAAAAAACCGATGTTGATTCTACGTGACCGATATCGGTTAAGGGACCGATACCGGTTCATTAGGGCAACATGAAACCGATATCGGTTAAGGGCGAAAAACCTATAAAAAGAAAAATACGGCTTGTCATTGTCACTTTGTTATTTTTGAAAACCAAATTGACTTGTCTGATGTGGAGAGTTGAGATTGGAGGTTTATTGAGTGAGGTGGAGCTATTTTGCTGGAGGAGTGAGTTGTTTGCGGGCCCGAGTGAGGAGGAGGCAGCAGTTGATTGGCCGGGGATCCAGCAGAGTAGAATTGGAGCCATGGCACAGACAGGAGGAGCAGGAGGGGCTGGACCAGCTAGACCACCATGTTATCCCCGTTTTGAGTTCACAACGAAACGATCGGATAACCCCTACGAAATTTTTGAAGTGATTTTGCATTATGACCTCTTTTAGAGAAAATCGGGTTTTCGGGTGTTACTAACAGCTTGACATAAGTTTTAACATGCTTTATGTCTTATGACCTTCAAAACCCGAAACCCGCCTTGCAATGAGAAAATCCTTTGTAATCGGGTTTTCGGAAATTCAACTCGTCGGAACATACTTGAGTTAAAACATGCTTTGTGTCGCGTGACTTCCGAAACCTGAGACCCGCCTTGTGTTAAGACAATCCTTTGTATTCGGGTTTTCGGAACTCTAAAGCATCGGGACATTCATGTTCCAAAACATGTTTTATGTGCCATGTTCTCCAATTCCCGAAGTCCGCTCAATCCTTTGTAATCGGGTTTTCGGAAGTTCAACTCATCAGAACATTCATGATTCAAAACATGTTTTGTGCTCCATGTTTTCCGAAGCCCGAAACCCGAAATGCACTAAATCTCCTCGTGTCGGGTTTTCGGACTCCTCCAACATGCTGACGTGGCATTCATGTCGAGTGGTCAGTGAGTTGGCACGTGCCGAGCTGAAGTGTATTTATTACTGATTTTCTTATAAATATGCGGATTTCCACGTCATTCTTACCGTTCATATTTTTAATTCGTGGATTTTTCGCATGCTCTTTCGCTCCCAAAACCCGCAGACTCGCGTTACCAGACTGGATCGTTTGTTTTCGATTTTACCTGTCTCTAATTGAAGGTATTTTTCGTTCCTTCTTTATTCTTGATTTTTCTGGATCGACTGCGTGTATTTTCTTTCCAATTTCTTGCCAGTTGTTGAGGGTTTTTCTTCCTTCTTCTTTCTGTGTTGTTTTGGAAAGGGTTTTGGGTTTTTAGGGTTTATTTTCTTTTTGAGACTATCAATTGGTGTTGTTCCTTCCAAATTTCAATTATTTGCATGATGTATGGAATATGAATAACAAAAAAAGAAAGGAAGTTGTGTATGTAGAAATTCAAAGGAAAGACTCTGTTTTTGTTTCCCGGATTTTGAAGGTTGTGTTGCAGATTCAAAAGTCCGAAGAACATTGGAAGCTCAAAGTGACGGGGTTTCTCAACATTCCGACCTCAACACTAAGTGTCGGGAATCTCCTAAGTTCCGTCATCGACAATGAGTGCCGGGTTTTCTCCTGTTTCCGCCATTGAAAGAAAGTGTCAGGTTTCGCCAAGATTCCGACATATCAGACTTGTCGGGTTCTCAAAGTTTTCCGATATCTTCTTCTGCGTGTCGGGTTCTTCTCTTCTTCTGACGCATTCAGTCAATCAGGTTTTTCAGTGTGCACAGCATCTCTGGAGTTCCGGAACAAACAGTCTCATCTGGAGGAAGAGAAAGAAGAAGAATCAAAAGATGATGACTCGGATTAAGTTCCAACGTCCCATGACATTTCTATTTTTAGAATGACATATCTTTTATTTCCGTTTTGTCATTATTTTTAATTCATACTTTGACTTGATCTCCTGCGTGAGAATCATGCAAAGCTGAACTCTAGTTAGCATGCTACTTTTCAGGATCTGTCCTGTTTTATCTCTAGCTTCTTTTGTTATAAATAAGGGATGCTTGTGCATTCTAAAGGGTCGAGAATTTTTGAAGCATTAAGAGGCTATTGGAAAGGAGAAAAACTTTGTGTTTTCTTTCAATCATTTTGAAGAATAGAAGTTGATATTGTTTTGCAGACTTTGTGTTGTGAAATATATCTTATTTAAGACAGTGTTCTTATGTTCATGATCTTAAAGCTATTCTTTGCATAGAATCTCAGTGTTTCTAATTATCTCGGACGCTATATCTGTGATCTAAAACTCGTATGATTATTTCGTGCTCTGTGTTTACTCGAAAGAAAATACGTTTCTCCCATTTCTTTTCTACCGTGCTTCTTTCACTATAACAGTTTCTAACCTATTTCACTTACGAAAGCAATATCCTTGAATCGTGTGAATGTGGATTTCGGGATTTCATCCCAACCCCCAATGGTTAGATTAGTGTGAATATTGTATATATTATTTACTATGTTTTAGATTAGCAATAAACAGGCAGCCTCACCTGTCTTTGAGGAGGGATTTAATCCCATGTACTGTGGTTGAACCTCATATTTTGGTTTGACAAAATATCCAACCAACAGTTTTTGGCGACTTCGCTGGGAAAATACGGATCAATAGTATAAAGCTTATCCTCTCGATGTCTGGCGACTCCATATTTGCCTTATTTTTAATAAGATCTCCTTTCAGTTCAAGCTGGCCAGGAGGATCTTCACTCGGTCTCGCCGAGCTCAAGGTGAAATTGATCCACTCTTCGAGTTACTGCAACAGCATAATTTCAGCCTTTCTCCCAACAGCGTTGTCTCTAACCAAGCCAGAAGTTCTTCACCTGTTCGGAGAAATCGGATCCCTGAAGAACGGGAAGCATCTGCAACTTGTCGTGCACTACTCTTGTCTGATACCCGGATCCCTGTACGCACTCTTTTCAGAAGGATGGCGGTTCAACCTGTGCCTTGGGGTGCAGTCATTGGTCCTCTTACTTTGACTCCTCCATTGCATGAGTTACCACGTGGATCACGTAAAAACATTCCCAAGTTCAATGGGGATGGGAAGCAGCATCCTGATGAGCATATTGCGTCTTTCTTTGTTGCATGCGGTGTCCTTGGAGTAGCCCACGAAGATGTCTCCGTTCGGCTCTTCGTTGAAACATTGCAGGGAGTAGCAGCTGAATGGTTTTATCACCTCCCGAATGCATGCATTCCAGATTGGGCTACCATGCGGACCAAGTTTGAGGCACGTTTCAAACCAGCCGAAGATTCTCATGCATTGTTAGCTCAGCTTACTCATATGAAGAAGGAATCGCATGAACCTATGCAGGAATTCGTGGCTAAGTTCAATAAGCTGATCCGGAAAATTCCAGTTATAGTTGTACCAACTTTGGAAAACCAAAAGTGCTTCTTCATCAATGCTCAACCTCCTGATATAAGCTTTTTATTACGAAGGTCGGTTATCCCAGATCTGGCTACTGCTCAGTCAATGGCTACTGAAATAGAGGATGATCTCATCTTAGCCAGAAGGATCAAGAAAGATATACCCAAACTCAAAAATCAAGGTTCTTCTCAAGGTAATACTGACCCTATGTTTCAAAAAATGGCTAATGATTTGATTGCTTTAAAGAAGCAAGTGTCTCAGCAGGGGAGCAATGTTCCGTACCGGGACATCCCTAGGTGGAATTTTAATAACAATGGTGTACCTGCCAGAGATAGGCCACGGTTAGCTCCTGCTCAACCGAGATTAGCAATTGAAGCTCCGCCCGTCAATGCAGCAGTGGAACTGATTGAAGAAGATGACGAACTAGAAGAGAAAGATTCCCGTGAGGATTTCGAAGCTTCAGGATATGCTGATGAGTCTTATGATGAGTCAGCTGGCGACTCCAGCATTGGTTATTTGGAATATGATGAAGATGAATGTGAGCCAGATGGTCAATCATTTGTTGTGTTCACTCGGTCCCAATCTCAGGTTCCCAGAAAGCCTCTGGAAAATACTAAGGAGAAGAATAAGGAACCTCCTGTATCCATAGTCAAAAGGGGTACCCCTATTTCGGCGCAAACTGAAAGAGAGGTTACTAAAAAGATAGCTGCTCCTTATTCTCCTTCTCCTAAGGCCAGTGCCCCAGCACAAGCTCATGTAATTAGAACTGAGCCTACTATCATTCCTTCTTACACTGCTTTCGATATTATTGATCATGCAAAGAGAACCAAAATTCAAATGTCAGAAGCAGAATACCTTCAGTCGAATCCCGAACAATTTGAAAAGCTGGCCAAGTTCATCAGAAGTAAAGCGTTCATTCCGTCACCTACTAAAGGTCTCCTTTCAAATCCTACTCAACCCACACCTCAGAATAATCTGACTTTTGCTTCTTCCTCAGGAAAGATTAAACCATTTTATTTGTCTCTACTTATAAATGGGTTTAAACTCAGCAATTGCATTATTGATTCAGGGGCCTCTGATAATGTTATGCCCGCAAAAGTGGCCCATGCCCTTGGGCTTACTTTGACTAAGTCATATGGACGGTGCTATTCCATGGAAACTAAACAAGTCCCTCTGATTGGTCAAATCAAGGACGCACAGTTCGCATTTGTTGCTTTTCCTGAGAAGAGAGTGAAAATGACTATTCTGGTTGCTGATATTCCTGCGGCTTATGGTATTCTCTTGGGTAGAGGATTTTGTAAAGATGTCGGAGGAGAAATTAGTATGGATTGGACCAAAGCTAAGATCCCAGTCAAAGGGGTTCAACAGGTTCTTCATCCTGAACCGCAGGCAAAGTATTTGGTGACCAAATCAGATGATCCTAAGGCTCAGATCCTTTTCGAAGATGCTAGCTTTGGGAATTATTTCATGGCTTCAGAGATACCCATTGTAGATGTGGAAGAGGAAGATCCCAATGCAATTTGGACGCTCGAATTTGATGGTAGCTGCTCAACTTCTGGATCAGGCGCTGGTGTTGTTCTCATATCTCCTAGCTCCGAGATTTTCCCATCAGCTTATAAGTTACAATTTGATAATACTAACAACACGGCTGAATATGAAGCCCTGTTATTAGGATTAGAATTGGCCAGACAGAAGGGAATCAGGAATCTCAAGGTGTAGGGAGATGCAGAGCTGATTGTTAATCAGGTCAGGGGTGTATATCAGGTGAAAAACGATCAGTTGAGGCATTACAGGAACAAAGTTTGGGATAGTATAGAATGCTTTGATGCATTCTCTATTAAGGCAGTTTTAAGAGATTATAATGACAAGGCTAATTCTTTGGTCGTGTCTGCATCTCTTCTTCTTCCTCATCCTCAGTTCAAGCAAGACACATACTCTATCGAGATTGTGTACCGCCCTAGCGTCCCAAATAATGCAACTCACTGGCAGGTATTCAATGATGATCAACAGGGGTTGGCTTTCCTGGAAAAGGCTGACAATTTCAGTGAACTGTATTTTGAAGGTTCAGAATCAGCCTTTCGTGAAACTATTTTAGATCCATATCAAGAGGTTGATGGTGAATTTATCCAGCTGAAAGGCAACAAGATACCAAAAGGTCTGGTTTCTCTGGAGGGTCTGTTTGACAAGCATGATTGCTTCATCCAAAACAAAAGGCAGGTTGAAGGAGCTTCTTCCTCTGAAGTGGATCAAATCAATCTAGGTTCATCTGATCAACCTCGGATGGTGAATATCGGTAAATGTTGTTCTCCTGAAGAGAAGGAAAGATTCACTTCGCTTTTGAAGAAATACATCGATGTGTTGGCCTGGTCCTATGCAGATTTGAAATCTTTCAAGCCCAAGGATGTTCAGCACAGTATTCCTCTGAAGCCTGATGTGAAGCCTTATAGACAGAAGCAAAGGCATTACAATCCGAAGATTTCAGGGACCATCCTGGCAGAAATTTAGAAGATGTTAGATGCTAGAATTATTTTCCCAATCCATCACTCCACCTGGATTGCTAACATTGTTCCTGTCAGGAAGAAGAATGGCAAGATCCGGATTTGTGTTGACTTCCGAAACTTGAATCAGTCCTCGTTGAAGGATAATTATCCCTTGCCAATCATGGATCAGGTATTGCAAACTGTTACTGGATCAGAGATGTTATCCATGCTCGACGGGTTTTCGGGATATAATCAAGTCGAGGGTAGCAACAGAGGATCAACACAAGACAGCTTTCACGACCCCATGGGGTACCTTTGCTTACAGGAGGATGCCATTCGGCTTGATCAACGCAGGAGCTACTTTTCAGAGAGCTATGGACCTAGCATTCAGAGATCTGATGGGTAAGGTCATAGTCGTGTATTTGGATGACTTGACTGTCTTTTCTAAAAAGCGGAGTGATCATTATGATCATTTAGAACAGGTACTTCAGAGATGCAGACGTCACGGAATTTCATTGAATCCTAAGAAGTCTATGTTCAGGGTAACAGAAGGAAAGCTGCTGGGTCATATTGTGACTAGAGAAGGAACTAAAATTGACCCAGAAAGGGTAAAGGCTATTCAGAGCCTTACCTTGCCCACAAGTAAAACAGGAGTTCATTCTTTCTTCAGAAAGGTTAATTTCTTGAGAAGATTTGTACCCGATTTCGCTAACAAAACCAAGGATATTCTTGGAATGATGAAAGGCAAAGTCCCATTCAGATGGAGTGCAGAAGGGAAACTTTCATTTGAAGAAATCAAAAGGGCAGTTGCTTGCGCTCCTACCTTAGTATGTCCAGACTTCAAGAAAGATTTCATCATGTATAGCTATGCTTCTGCCCACACAGTGTCAGCGATCCTGATGTAGGAAAATGGAGAAGGCATTGAAGCTCCTATCGCATTCATGAGCTGTCCGTTGAAAGAGCATGAATTGAAGATGTCGCAGATTGAAAAACATGCTTATGCGGTGGTGTGAGCGGTGAAGCATTTCAGGTACTATGTGCTGAATTCTCATACTCGTGTTCTCGTTCCTGATACTGCTGTTAAATCCATTCTAACTCAACAAGAGCTGGGAAGCCAACGAGGTACTTGGATTGCTAAGGTTCAGGAGTATGACTTGGACATCAAACCTACCAAGTTGGTAAGAGGAAGATGCCTGTGTCAATTGATTGCAGAGAATCATGCTGAAGCAGAGTGTGAGAAGAATCAAGATACTTCTTCTGAGCTGCCTATGGTGCTTTTTGTGAGTACGACCGATGAATGGTACACGGACATTGCTTTCTTCTTAACTTATGGTGAATGCCCTCTGCATTTAAATCAAAAAGAGAAGAGGACCGTCAAGTTGAGATCTGCAAAATACCTTTTGTGGAATAATGCAATATACAAGAAAGGTATCGATGGTGTCTTCTTGCGTTGTGTTGATAAATCGCAACAGGAAAAGTTATTAGAATCCTTTCATAGCCTAGCATGCGGAGGACATTTTTCGTCTTCTGTAATAGCGTATAAGATCTTACGGGCTAGGTATTATTGGCCTACTCTTTTCCGGGACACAGCAGAATGGGTGTCTAAATGTGAAGCTTGTCAACATTTTGTTGGTCGTCCCAAGTTAGCAGCTCTTCCTCTGAAGCCTGTGGTGATTGAAGAACCTTTTCGCCAATGGGGGATTGATTTTATCGGAACATTGAATCCTGCTTCCAGTGCTGGACACAACTATGTGCTAACTGCTACAGATTATTTTACCAAGTGGGTAGAGGCTGTACCAATCAAGCAAGCAACTTCTAAAGCTGTTTGCAAGTTCCTGAAAGAAAACATAATCGTCAGATTCGGTATTCCTCATAAGATTGTAGCGGATAATGCGTCTAACTTCTCGTCACATGAGTTGACAGAATTCTGCTATGGATTCGGCATTACTTTGGCTCACTCATCTGACTATTATCCCTAGGGCAATGGGCAAGCTGAGTCCAGCAATAAGAATCTGGTTACTATAATCAGGAAATTAGTAGACAAAAATCAGAGGAATTGGCACAAAGCATTGTATGATGCGTTGTGGGCTGATCGGATCACTCCAAAGTGAGCCATAGGGATGTCCCCTTTTCAGTTGCTATATGGGATTGATGCTGAAATTCCTATCTCAGTAGAATTGCCAGCCTTGCAATTAGCGAAAGCGGTTGAAGATGTAGCTTTTCAGAATTCTATCGAAAAGAGGGTTATGTACCTAGCCAGGCTAGAAGAAGAGCGAATTAAGGTGGTTGATCGTATAGCAGATCATCAGAGCAGGGTGAAGAAGATTTTTGATAAAAAATCAATGCAATGTGACTTCCAGATTGGAGACCTGGTGTTGCTTTGGGATAAAAGAAGAGAACAGAAAGGAATGCATGGAAAGTTTGATTCTTTATGGAAAGGACCTTTCAAGATCCACGAGTTGAATGGTGAAAATAGTTTCCTTCTATCATATCTGGATGGAGGGTTACTCCCTTTGCCTTTCAGTGGACAACATCTAAAGTTGTTCCACCATTAATGCAAGATGCTCTCTTGCATTGTACATATTTTGCTTTTGTTGTGTGTTTGCTTTTGGTTTTCTTTCTTTCTTTCTTCGTTTTGTTTTGTTTTGGTTTTCTCCTTGACCCCGTAGCCCAATGAGCGAGACCAGAGACTCTGAGTTCTCTTCCTTTGGTATTACAAAGAAAGTCCCCAACTGGAGCCAGCTGCTATCCCCGTTTTGAGTTCACAACGAAACGATCGGATAACCCCTACGAAATTTTTGAAGTGATTTTGCATTATGACCTCTTTTAGAGAAAATCAGGTTTTCTGGTGTTACTAATAGCTTGACATAAGTTTTAACATGCTTTATGTCTTATGACCTCCGAAACCTGAAACCCGCCTTGCAATGAGAAAATTCTTTGTAATCAGGTTTTCAGAAATTCAACTCGTCGGAACATACTTAAGTTAAAACATGCTTTGTGTCGCGTGACTTCCGAAACCTGAGACCCGCCTTGTGTTAAGACAATCCTTTGTATTCGGGTTTTCGGAACTCTAAAGCATCGGGACATTCATGTTCCAAAACATGTTTTATGCGCCATGTTCTCTGATTCCCGAAGTCCGCTCAATCCTTTGTAATCGGGTTTTCGGAAGTTCAACTCATCGGAACATTCATGATTCAAAACATGTTTTGTGCTCCATGTTTTCCGAAGCCCAAAACCCGAAATGCACTAAATCTCCTCATGTCGGGTTTTCGGACTCCTCCAACATGCTGACGTGGCATTCATGCCAAGTGGTCGGTGAGTTGGCACGTGTCGAGCTGAAGTGTATTTATTACTGATTTTCTTATAAATACGCGGATTTCCACGTCATTCTTACCGTTCATATTTTTAATTCGTGGATTTTTCGCATGCTCTTCCGCTCCCAAAACCCGCAGACTCGCGTTACCAGACTGGATCATTTGTTTTCGATTTTACCTGTCTCGAATTGAAGGTATTTTTCATTCCTTCTTTATTCTTGATTTTTCTGGATCGACTGCGTGTATTTTCTTTCCAATTTCTTGCCAGTTGTTGAGGGTTTTTCTTCCTTCTTCTTTCTGTGTTGTTTTGGAAAGGGTTTTGGGTTTTTAGGGTTTATTTTCTTTTTGAGACTATCAATTGGTGTTGTTCCTTCCAAATTTCAATTATTTGCATGATGTATGGAATATGAATAACATAAAAAGAAAGGAAGTTGTGTATGTAGAAATTCAAAGGAAAGACTCTGTTTTTGTTTCCCGGATTTTGAAGGTTGTGTTGCAGATTCAAAAGTCCGAAGAACATTGGAAGCTCAAAGTGACGGAGTTTCTCAACATTCCGACCTCAACACTAAGTGCCGGGAATCTCCTAAGTTCCGTCATCGACAGTGAGTGCCGGGTTTTCTCCTGTTTCCGCCATTGAAAGAAAGTGTCGGGTTTCGCCAAGATTCTGACATATCAGACCTGTCGGGTTCTCAAAGTTTTCCGATATCTTCTTCTGCGTGTCAGGTTCTTCTCTTCTTCCGACGCATTCAATCAATCAGGTTTTTCAGTGTGCACAGCATCTCCGGAGTTCCGGAACAAACAGTCTCAGCTGGAGGAAGAGAAAGAAGAAGAATCAAAAGATGATGACTCGGATTAAGTTCTAACGTCCCATGACATTTCTATTTTTAGAATGACATATCTTTTATTTCCGTTTTGTCATTATTTTTAATTCATACTTTGACTTGATCTCCTGCGTGAGAATCATGCAAAGCTGAACTCTAGTTAGCATGCTACTTTTCAGGATCTGTCCTGTTTTATCTCTAGCTTCTTTTGTTATAAATAAGGGATGCTTGTGCATTCTAAAGGGTCGAGAAATTTTGAAGCATTAAGAGGCTACTGGAAAGAAGAAAAACTTTGTGTTTTCTTTCAATCATTTTGAAGAATAGAAGTTGATATTGTTTTGCAGACTTTGTGTTGTGAAATATATCTTATTTAAGACAGTGTTCTTATGTTCATGATCTTAAAGCTATTCTTTGCATAGAATCTCAGTGTTTCTAATTATCTCGGATGCTATATCTGTGATCTAAAACTCGTATGATTATTTCTTGCTCTGTGTTTACTCGAAAGAAAATACGTTTCTCCCATTTCCTTTCTACCGTGCTTCTTTCACTGTAACAGTTTCTAACCTATTTCACTTACGAAAGAAATATCCTTGAATCATGTGAATGTGGATTTCGGGATTTCATCCCAACCCCCAATGGTTAGATTAGTGTGAATATTGTATATATTATTTACTGTGTTTTAGATTAGCAATAAACAGGCAGCCTCACCTGTCTTTGAGGAGGGATTTAATCCCATGTACTGTGGTTGAACCTCATATTTTGGTTTGACAAAATATCCAACCAACACACCACCACCCATCCCACCACGACGACGTGTCGTCGTACGGGTAGGCTCGGAACTCTTTATTTTGTGCATTTGAATGGTATTAAGCGAAATTGGGGGTTTGGGTAGGAATTTACATTTTTTAGGAAATAATGAGTAAATTGACGTAATTTGAAAAACGAAGAGGATAGATGGGTAAAATAGGGCAAGTCGGCTAGGTGGGTAGGTTTTTATGGTGTTTGGGTGGGTAGATAAGTATAAAAATGCAAAAATATGGGCAGGGGGCCGCGCGGGGGTTCGGCTCCCGGCAATTACAGTGACCGATGTCGGTTGCTAAGTGACCGGCATCGGTCGCAAATTGTGTGGACAGGGTGTGTTGGGCTGGACCGGCATCGTTCGTATGTCAGCCGGCGTGGGTTTGGGTTTGTATGGGTATGGGTTGGGTTGGGTTTTGGGTGAGTTTTGTGTTTTGGGTTGGGTGGGTTTGGGTGTTGGGTGGGGTGGGGTGTTGGGTGGGGTGGAGTTTGGTTGGGGTGGGTTGGGTTGGGTTTGTTTTGTTTTGGGGGTTGGGTGGGTTTGGATTTGGGTAGATTTTGGGCTTTGGGTCGGATAGGGGTTTGGGTGGGGTGGGTTTGGTTGGGGTGGAGTTTGGTTGGGGTGGGTTGGGTTGGGTTTGTTTTGTTTTGGGGTTGGGTGGGTTTGGATTTGGGTAGATTTTGTGCTTTGGGTCAGGTAGGGGTTTGGGTGGGGTGGGTTTTGTTTTTAGGTGGAGTGGGTTTGGGTTTTGGGTGGGGTGGTAGAGAGTCAGGGTGTGGTCGGGGAGATAAAAGGGGGTTTAGAGGATAAAGTAGATGTTGTGATAAAAAGTAGGTCTAAGGATGTGGGTTGGTTTTGCAGGCACGTCAGCAGTTGACGATGCGGGATAGGATGCCCCCGTTGTTGGTGCGGATGAGACCACATGTGTCCGCAGTGCACTGGGTGATCATGCACGAGGTGGGACTCGGTGGAGTCCAGAGGTACAGAGCGATAGAGAGAGATCACAGCCTGATGGTCGCCCTCATCGAGAGATGGGATCCGGCGACCAATGTGTTCCATCTCCCGACTGGGGAGATGACTATCACGTTGGAGGATGTGTATCGCATCCTTCGACTACCTATCGAGGGAGAGGCAGTCTTCCAGGTAGATTCAGAGACTACCATGGACAACATATTACAGGTTTTTGGAGATGCAGCCGCGCTACTTACCTATCACAGCGCGAGCATTGGGTATGGTGACATGTACCGTGTGCATCGACACGAGACACGGCTGGCTGTGCTGATGATGATTGGGATCACCTGCTTCGCCCTCCTGGACTTAGAGGGAGGCCGCTTTCCATGGGCGTTGATGGGGGTGTTTCTTGAGATGATTGAGGAGAATACTTGTTATGCGTGGGCACCAGTGTATCTGGTGCAGCTATACAGAGAGCTTTGGGGTTATCACCGGATGAGGTGATTCGGTATCTGTTCGACATTTTTGCTGCATTGTTGGGCATATGAGCACATCATATGCATCAGGCCAGTAGGGTTACCCCAGTAGCCAGGGCCACAGGTCATATACAGATATGGCTTTCAGAGGTGGTTGGGGGTCGTGGGGCAGCCACGAGCAGTTCTTGTAGGGCGAGATGTGGCGTATTATAGACATTTATTAGAGGGCCTGACAGTGGTAGACATCATATGGAGACCTTACAGAGGTCATCACCCGCAAAGAGGAGGCCGAGTACAGTTACGCTGGATCCAGTACACTTTCTGGATAGCAGGACGGAGGCCGGGAGAGTACGAGAGGATACCCCTAGAGAGGGTACGCAGGTAGATGGGGCTGCGACAGGACGAGCCACCTCCCTTCCCTCAGTATAGGAGGGATGATGTAGAGGCCCCACTACCTGCACCACAGCCCTTAGATCCAGATTGGGTTGCAGAGAGGCCAGCAGATGATGGCGTAGATGATGCTGGGTGCACGGGAGCATACAGGGTTTGGTGGGCTGGTCAGAGAGCGGCGAGGGTAGCACAGCCCGCACAGCCAGACTTGGCAGCGGTGACGGTAGAGAGAGATCAGCTCAGGGACCAGGTGCAGTTATTACAGGGACAGCTTGTTACTGCGCAGGCACAAATAGGGGTCTTACAGGGGCAGCTAGCCCAGGCTCAGGTACAGGCATAGGCAGCACCACCACCAGCAGCACAGGCACAGGTGTAGGTACAGGTACAGGTAGCAGTACCAGCAGTAGCACAGCCACAGCCCCAGGCATAGGTACAGATACCACTGCCAGCAGCGGCACAGCCACAGGCACCACCAGCACAGGCACAGGGGGTACTGGCAGTAGGAGTCCGGGGAACAGCCCCAGTACCGACGGTGGCACGGGATAGATACATGGAGGGGAGAGCAGAGGCCCGGTACTATCAAGATGTTCTTGATAGTACCAGAGCTGAGTATCAGCCATATGCGGCACACCGAGCGGAGACCTCGCGTAGTCAGAGATCGCAGGGAGGTGCAACCACAGCAGGCGTGTCTGTTACAGGTAGGAGGCGAGAGGCACCGCAGGGACCAGCAAGGAGAGGTGCTGAGGGTGGTGGGGAGAGATGAGGGATCCCCACATAGTTTTTGTATAGGGACATGGGCACCGGTCTGCGAACCGGTTGTGTTGATAGAGGCCTGTGTGCCGTCATTTATTCATGTATGGATTCATTTATTCATTATATACCGGCTTGCAAGCCGAGTATATTTTTGATATGAGGGACCGGCCTGCGAGCCGAGTATATTTTTGATATGAGGGACCAGCCTGCGAGCCGAGTTGAGATTTTGGATAGTTATTGCGGCCTGCGTACCGGCTTAGTTGTATGATGAGATCACAGAGGCCCCGATGCAGGGCACATTGTATATTTGAAAATTTGTATATATATATAGAGATGATGTTTTGATCCACATGCAGTGTTCAAAAATGAGTTTAAGTATTTCGTCAATGGTTTGTGGTATAGAATATATGATGAGTTTATTTGACATGTTGATATATGGATGATGTGTTATATGATGAAATGTTGCATGTTTTGGGCTGGTTTTGTGACATTGTTATATATATATCTGATGAGTTGGATCCAAATGATTAGTTTTTGGTTTTGTGTAGATGTGACTTAGTTGATGGTTTGTTTGTTTTTGTAAAATAGATGATGTTATGGACATTGTAATGATATGTGTGGTGGATGGAGAAATATGGATAATGGTGTTGTTATGCAGGAAAAAGGGCGGGCGCGACAAAAAATTAGGTAGAAAATGAAGAAAAAGAACCATGTTGTAAAAAGATAGGTCTATAACCGATATCGGTTAGCAAACCGATGTTGGTATCTGCTAGACCGATATCGGTCACATGACCGATACCGGTTATTTAGTTATGAGCTTTTCTAAAAATAGAAAAGCTAGGGTGGCAACTTAAGTTCTTATTTTTAGAGCCATGCAAGAGTTAAATACGCGAACGCGACGCTTTTTGACGACTGAGACAGGTATTTACATGAGATATTTGAGTGATTAGGAGTAAAGAGACAGGAAAAGTGATTGTGATCTGAGATTCAGAAGACAGAAAGGCAGGTTTGAAAAAGGTGGTGATAATGGTAGGACGAGGAGAAACATCCAGTAGGCAGGGACAAGAGGGAAGACAAGGGCCACCTCAAGCTACTACAACCCAAGAGGTAACGTTTTGTTTGTGATTTGACTACTGCATGTTTTGTGAATAAGATGGGGGAGAGTATGTGAGTAGATATGAGAAAGAAAAGATGATAACAAGGGTTATAAAGGGGGTGAGTGTTACATGGTAGGTAATCAAGGGTTTCAAGTATGTCTGTGTATACAGAGAGGAATAAACAAGCAATTTATTGTCGTAGGTGGTTGTTTTAGGCAAGGTGTATGAAAGTAACAGGGACCGATATCGGTTAGGGATAACCGGTATCGGTTACTCAACCGGTACCGGTTAGCTGTAAAAGATACCGGTTGCTATAGGAATTTCCAGAATTTGAGAAAAAACCCAGGGGGATTGGAGGAATTGAATGGTTTTTTGTTATTTGGATGTATGCAGGCAGAGGTAGGGTTGAGGATGAATGATAGTGTACTAGCGATGTTGTCACGAATCCGAGTGGATGTAACGCCAGCTGAATGGACATTGATAAATCATTTGGGGTTAAGTGGAATCCGCTATTATTCATGAATCGCACGTAACCATGCTATGTTACAGGCGTTGATTGAGAGATGGAATCCTGAGACAAATACCTTCTATCTACCAACAGGGGAAATGACAGTAACATTGGAAGATGTGTTCCGTATTTTGAGACTCCCAATTACAGGAAAACCAGTATATCAGGCATTACCTAGCGCGGCATGGGGAGCGATAACAGCAGTATTTGGTCCATACGCACGAGACTTAACACAGCGAGGTTTGTCATTTACGTATGGGATAATGTATGCAGCACATCCTGAGGAGACAAGGTTAGCAGTAATATTAATGATAGCGGTAGGGTATTACGCATTACCGAGGGCGCATGGGGGAAGATTTCCAAAGGCATTGATGTGTGTTATTTGGGAGATGATAGAAAGGAACGTGACTTTTGCATGGGCACCTGCATATTTGGCAGAGCTATACAGGGGTTTATGGGCTTGTAGGTGAAATCACATAACGACACTAGATTGTTCATACTTATTACACTGTTGGGCCTATGAGTACATTGTTTGTGTGCGACCAATAGGCCGACCCATCCAGTCAGGAGAGACCGGAGTACAGAGGTTGGGATTCAGACGATGGGTCCAAACAGAACAAGAGGCAAGATCCCAGGCTATGACGGGTGACATTGAGTATTATAGGCAGGTATGGGAGAGGGTGACGATTGCGGATATCTGTTGGCGGCCTTACGGGAACTATATGGTAACAGAGAATATAGCTGAGGAGTTAAGGGGTGTAGAGCAATTGAGGTGGATCGCAGGGCACAAGCCAGGTGAGTATGAGAGGATTCCTATAGATCACGTGCGGCGATAATTTGGATTCGTGCAGGACATACCACAGGCTTATAGACCATATATGAGGATCGACACAGAGGCAGTATTCTCACCTCCCCAGCCAACACCTCCAGAAGGTCCTGAAGAAGTAGCAGCCGATCGCAGGGTAATGGACCCAGGAACGATAGAGGCCTATAGATTATGGTGGGTAGCAGAGCTGCAAAGGTGTAAGGAGGAGTAAGGAAGTGAGGTGTCTCTCTCTATCCCTTTTTACCCCTCACGGTGGTCACCCCCACACATGAAATTAAGTAGCGTGGGCAGAAGAATTGGTGGTAGTGAGCATCGGGTAGATTTGAGAAGTATAGGCCCCGTAGCTTCATATTGCCACGTACCCCCCACTGTTGGCGGTAAAATACCCTAAGTTGACAAGATGCAGTAGTACATGTCCCTTTGCCTTCATAAGAAGGTTTCGATTAACAGGAGCTCGGCCTCCCTGGTAAAAGTAAACGATGGATAGAGAGGTGGATAAGCCTTCAGATCAAGCGAACTGGACAGGGGGTGTGCGTAGGCAAAATTAATGAACCCGTGGATCCCACTTCTTGAGTACTGCCCTCTCTGTAGGCGAACACCCTACGGGACCACCATTTAGATAAGGGTGCATAGCCACCCTTTAACATGTGATACGAGTATAAGGGAGAGAAGGTACATTGAAGAAACTGAAATACTGAGAAATAAAGGTTATAGCGTATCTACCCGTTAATTTTACGTCCGGCTCGCCGACCTTGTCCAGACGACCAGTGAAAAGCGCATCCCAGCTTGTAACCCCCCGCCCCCGCGGGCCACGCTGATTATAAAATACCTTCCGCCCCCGGCGACCTGGCTTCCACCATTGCCCCCAAGGTTCCCCCCTACATGGAGAGCATGTATAAAGCTTATGCTGTAGGAAATTTATAAAAAATTGAGGTGGAAAAAAAAGTAAGTTTCCTCTTGGAGCCACTGTAATGAAACCCGGGGACATAAGGTCCTGCGTACCTTTCATGTATACACACTAAAAAGCAAAGGAATCGTAGCGTCCATATATCGACGGTAGGTACTGGTCGTGCTCGTGGCAGATGGGTCCTATGTCTTGCCATAAATAGACAGTGTGTTAGAAGATGAAAGTGAAGGACCCAGGTCAAAAGCTGGGCTAGACCAGGCCGTCCGTTCTTAGGGGAAGAAATAAGAAGTGGAAGACCCCATCGTCGTTTCATTCCAACTCTACGTAGAGGGACGTCCTACAACTTTTTTTATTCAGCAACTCCAATGCAGGTGAAATGAGACAGGGATGTAGTGGTTGCTGAGTCACGGGCGGAAGAGACTAGAGGCTGGAGTCATCCATGCGAGAGGGCATATCATATGTTACAAGAGAGATTGGAAGAATCAGTGGGGGGTTTACCAATAGCCGTGGTACCATTGAGGACAGAGAGGCCTGGTGAGAGGGGTCGACGATCACGATCATCACCTAGTTCAGGATGAGGCGTGAGGGTCTAAATAAATGTTAGCAAGGTATAAGAATAAATAAGAGTACCGACTTGCATGTCGATGATAGAGAAGATGTATTTGTTTAACATCTAAATAAAACGAGATATGTATGTTGATTTGAGTTATAATAATAAGAATGTTTTCGTTTCGACTTTCGGTGTTTTGAAAAATGATAAAGAGGAATGTGATTAAATAGAAATACACAAAAATATTTATATTTACCACACATGATAGGTTATGGTAGGGGATGGTCGAGCTAACCTTGGGAGACCCCATGTCTCCGAAGTGCTGCCTACATAGCCCTTTACACAAAGCAAGGAGGGGCCTCAGACCGATATAGTTCTCCCTTAGGATCAGGGAGAGGCGAATTCAAGCAATTTGGTATGGTTTAGGCAATTGGTTGATTGGTAAGAATATTGATATTAATATTGGTAAGGTAAGGTTGTTGGTGTCGGAAATGAATTGGTGATGTTGTAAAAGGTATAAGGGAAGTGAAAGTTAGCCTACCCAAGTGGTAGGGAACCATGTCCTGATCAAGATCAACACACAATCCTAGATGCGAGGCAAAGCAGAAAGAGTGCTCCGTAGGTGAAAAGAGCTAAACAAACCACCAAACGTAGAACGAGCTTGAAGCCCTAGGTACCGTGCATTGACGAGAAGTCCATAGGTGAAAAGAGTTGTATGATCACAATATATCGGGTGAACGTTACGTCCCTTGGGTTGAAACAAATGGTGAGGTGAGGTGGATGATATAGCTGAGGTACAAAGAATTTATTACAAAGTGAGTGTTCTGACGAAAGAGAACCTACCCTAAATAGACAAGTCCATGACCCAAAAAGTTCTTTTGAATGAGGCCTTTATTTTACTGAATATAGACTGATCGATGCGGGAAGTCTACAAGGGATATTGATTGTGCTATTCTTAAGGTCTTCACGATGCTGATCAATGCGAGAAGCTTCTGATAAAGGCTGACTGTGTATAGCTGTCCTTCGAGGGAGCAGTCTATTTATAGTAGCAGATATGATTTTAGTGCATAGCTGTCCTTCGGGGGAGCAGTCTATATATAATAGCAGCAATAATTTGGCATATAGATGTCCTTCGAGGGAACAGTCTATATATAATTTAGATAGCTAGATGTGCTTTTGGCGTGAAGCATCTAGTTTGGTAGGAAGTTTGACTCAAGAAAAATCCCATAAGAATACGGCTTATTTTAATACTTTGAAGTCATGGACTAGACTAAAAAGGGGAAGGCATCGTTTAGGTGAGGTGAGAATCAAACTATGTGAGCTTGATTTTATTATGAGGTGTAGGAAACGAAGTGCATGTGGTGGTATGTGAGCTCAAGGGACGAGCGGCAAGTAGATAAGAAGTGATATAACACTAAATTCAACAGTAGAATGGTCGAAGATGCAAGGCATTAAGGGGTTCAGGCTCAGGCTTACCATTAAGCGAAGCTAAATGATAAGTGCCTGATCCATAGGTGTGAGTGATTATGTAAGGCCCAATCCAATTGGGAGCAAATTTTCCACGTTTTCTCTTTTCTAGTTTGGTGACATGTTGATTCTCTTTGAGGACAAGATCACCAACCTTAAAGGTACGCTCATGAAGTCGCTTATCATAAGCACGTTTGATGCATTTTTGATAGATTTGAAGGTGATCAAGAGCTGTAAGACGACGTTCGTCAAGGAGCTCTAATTGGGCTAACCGCTCTTGGCGGAAATCATCGTTGGTGAGAATATCCTGAAGAGATATTCTAAGGGAGGGTATTTGTATTTCGAGAGGCAAAACAGCCTCGGTATCGTATACCAAAGAAAAAGGTGTGGCATTAATAGAGGTATGAATGCTAGTACGATAAGCCCAAAGGGCAAAGGGAATGTGATCGTGCCAATTTCTTCCAGATTCATTGACAACTTTCATGAGGATTTTGGTTAGGGTTTTATTAGAAGATTCAGCCTGACCATTGGCCTGCGGATAGTAAGGCGATGAGAAACTAAGTTTGATACCAAAGTTGTCACAAAGGTCTTGTAACAACTTGTTTTTAAAAGATTTACCATTATCTGTTATTAGGCAATGAGGAATACCAAAACGACAGATAATGTGACGATTAATGAATTCGACAATTTTTTCTTTTTTAGTTGAAATGAGTGGAATAGCCTCCACCCATTTTGTGTAGTATTCGGTTGCTGTGATAATCCATCGGTGACGTTGTGAAGAGGATGGGTGAATCTCACCAATAAGGTCTAAACCCCATTGTGAGAAGGGCCAAAGATCTCGAGCGACCTGGAGCAGGTGGCTAGGAGTATATTGAAGGTTGGCATGTTGTTGACACATAACACAATGCTTAACATATTCGTAGCAGTCGTTATTGAGAGTAGGCCAATAATAACCAAGGCAAAGGATTCGTTTGGCCACGGCAAGGCCACTAAAATGTCCACCACAAATACCGTCATGAACTTGTTGGATGGTATGGGTGATCTCCGCACCGGTGAGACATCGAAGGAGGATGCCATCAAAGCCATGTTTATAAAGGAGTCCCCCCATAACTACATAACGAGAAACACGTTTAAGAAAAGCACGTTTACCAGTACTAGTAAGGTCAGAAGGGAGAACAGAGGTTGTAAGGTAGTCATGGAATTGGTGATACCAAGTATCCTGCGAGTTAGAAGACACAGTATTTATCATACAGACTACCGGGGTTGAGTAGGATGGGGCAAAAATTTGTTGGACCACGATGAAAATGTCAGAGTTAGTTGATGAGGCTGGAATTTGTGAGGCTAAGCAAGCCATAGTATCTGCAAATTTGTTAGTAGAGCATGGAATGGTTTGGATAGAATAGTGAGTAAATAAGGCTAGAAGCGAATCTACGTAGTGTTTGTATTTTTGAAGTTCCTCATTTTTGCATTGGTAGATGCCCATAACTTGATTAACTACCAATTGAGAATCGCCAAAAATATTGATAGATTTGATACCTAAATGCAGCGCAACCTGGAGACCCAGAACAAGGGCCTCGTATTCCGTTGTATTATTAGTGCAAGGGAAATCAAGTCGGAATGAAAGAGGCATAGGCTCGACGTCGAGAGGAATAAGAACAACGCTGGCTCCTCCACCACGTTGGCATTTGGATCCATCGAAGAAGAGATTCATTGGATACGACTCCTCCTTGAGTGAAAGAGTGGCGATGAGTTCGTCGGGGAATGTAAAATTAGTAAATTGTTCTCCAGGTAAAGGGGCTTCCGCAAGTTGGTCTGCGATGGTTTGTCCTTTGATTGATTTCTACTGGATGAACTCAAGGTTGAGGTCGGCGAGGAGCATGAGCCATCGGGCGATGCGTTGGTTTAGATGAGGTTTGGCATACTTGTAATGGATGGGGTCCGTGTTGGTGATGACGAAAGTTTTGTGATTCAAAAGGTAGTGTCGAAGTTTGGTAGCCACGAATGATAGGGCTAGGCACAACCTTTCTACATGTGTATACCTAGTCTCATAGTCCACCAAAGTACGACTTATATAATAAATGGCTTGTTCTCGATTCTCAGAGTCACGATGTGCAAGCATGGCCCCTACAGCGTGGTCAGTGGCGGAAAGGTAAAGGTAGAAAGGGCGGTCGTCTTGAGGTGGGATAAGCACGGGTGGCTGCAAGAGATAAGTTTTGAGAGCTTCAAAGGCTTGGTGGCACTCTTCACTCCATTGAAACTCAATTTCCTTTTTAAGGAGGTGATGGAAAGGTTGACATCGATCCGAGAGTTGGGAGATGAAACGTCGGATAGATTGGAGCTTACCTTGTAAACTACGTAATTGTTTGAGATTGGTAGGTGGGGGCATTTCTATGATAGCTTTGACTTTAGATGGATCGACCTCAATGCCACGCAAAGAGACGATAAAACCAAGAAGCTTTCCCGAAAGGACACCAAAGACACATTTCTTTGGTTGAAGACGGACAGAATATTGTAACAGGCGATAAAAAATAATGGTTAAAACATCGAGATGTTCACTGCGATGTTTAGACTTGCCAAGAAGATCATCGACGTAATCTTCAAGGATAGTGTGCATAATGTCATGAAAAATGTAGGTCATAGCCCGCTGATAGGTCGCACCAGCATTCTTAAGGCCAAATGGCATTACACGGTAACAGAAGGTTCCCCAAGGAGTTATGAAGGAAGTTTTGTGTTGATCGGCAGGGGCAACCAAAATTTGGTTGTATCCTGAAAAGCCATCCATGAGAGAAAGCATTTCATGACCCGCAGTGAGATCAACAAGTTGATCAATACTAGGTAGGGGGAAGTCATCCTTAGGGCAAGCGAGGTTAAGATCCTAGAAATCCGTGCATATCCGAAGTCCCCCCGTCGCTTTAGTGACAGGTATGATGTTAGAAATCCATTGAGGATAGTCAATAGGCAAGATGAAGGAAATAGAAAGGAGTCATTGGAGCTCCTCTTTGACCAAGAGGGCAATGCGTGGATGCATTTTTCTCAATTTCTGTTTAATTGGCTTGGAATCAGGTTTCAGTGTAATGTTATGGATAGCAATGTCAGGATCAATTCCTGGCATGTCAGCGTAGGACCAAGCGAAAGCTTGGTTGCGAGCACGGAGGAAAGTAGTAAAGGCGACTTGTTCTGATGCGTTAAGGGATTGTCTGATCTTCACAATGTGAGGATCCTCCTCCGTGTGGATGTTGATTTCTATTGTAGATTCGTTCAGCATGGTTTGGGTTTCAGATGGTAAGGCTCGTTGAATATAAGAATCATCCGCGCCAAGGTAAGTGAGGATGGAGTCGTCATCCTGACACTCAACAACATTAATCAAAGGCGAATCCTCTTCGATCATGTCTGGATACAGAAGGGGAAGAGAAGATGGGTCCTCATTATCACATTGATAAGTGAGAGGACCTATGAAGATAGCATTTATGAAAAAAAAAAAGTTAGGAGGGATAGATTTAGGGTCTATAGATTCTGTGGGTGATGATGGCAAAGTGGGTGATGATGGTTTGGTAGGGGTGACGTCGTCTTCTTCCAAAATACAGCTGACACGAGGTGTCTCCTGTGTAGGTTTTTCAGGAAAACTGAGACCACTGCGATCATTATGTTTACGTGTGGTGATGGGGATGAGCGTATGTCGGCCTTATTCATAAAGACCAAAACCAAAGCCTTTCCAAGCACAGCGAGTCAAGAAGGTGAGGGCAAAGCGACGATTGGTAAGGTATTGAAAATCGGATTGGAAAGGAACCACACCAAGAGGAGGCTCAGGGGCAACGGAAGATGTGTCGACACCCCCATACGTTAGGTTAGTGCGGCAGTGAGGTGGTCCGTAGGAGATTACTTCCCCCACACGACGGTCATAGTTAGGATGGGCATGTACATGTCTGTACTCCTGTGGGATATGGAAAGAACTAACATTATATAGGTGATACTCCCCCAGTGTAAGGTGCTGAAAAACATCTACTAAGGGGTCCGCGGTTGGGATGTTAGCTGCGGGAAGGGAAGTGGTTTTTGCGACGGTGGTTTCATCAGTTGAAGGCGTAGGTGCGATTGAGGTACATGGTTGAGGCATAGTTGAAGAAGATGGTTGGGTTGAATGAACGGGTGTCTTGATTGGTACTAGCACATCATTTGGGCGGTATAACATATTACAGGTTTTAAAGGGGGGAGGATCAGCTTTTACGGTGTAGGACTTGCCCTCGTACTCAAATTTTATGCATCTATGTAAGGTTGAGGGAATGCATCCCATGGCCTGGATCCAAGGATGACCCAGCAATATATTATATTGGAACTCTCCCTCAAGGACATAGAAGAGTTCGGGTAAAGTACGTGGTCCTACCCAAATGTTGAGGATCACGGTGCCTAAGGTAGAGGTAATAGCGTCATTGAATGACCGCAACATGATGGGGTTGGCACACATGTAGCTAGAAGGGATATTCATTTGTTGAAAAGCTTTTGAAGAGATGATGTTTAGGTTAGCACCCCCATCAATCATAACACGACGTACACGAATGTCCCAGACGTAAGCTGAGATGAACAGGGCAGGGTCAGGATCTTCTGTACCAAAATCGACAATTTCATCTTCAGAGAAACTGACTGCAGCAGCTTGTGGTACAGAGATAGAAGTGGTTGGGGCGGTGGGTTGTTTGTTGAGAGAGGAAACATGATTGGGTGTTAGAATGGAGGCAACAGGCAGGGTTTCATTAGGTAAGACCTCGATCCCTTGAAGAATTTCAACGAGAGCTTGTTGATGAGATTCAGAAGTCTGAATGAGATCATATAGTGTCATTTTGACAGGTGATTGGTGAAGCTGTTTGATCATGGCTCGATGGGAAACTCCATTAGAGACGGGGTAAGCGGGTCCACGAATAACCACTTTGGGTGGTGGTGTAATCAGGATGCTAGACGGAGAAAGAGAGGACACAGGTGTGCTTTCTTTCTCTTTCTCGTTGTTTTTCTGCGCTCAAGTAGCAACACTAATCATATTAATCTCGTAAACCTGAGATGAGGAAGATGGTTGGGATAAATTATGGTCTTCAAGAGGTGGGGTTGTAATAATGATAGATCGTGGTGAGGCGGGGATAGGTGGTATAGGAGAGGGAATTGAAGCTAAAGGTCTCTCCCTTCGTAAGTTTTCTTTCTTAACCTTTCTATCTGGGAGAGGTGACTGACGAAGGATGGTTTTTAAAACTTTGCATCCCTCCACATCATGTCCTGGTGTGCAGTGATAAGCGCAGATTTTAGACTCATCGTAACCTACAGGCCGAGGTTTAGATGGGTCATAAGGTCTAAGTGGGGGTAGGGAAATGGTCGCATTCTCTACCAACATGGCAAGGATTTTAGCATAAGATCCTTTGAGTGGGTCAAAATTGGAGGAGGATGAGGGTATTGGTTGTGTGGGTTTCGGTAATGTTTGGGCGTGGCTGGTTCGTATGGGTGGTGGTTTAGCCAAGGGGTGTTGACACGTGGTTTTCACTAAACATGGTTTCTTTGGCGCAGAAGCTACGTTCGGCTGGTTAGATGATGAGGCTACAGATGACATGGTAGCGGGAAACAACCACGGAGAAAGGGGAGTAACAGAAAATAAATCCTTTGATGATGGAGTTTGTTTAGGGTTGATGGGTGGACATGATACGTGGGGTGATAATGTTGATATAGCCTTAGATCTCGGTATAGGTGCAGAAGGCGTATGTCTTTTTAGAGAAAACGCAAGAGCTGTGATATATTGGTGCAAGGTGGAAGGATGAGGTCCCAATATGGAAGATAGGTATGACGATGATGGTTTTGATTGTGATAGAGGCACGGGTTGAGTGGATCTCCTAGGTGACAGGGCAGCTTTATTCTTGGACAAATCTAGTCGCTTAGGTGGGTGTGTTAGACTAGGTATGGGTAAGGTCCTAAGCGTAGGGGAAGATTTGGCTAAGTTAATAGAAGTGGACGAGGCATTTGGTAGAGGTGAGGGGGGTGAAGGTGAGAACATGGGCATTTTAAGCTTCTGTAAACACTTCGGGTATATGGTGGAGGTCTCAGGATCGGTCATTTGCATTTGAGTAGAATATGGCGTACTCAAACGTTCCCATAGGGCCTGTCTATTTTCTGTTGAATGACAGTCCTCACGTGTGAATTTGAAATTTTGTACGGAAGAAAGGTGGGTTGTGATTCCGGTCCACTGTGGGTGTGATACAGGGGGTAAACGAGGCACTGTATCAATAGATGTCAAGAGGTCAACCGGTCGTTGAAAAGATTTAGGCGATGAAGAACTAATAGGTAAGAGGGCATGTTCGAGAGGATCCGTCATGGTTAAAGAATTTGGTGATGTCGGTGCAAGATATTTCTCGTCTAAGGATGTCAAAAGGAGTGGCGTACCTTCCTCTTGTGCAACAAGAGTGGTAGAAGGGGAAGTCTGGGAAATAGATAGATTAGATAACATCCATTCGCAGTCTTGTAGGGATGTGGTATAAGCAGACTCATCAATGGGAAGAGGAGTCTGGGCAGTTAACTCCCTTATGGATAAAGGAATGATTTCGCTTTGGTTCGATGGTGGTAAAGGAGGTTCGGGCTCCTGTGTTAGTGAAGAGGCTTGATTCAAAATTTTCTCGATAGAGGCTTTGGGCTGGGTATCGAAGACTGCATGGATCTCATGAACACTCTCCTCGGCTAAGATATCCTGGTTTGTGTTACTATTGGGAGAGTGATTCGGGAATGGTTTGTTGAAGATTTTCAATTTTTGGTTGGCAGGGGCATTAGGATTATCGAGGGTTATATCCCCTGCATCAACCATTTCCTGCACTATGTTTTTCAACATCTTGTAGTTCTCATGACTGTGTCCCTTCACGCGGTGGAAGTTACAGAAGTCATTTTCTTTGTACCAGGAAGGTATGGCGCGAGTGGAATCAAACCCAGAATGAGGTTTAACAGGAGGTAATGTAATGGCTCCTACTTTGAGCAATTTTTCCAATATAACACCATATGTTTCTCCCAAGGGAGTGTAGTTGATGGGCTCGGCTTTGTACTTATAGGTGGTTTTTGGTGGGGTATTAGACGGTGTTTGAGATTTAACCATCACCGCATGGACAGCTCCTTTTGATTTAGAAGAAGTGGACGCGTGAGGAGTGGTGGTATTTGGTTCATTGGTAGAATTAGGAGTTCGGAAATTGGGGTTTTTGTTGCGCAACCGCAATTTCTCTTCTTCTAAGGCTCGAATTTCTAGTTTCCGAGCCATGGTAAAGGCCTCATCAAATGTGCGGAAAGTTTGAATTTGAAGAGTAGGAGAAATGTGCTTAGCACATGCCGTGTGAAAAGTTCGATAAGTTCAGCCTGAGGCAAGGCATATGTAAGTTGGTTGATAAGGCCACGCCATCGTCCAACGAAATCTGCGATAGATTCATCTTCGAATTGTCGGATGGCATAAAGGTCGATGATGGATACTTTCTTAGCAATGTTAATGGAGAAGTGATCCAAGAAAGATTGGGCTAGTTGGTTAAAAGAGAAGATTGAGTGCTGGGTTAAAGCACTGTACCACTCCAAGGCGGGTCCTAATAAGAACATGGGAAATGTGCGGAGTAGCAAGGCATCATCATGGGCAATCAAATAACAAGCATGTCTAAATGATCGCGAGTGTTGTTGAGGATTCTCTTTACTATTAAAACGAGTAAATTTCGATAGTTCCTATTGAGGAGGATATGAGTGAAGGCGAATAGAAGGGTGAATGGGCTCCCGACAAACTTGCTCGTATGTCAAGACGCTACGAATTCCCGACACAGAAGCCTCCAGATTTTGCATTTTTTCCATCATTTGTTTGATGAAATCTGTGGTTGGATGAGATGATGGTGTGGTTGTGGCAAACGGAGGCAAATTGGGCCAAGAGCCTCCTCTGGACAATGGTGGGGTTAAGTGTTGATAAGGTATGGAGGATGAATATGTTGAGGCGACAAAATAGGGATGTCCCATATAAGGTGTTGAGGTTACTGGATACGTGTATGGGAATGAAAAGGTAGGCGGAGCTTGAGAAGGAAAGCTCATGTGGATAGGTGGCAGAGAGCAAGTCATGAATGGAGTAGTCTGCAAGAGATATGAGGTAGGGGCAGTCGGTGGTAATGATATGTGGGGTCCAAGATTAGCTAAAGAAAAGCCAATCTGAGTCGTATGAACCTCTGAAGCTGTCGGATTGGGAGACGGGGCTAGAGATGTAGGAAGCAAGGCGGTATTATCAGGCGGAGTGGGAGCTAAATGAGCAGCTATACTAATAGGCATACCAACAAGGAGCTGACCATCAGGCGTACGGTCAGGGGTATGGGACAAATAGTATTGTACAGTGCTAGAATTAGCATCCAGAAACTTGGAAAAGTCCTTGTTTCCTACGGGAATTTGGGGGATCTCACTGGTGTCTATAGGATTCCCCACAGAATGTGAAGGGGGTGATTCAGGTAAAGAAACAGAGCAAGCATGTGAAACCATGGCGGAGGCTTGCTTTCGAGTGATAACAACCATGGACAGGTGTTCACAATAGGGTTTCAATCTATCTGAAACAGAAACAGCCTTAGAATGGTGAAATTGGCAGGTTGCTGGTTTGTCAGGGGTTGTAGAAGACAGTAACCGATATCGGTCTAGTATCCGATGTCGATTATACTATAGCCGACGTCAGTTAGGTAACCGATGTCGGTGTAAGAAGTCTGGGTTAACAAGATATAAAAGGCTGCTAATTTGATTTTTAACAACGTTTAGTATACGTGTCTAATTATTGATCGCAGAAGACAGAGTATGAGAAAGAAAACAGAACTAAAAACAAGCAAGATGCACACACAAATCCAGAGATTAACCCTAGGGTTAATTTTAATTATCGTGGGCTTATGCCTTTAGACGTAGAATGATGTGAGAATCCTAAACAAGAGACTTAGGGGAAATGTCAAGTTGTTTTGGCTTATAAGGTTACCTCAATCAGGCGGAGGAATACCGCGGAAAAAAAAGGGGGATGTTTGAGCTGTTGTGTTAATTGTGAAGTGATTCGGTATGTGTTGTGCAGTGAATGTAAGATTAATTTCCTGTCAATACCGTGGATATCACCCCCACGTGTATGACCTGTTACTTAATCTACGTTCACTAGAATTGAAAAACAACAAGCAGGAATGCAATGCACGTGTTTTAAACCCAAATCAAAAATTATGTTCGATGAAGCAAGAGAGATGACTTTCACTAATGCGAAACTAGGAAAGCAAGACAAATTCTTTACGAAATATATAAAAAAAGCAGCAACAGCAAGTATGCTTCCTAAAATGAAAATAAGAAAGAGAAATAGAAACCCAAGATGGGTCCCACCGGGCGTGCCAAAATGTTTCACTCGGAATGTTTCGTTCCTTTTAGAAACAGATAAGGTTAGGGGCTAGGAGGAATACCTGTAGAATGTCGAGATGGTGTGCGCGTACCGTAGAGAAAGATCAGGCTGATTGCGAAGAACTCCTTTTTGTCTTGGAAGGACTACCTGCAAATAAGGACACAAGACCACAAGATTTTGATTAGACAATAAATGAGGAAATTGCCTTAGGCCCAGGAAATATAAAACTTCCTTTCGAAGGTGGTCAGTTTCCCTGCTAATATGAATTAACACAAAAGACTGTAAAATATCAATTAAGTTGCTTCGTTGAACTGGGTAGGGGAAAGGTTGGTTTTCTGGTTTTGATCAGAGGAACCGATGCCGGTTACTGATAACCGATGACGGTTACTGATAACCGATGCCGGTTACTGATAACCGATACTGGTGGGTTCTAGGATCTGTAGGTTAGTTGCTTTGTGGGGTAGTTGTGTTGTTTGTAAGGCTGTATATAGGTGGTATTAGGAAATAAGGTGATGAGAGGTAAATGAATGATAGTTAGATGCAATGGCACGTTGGGTAGTGGATTCAGAAACGGATTTAGGAGGGCTGTGATTCAAAGAGCATAAGAAATGTTATAACAGAGGACATGCAAGATGTGACTTACTGGTTTTGACAAAGATGCAAGTTGATCTCCTTTGCTGCAAACACTTCTGGTTTCTTCACTCGTCTCTGCTCGGTCAAGTGAAGATCTGGACTCTGTTTTTCGCTCCCAATGATCTCTGTTGATTCAAAAATCATTCGACCCTGATCCAAAATGAAATTCTGATCTTTTGTTTTTGGTTTGGGGAGCCCATTTATAGGGAACCGATGGTGGTTGCGTAACCGATGGCGGTCGAGTAGGAACCGGCATCGGTAAGGAAAAAGTAGGCTATTTTTAGTAAAATAGTCCACCTTCCCTGCTTTTCTCCCGAGAGATCAGTTGTGGGCTTGGTCAAGTGGCTAGAAGGTCGGTTTTGGGTGCGAGTAAGGAGGCATTAGTTATGGATGTGAGTCTAGACCAAGTCATAGGTCTTAATTAGGTTAGTTTAGGGTTAGGGCTAGGTCATGATGAGGTGGCAAAATGAGGTGGCAGGTAAGGTGATGTGGATTTATCAATTACAAGGTAATTAATAAATAATTGTGTAAGGTTTAGGTGATGAGGTTAAGTTACGAGATGAGATGCGGGTCACAAGGGGTCGTAAGACACAAATTTGGTGTCTACAGCGGGTTCGTCTAGGAAAAGAGTAGCTATAGACTTGTCTGAGAAGTTGAAGTTAGATGGTTGATCCCTAGAAATAGGTACGTTGTCCATTTGGTCAGCAAGTTCTTAGCCCTTAATGGCCTTCTGATGAATGAATTTGAGGTCAAGTTCAGAAAGAAGCATAAGCCAAGTTGTGGCATACATATAGTGTAATGGGTCAGTTTAGTAATGAAAAAGGTTTTGTGATTAAGTAGGTAATGGTGGAGTTTGGTGGCAATGAAAAACTAAGGCTAAGTAGATTATTTTGTTGTGGGTATATCTAGTTTCGTATTCAAGAAGGGTGCATCTTATGTAATAAACCATTTACTCTCGGTGCTTCTCGTTGAGATGCGTGAGCATGGCACCTAAAGAATGGTCAGTGGAAGAAATATATAGGTAAAAGGGTTGGTCATCCTTACAAGGAATGAGCATTGGTGGTTGAAGGAGGTATTGTTTTAATGCCTCAAAGGCTTTATGGCATTCATCATCCCATTTGAATGAAACATATTTCTTGAGAAGATGATGAAATGGATGATAGCGGTCGGAAAGCTATGAGATAAAATGACGAATAGATTACAACTTTCCTTATAGGCTTAGAAGTTGATGGAGATTAATGGGTGGAGGAATTTCTAGAATGGGCTTTACTTTAGTAGGATCGACTTCTATGCCAAGCAAAGAAATGATGAAACCTAGGATTTTTCCAGAAAGTACCGTAAAAACACACTTCTTTGGTTGAAGACACACATAATACTTGATGAGACAGTCAAATATGACTTTAAGGACCCGCAGGTGTTCGGTTTGATGTTTAGATTTGGCCAGAACATCATCTACGTAATCTTCCAATATGCGATGCATGATTTCATTGAGTATGTAAGTCATGGCATGTTGATATGTAGCACCAGTGTTTTTGAGTCCAAAAATCATGACTCGATAGCATAAATTCCCCCAAGGGTGATGAAGGTAGTCTTATGTTGATCCTCTGGACCTAGTAATATTTGATTGTAGCCCAAGAAACCATCCATGAGTGATATCATTTCATGGCCAGTGATGACATGAACTCTTTGATCAATACCCGACATGGGGAAGTCATCTTTGGGACAAGCGAGGTTGAGGTCATGGAAGTCCATGTAAATACGGAGTCCCCCTATCTCCTTTGTGACATGAATGATGTTATAAATCTATTGGGGATATTCAATGGGTAGAATGAAGGAAACTGAGAGAAGGCACTGAATCTCTTCACAAATTTTTCACAAATTTTGTTTGATGGGTTTGGAATTAGGGATGGTTACAATATTTTGGACCATGATTTTTGGGTCAATACCAGGCATATTATCATAGGACCATGAAAACACATTGCTATGGTCCCGAAGGAAGGAGGTGAAGGCTTCTTATTCAGTAGCGTCTAAGGATTGGTTGATCTTTAGAATATGTGGGTTATTCTAAGTGTTAATGTTGATTTTGATGGTTGATTCATTTAACATGGTTTGCATCTCAGAAGGTAAAGACCGATTAATATAAGAATCTTCCACACCAAGGTAAGTGAGGATGGATTCATCATCCTGACATTAAAAGACATTAATATAAGGTGTATCATCATCAATCATGTCAGGATATATGAATGGGAGAGAAGATGGAGCTTCTCCATCATGTTGATAGGTCAGTGGTCCCAGGGAAATGTTGTTTACAAAAAAAAATTAGGAGGACTAGATTCAGGATCTATGGACTCCGTGGGTGAAGATGGTAATGTGGGTGAATAAGGTGGGGAATTTTTTCCATCTTGAATGAGGTTGACATGAACCTTATTGGAAGGTGGTGTGTCAAAACAAATTCCACAATGGTTATTGTGTTTACGAGAGGTATAATAAATGGTTGTATGACGGCCCTATTCATAAAATCCAAAGCTAAATCCTTTCCACGTGCAGCAGTGGAGGAAAGTGTGAGTGAAGCGGTGGTTAGTGAGGGAGTGTAGGTTGGATGAAAATGGTTGTGTTTGGGATGGAGGTTTGGGTTTATAGGTGGCCATATCAAGTCCCCCATATGTTAGATTAGTGCGAAGATGGGGAGGTCCATAAGGAAAAACATCGCCAATGCGGATGTCATAATTGGGGTGTTAACGCAGGTTCCCATACTCTTGCAGGGTGAATGAGGTGTTGATATTGTATAGGCGGTATTCCCCTAGAATGAGGTGTTGAAAAACACCTTTTAAGGGATTAGTATTTGGTATGTGGGTAGCAAGGATAGACGGTTCGCTAGATGATGGGTAAATAGGTAGGTCAGCAGTAGAGGCTGCAGTAGTAGTGGGGATAGCAAGGTTAGATGCATAAGAGGTAGTGGTAGTTTTGGTGGATGGACTTGTAGGCAAAGGTGAAGTACAAATAGTGGCAGATGCCTTGACTGGTACAAGCACATCATTAGGATGGTATATCATGTTACAAGTATTGAAAGGTGATGGGTCAGTAGGGATAGTGTAATTATGTCCCTCATGTTCAAATTTGAGGTAGCAGTGTAGAGTCAAAGAGACACAACCCATGGCATGGATCCAAGGTTATCCGAGTAACAAGTTATATTGGAACTCCCCTTCTAGGACATACAAAATTTTGAGTACAGTGCGGGGATCTACGTAGACATGGAGAATAATAGTACCTAGGGTAGAGGTCATGGCGTCATTGAAGGAGTGTAACATAATTGGGTTACCATGCATGAAATTGGTAGGTATTTTCATTTGGTTGTATGCATGGAAGGATATGATGTTAATACTAGCACCACCATCGATCATAACGCGTCGTATGTGTATATTATTGATAAATACGGAGATGAAAATATCAGGTTTGGGGTCATCAGACTGGAAGGGAGTGATCTCTTCATCTGAAAAGCTGAGGTCGGCCACTTGGCAAAGAGGTGGAGGCGTAAAGGAAGGTGATGACCTAGTGAGAGACACTACGTGGTGGGGAGTAATGATGGAGGTTATGGGCGGGGGGTCATTTGGTAAAACTTTAATAGATTGAAGGAACTCCATGAGAGCTTGATGATGTGACTCTGAGGTTTGGATGAGGTTATATAAAGACATTTTGAGGGGGGATTGTTGTAGTTGTTTTAGCATTGTACAGTTCATGACCCCATCAAAAATAGGATATGCAGGACCTCGAATAGTGACTTTGGGTATGGGTGTAGATGGTATGTTGGGTACAGGGTTGGTTGATGGGCTAGTTGCCTTTTCCTTGCCTTTGTCTTTCTGGGCACGGGTGGTATGTGAACCATGTTAATTTGAGGGGAGGTGGATGAAGAAGGTGTGTCATGGAAGGTATAGTGACATGAGGGATAAAACCCTTGTGGTGGATATGACCCTTGTGAAATGAGTAGGGCGCATTGGCATTTGGGTGGTGGTTTGGCCAACTCTCTTACACAGATCATGTTAATCTCAAATCTCAGGGATGGATTAAAGAGTTATGGGGGTGTAGATTTTGGTTGCTGAGGAGGTAATGGGAGAAGATCTATGGAAATTGGTGAAGGTGAAATCAGTTCCTCATCAAGAAGATCATCATCGTCAAAATTTCCTTCTGAAAGACACAATTGGACAAGAGAATTTTTAAAATCCTTATAGTTCTCTACATCGTGGCCTGGTAGACGATGGTAGGCACAGATTTCAGTGTCGTCAAACCCTTTTCGTTTGGGTTTGAGCGGGTCATAAGGTCTAAGAGGTGGTAATATGATGACATAATTTTCAAGGAGATTGGTTAAGATTTTTGCGTAGGATCCTGCCAGTGGATCATAATGGGAGGTGAATGTAGGTTTAGGTATAGATGCGGTTAATTATGGAGGAAGGGGCTTTACAAGAGGGGGAATGGATCGGTCCACTAGTTTGGTGTGTGGAGTGGTGTTAGGTCTTGGTTGCATCTGCTTGGGTATGGGCATGGTAGAAGACCTGGCAACAGAAGGTTTGGTTGGTTTAACTACCTTATTGAAGGGTAGCAGATTCTTATCTTTAGGTTATAACTTTTTGGTAAAAGGTGACACGGGTGTAAAAGATGTGGAGGGAAAATTAGATGGTGGAAGAGGACAGGTGACCCACGGGGGTAACCGAGGTGCTATGTAGGTGGTTTGTAGAGGTTGGGTAGAAGGTGTGAGTGAAATAGAATAAAGTGTATGGGTAGTGAAGAAGTTAAGGATGGTAGTGGAGGTATGGGTGGTAAGAAAGTTACGGGTGAGGGAAGAAATTGTGTGGATCGCTGGGGTATATTAGAGGTCCATGATGTGGATTTGGGATGTTGTGCTCTTGGTTTTTCAGTGGAAGATGATTTCTTTTCCAAGGTCGAGGGGTGAGGCCCTAGGATGGAAAGAAGAGGAAAAGGTGATAACATCATGGTAGGAAATGTTGGTGTATGAGGCATAGGAGGTTGGGTCTTCTTTTTGGGGGCCGGGATAAGTTTAGTGTTAGTTTTGGAAGATGTGGCTAAATATAATTTGATTGGTGGGTAAGTAAGCCTAGCTGTCAGTATGACCCCTAAGGTAGTAATAGGTTTAGGTAAGGGAGATGATATAGGTGTGGGTAGGTGTTTGGGTGTAGATTTATGTTGGGTTATGGGAAGAGGTGTGAGTTGGGCCATGGGTGGTGACATGGAATGTGTTGCAATAGTCAAGGTTGTGTTTTTTTTGGTTTCTCAGAACACTTTTGGATAGATAGTGGAGGTGTCGGCGAGTGACAGTTGCATTTGGGTTGAACCATGTAGTAGAACATGTCCCTAAAGTAAGGCTCTATTAATATAATCTAGGTGGTCATCCAAGCATGAAAAGGGTACTATCGTAAGCGAGGCCAACGTGGATTGCATAGCAATCCCCGTAAAATGTGTTTGAGATACAGGGAAATGGATGGCCTCAGACTTGGTGGGTAAGAGAGTCAAAATAAAATCAACTAGATCTTGAAGGTACGATGGTGAATGGTCATCTAAAGGTAACGGTATTTCTATAGGATCCTCCATGGGTAGAGGAGAGGATGGGCTAGATGAGGTGGACTCTCCTTGTGATGGTGTAGGTTATGGACATGTACCTCCTATGAGTAGGAGAGGTACCACTGACAACTGCTCAAAAATTTGAGGTGTCAAAGGTGGCATGCTAATTATTGGCTCTTCCATGGATGAAGGAGAGAATGAAGGGGGTTCCTCTGTAGGTGGAGGATTACATGAAATAGGTTCTGGTGCATGTAAGGGATCTCAGACTAATATTTCTTCTATCTAATAAACATGAGGCAATTGGGAAGCAAATGGTATGTCATCAAAAATAGTGTGGACCTCGCGAACATTGCTATCATTATATGAAGTGTCAAAAAATTGGTTGGAAGAAGGGGCATGATTAGGAAATGGCTTCTTGAAGATGTAACACCCTTAACTGTTGTTAGTTTCCTCCTTTGAATTCAAGTGTTTATATGTGATTTTCCTTATATGGATATGTTCTTTTGATTATGGGAAATCATGCTTGATATGGTTAAATTCTTTTCTACTCTTAAAGAACTTAGATAGAACTACAATGTTTCCTGGATTCATTTTTAATCTGTCATAGATGAGTGCAATCTGATTTCAAAAAAATTGTAACTTATCTATTTTTATAACTCATGCTTGGTTCAATTACAGTGATCTAAGGAATGTTTTAAATCTATTCACGATGAACAATCGATAAATTGGCATTCCATGAATTATTAAGTTTTGGACTGAACTTAGAAGATATAAGTTCTTTAATTCTCCTCAATGAAAATATTTCCATTCTGTGGAAAGTTTCATTGGATTTCTGGGAGTCGACCCCGGTAGGTCATTACATACGTAATCAGGTTTTCAGCCATTTATGGTATTGGAGAGAACCAGGACCCTAAGCCAGGTAAGATATATAGGTATTCCTATCTAAGCCATGGTACTTGATACAATTTCTAAACCTAACCTAGCTCGGTGCAAAAAAAATCTAGAAAGGTTGCTAGATAATAATCTAACCTAGAACCTAATACTACAAGGTTATGGGTGATCTAACCTAGTTCCTAAACTATGTATTTTTGATATACACCTAAGGGTTTATCTAACCTAATTGCTAAGGACATATACTAAAGTTAGTGGTTAGTGTTATATCCTAAGGTATAAATTTTAAATTACCTAAGATCTAACCCAAGCCATTAATCTACCATAAGTTAGTGGTTATGAATTGGAACCTAAAGGGGGTCGTATACATATTGGCGATGGTTTCTATGGCATTAATGTTAAGTGATAAGGTTGTAAGGCATACGGACTACCAGCTTTGGTAGGGATTGGTTGGTTGGCAGAATCCTAGGTGGCAGCATCACTAAAGTTTGAAATGTTTATTAAATTTAATTTGGCACTCGCCAAATTTGGTGGTTGGTCGCAAGGAGGACTGAGCAGGAAACTTGGAGTTAATGGAATTAAATGCATTTGGGTTTTGAGCCCAAACCACCTTGGTAGGTATGCCAGTGGATTTTGGATGAGTTGTTTCATTTTGCATGTGCTCCGTTTTTCACTCTTCATGTGATCTGGTTTTTTGAACCAGCAGTTCAAGCTTCATTGCATGGCTATTTTTGAGGTTTCGGATCTATTTTCATTTTGTGGAATGTATATAAAACACTGGGGAAGAAGCTTTTGGTTGTTTGACTTTTGGTGGAGAAGAGGAGAAGAAAGGATCTCGATTGGAGGTCTTCTTCGATTTCACAGTGGCACTATCAGGCATGATAGGCTCTAACTATTAAAATCTCTTGCATCCTCTAAATGTTTTCATTAAAACAAATTGCTCTCTTGTGTTTGTGCAATTCATGTTTATCTAGTTATTTAATTTGTTGGGTTTTGTAAAATCTTGTATTCTGGGTTTGAAACCGTGAAGTAAGTAATTTTGTTGGAAGCTTTTGTGTATTTTCTTTATTAAAAAGAACTTGGCAAGCTCGAGCAAGATGATAACTCTATTAATTTGTTTTGGTTGATGGAATCTTTAGTTTGGTTTCGACCACTCTGTTGGACATGATTTATTAGTTGAGTTTTAATAATAACGTTGAGTTTTATCTGTATGGTTGAGATTATTGATTTGAAAACTCATTGTGTTTGGTGATCTTGAACTAGTAAGGAACTTAGTTGTATAATCTTGCATGTAATTCAAGCCTTCTGTTGGAAATTTGCTTCGGTGAATAGATTGAGTTTCTCAGTACTTTGTTGACAGTGTTGTATTTAATGAATAATGGGTTGTGAATAAAACCCGTATAGGGCTAGAACTTTGTATTCTCCATTCAAAAACATGACTATCTTCTTGGTACCTGCATGCATTTGGAACTTGTGTTTTATATGTTAGATAAACAGAATTGTTGTTTTATGTCCGATTAAGGCATGATGTTCATGAAATATTGTCTTTTTGAATATTTAATTATTATATTAGATTGATATGAACTCGGCCAACATGCTTGTTACCGACGGGTTTTAGTTTCTGTTGAGAATCTTCAATAAGTTTGAAACGAAGGTGTTCACTGAAAATGGAAAAGAAAGTCATTTCTTATTCTGAACCATTTGCAAGTATTTCCTTTTGTTTTCTCTATTATCATTATGATGCTTGAGTATTTGTGCATTCATGGTTTGAATTTGAGGTACAATACTGAGAAAACAAGTTTGTTACTTGGTGTTCAATTACAATGGTAATTGGAACGTTGTGTTGGTTCAGATATTATCTTATATTGATTATTTTATAACTACGAAGGGATAAGTTGTTACCCTAACTTGGTTTTAAACTATGAATAATTTGGTCTTTTGAGGGAGTTATGTTCATTTCATTGTGCTCAGGTTTGGAATCTGAGTCTTGCATAGAATGAAATTATTTATATATTATTGTTGATCTTGTCAGTTGTTGGGAAACCCAGTTTAGTTCTTGAAGTGATGTATTTATATAGGATTGAGATAGATCTTCCATGCCTGGACTAACAGGAAGTCATTAGGGTTAATATCAATTTAGACTTCTTAACTCATGTTGGGTTCAATAAATGAATGTTAGGTCTTCAAAAAATAATAATAATAAATTGTGGTTTTAAAATTGATTGCGGACTGTGTTTTAACATCACCATTTTATTATCAAGATTAAAAATGAAAGGTGTATGGTAAGGTAGATGGGATTTTACTGTTGCTAGAAAAAGAGTTTAAATAAAAATGTTGCATGTTTTCTACTTTCTAAAGGTTATTTGGGATAGTGCAAGAATTATAAGTTTTGAAGGATATATTGTAAATCCTTACTGTTGCGGGCTGTGTATGAGTTTCATTGATATAATGTTTTAAATGGAAAGTGGAAATCCTGCATTATATTAGAAAAGAAAGAAAATATGTTAGCAGTTAGTTATCTCTTTTCAGATTTAGTTCTTGTCCTCTTTTCTTGGAACTCCTGCTTAAACATGGACTGTATGTTTAAAAGGAGGTAAAAATGTTTAACTAAAGTTGTAAGATTTGATTATAAATTGGGATCATATTATGATAGGTATCCTTTTCTAATGCAGCTGGATAAGTTCATTGGTTGGAACTTCCTTATTTTATTCTGATTGGAAAAGAGATTCAATACTTAGCTTATTCTTTTTACACTTTTTAAATTGACTGAAATTAAACAGGAAAAGTTGGTTGAATGGTTGGCTAAGAGAAGTTGTAAACTTATAATTGAATGATAATCTATCCTATTTTCTAGGATTACCTTTATATGAATCTGTTTGATGAATACTTTAAAATTTTTGGATTTTACAGTAGTAAACCTTTAAGAGGAATAGTTAAATTATGATATGCATATGTTTCTGCCTTTTTGGAATGTTAAGTGCTTGGCATAACGGAGATGTTTTCTCTTCTGCTTTAGTTGATAAATTGGATGAAACATCTTAATGTTAATATGCTGAAAACATCTCCTGTATCTTTTAGTAAGGATAAGTGTTGTGATATAATCTGGAAAGATTAGAAATAATGATATGTTATGTTTGTTGTTTTATAAAGATAATTGATGAGGTCAATTATACTTTGATTTGAAGGCCACATTTTATGGAGTATATTATATTCTTCTAGTTTGTTAAATCTGCCTTAGTATTACTCTTCTTTTATTAATTTTACATATGCTTATGGGCATGAAATTCTAGAGGTTCATTTAAGCAGGGTTGTCTTATTGGGACATTTAGTGGATTGCACTTCGTTTTAAGACTTAGTGCTTATCATGCTCAGTTCATTGAACTGACCCATGCTAGCAATTTTTGCAGATGGACCTCGTAAGTGATAAAAGAAGGAAAAAAAACTTATATGATGAATTGGCTGATCTAAGTTGATTCTTGTGAATGAAATCCTAATTTGTTCTCAAAGTTATATTGTGAAAAGAAAAGTTTATCTCTTTCTGAATATAGGCTACTATCACACAGTATGCCTAAAATGCATAAGTTGTAAATGTATAAGTTTGAAAATGAATTGAAAGATGGAAATTTACTTGCATAGATTGTGTAAATTATCTTGTTTTGAGGATAATCTTCTTGTTATCTATATGATAGGATGTGTACTCTTATTGGTTTTATAAAAAGGAATTTAGATGAATTTCCTAAGTAAGCTACAGCTAAATAAGTGGCTGAATACAACATTCCTATTTAAGTATTTCATTATATCATGTGATGTGAAGTAAAACTATAATAAAAATCATTGTAATTATGAAGGACATTACAGGGTGTGTTTAACCCTAGAATGTAACTAAGAAGAGGATTACCCTTCCTCTCTAGTAATGAACTAATAAAAGAGGAAGGTATGATGGTTAATCATTAAGACTTAAGAATAATAAGTCTAATATGTTTCAACCTAATAGGCTGTTACACTTCCTTAATTGGTTAAGTTATTTAAAATAATGGAACATAAGTTGTTGCTGTCCTGTTTTTGAATAACGGGTTGTTAGGATAAAACTAACAAATATAGAAGCAATCTTTAGTTAATTAAAGTTCTTAGGATTAATTGAATCTGAAATATAAAAATAACTTAAAGAGTGTTGAACTCGAGGTTTGTTGGGCTTCCGAAATATGTCGTCTCATAACCCAAATTTAACTTAACGTATGTAAACTCTTGGAGGTATGTACATCTTTACGAGGTTGTTCTGTAGGATTTTGACACACGTCAACTACAAGGTTATACCTTTGAGAAGATTAGGATCTTCTCGAGGATACAACAGTGTAGTTAACCTATGGCAACACCCTTCTGCATTGATAATCAAGATCTACACACCTTTGAACTTGATCAAGATTTCCCTCCAAGACTGGTTAGTATCATAACTAGGATATGAAGTAGCCCTCTAGGACTCAGGGTACCTTGGCATTCGGGGTTAACTTAGGTTGACCCATTATGCCAAATTACCCTAAGTCTTCATGAGCCTCTTCATATCATGACCTATGTTGTTAACCTGAACTAGAGTTAAACCTTGGGCAAGGGGACTGACAGAAGTCAGTATAAGACATTCTAGATAAAAATGGAGTGGGGTGAAGGATGTATTCCAGATTGATGAGTATGTTGTCAAGGAATAAGTAATACGAATAGTATGTTAGAAATATTTGGCCAAAGTATCGCAAGCTACTGATTGTGTTGTCCTATGTCACCTAGTCTAAGGATTGTGATGCCGATGAATATTGGTAACAAGTATTCAGTAGGTTCCTTAGATAGATCACTCAGAACCCAGAATAGGGTAAGAGAACCAAGAATAAGAAGTATTCAGTAGAATACTCAAAATGTAATGTTACACATGAATGGATCGGTAGTTCACCGAGTCATGGAATGAATAGATCAGTTGCTCACCAAGTCATTACAGCTGCATATGGTTATCTGTTATAAGAATGATTGTTATGAAATGTGTGTTCTAAATTATGTATTTAGAATAGAGAACATTAATCATGCAAAAAAAAAAAATCCTTGTTTCTAAAGTCTTAAAATGGGAATGTTACAAAAGATATGTAGGTTTTGGTTAGCAGGTGCATTCAGGCTAACGAAGACTAGATCTTTATTGTCTAACATTTTTTGGATGATATTCTTGAAGGTGATGCAATTTTTTTCTATATGACATTTGACATGATAATAGTTACAGAATTCATGTTCCTTATACCACACGAGCATGGGGCACTCAGGTTCAAAACCATTATGTGGTTCTATAGGTGGAAGGGTAATAGCACTAGTTTTAACAATATTTTCTACAACATAAGCATAATATTATCCTATTGAAGTGTACTTTCGTTGTTCTCCTCTGAACTAGAAAGATTGGACAGGAGAGAGATTAGAAGGAGGTTTAGCTAGGTTTGATTGATGAGGGGGGACAACCTTGAGAACTATGGTGTTGGCAGATCCTTTGGGTTTTTAGTAGGATTTTTGGGGTTTCAAAGATGAAGAAACATCATTTGATTTAAAGGCAATGTTCTTGTCATGAAGTTGAATTTTATTCTCTTCGATAGCACAAATTTCCAATTTCCATGCCATAGTGAATGCCTCGTCAAAAGTGTGAAAGGTTTGTACCTGTAGGGTTGGTGGATTTGTCTAGCACAAGCTTGAGTAAATAACTCTATGAGATTAGTTTGAGGTAATTGAAATGTGAGCTGGTTAATTAGGTTGTGCTAGTGAGTGAAAAATTCAGTGATAGACTCATCATCGTACTGCAGTGTGGAATAAAGATTAGTCATGGTGACCTTCTTAACAATGTTGATTAAGAAGTGGTCTAAGAAGGCTTGGGATACCTGATTAAATGAGTGGATGGAGAGTCTTGGTAGCCCACTATACCATTCTAATGCATGTCCTTTCAAGGACATTAGGAAGGTCTGTAGAAGTAAATCATCATCATGGTAGATCAGGTAACACCCATGCTTGAAAGACCGCAAATGCTGTTGCGGGTCCTATTTACTATTGAAACGGTTAAACTTTGGCATTTCCCAATGTACAGGGTATGGGAAAATAGGGATGGATGGATGAATTGGCTCATTACAGATTTCATCATAGGTGAAAGAATTACATGAGCCGGAAACTGACGCCTCTAGTGTCTACATCCTTTCCATCATCAATATGATGAGGTCATCGGTAGGTTATGGTGGAAAGGCACATCCTATGGCATAAGGGGGCTGGTATTGAACATGTGATGTGGGTGGAATTATAGTGTATGGTGATGTCAAATAGGGAGGTTGAGAATAGGGGATTGACATAGACGACATATATCCAGAATAGGTGATAGACAAGATAGGGTGTTGTTGATAGTTTGTGTATGTAGGTGGGATGCTAGTAGTGACCCTAGTAGTAATTGGGGAAGAGATTACATGATGGAGAGGAAAATATTTTGGAATGGTCACCAACACCACAGGTGGTTGTGTTACAATTGGTATCTGTGATACAATGGGCATAGATGACGTTATGGTTTGGGTGGTTGATGAAAGGACAATAAATACTACGGGTATGACTGATACTGCAGATGCAACGGTCATAGTGGGTATGGGTCCTAGTTGTGAAACCACTTGGGGTGAATCAGGTGAAGGTAACACCACATTATTAGGGGTTGATGTAGGAGTAGGAATAAGGGTAGGAGAGATGGATATAGGTATGCCATATATCAACTGACCTGAGGAGTCCTAGGTGGAAGAGTGGGAAAGGTAGAACTGTAAGGCTACGGGATTCTGATCAATGAGTCATGTAAATTATTCTTCACCTACAAAAATGGTGGTAGGTAGGGTTAGATCCATGGGTGATAGGACATAGGGTGGTGAAGGACTAGGCAGGAGTGGTTGACAACTCACGTGAAATATAAGAGTGTTAGCTTAATTGTGATTCAACACCATGTGAATGAATATATATATCAGGTGATGTTGTATCCTGTAGATGACACAGAGAGCAACAAGAATTAAGAAAATAGGTGGTTATAGGTGGATTTGGTAAATTTATCAGCTGAGATTTAGCACAGGGTAACCGAAAATAATTAAGGGTGACTGATACCAATTCAAGGATAACCAACGTCGGTTACTGTGAGACGAGAACAGTTTTACCAGATGAAGCAAAGACTATTGATAGTTAGATGAACAAGTTTTATGATGACTATTTATCAAAGCATAGAGAATAAAGACACTCATAAGAACTCTGACATCAAAGAAAATGAAATAAGGGTTCTTTAGGCAATTTAACCCGAAAGAATAGAAAACCGATCCCGGTTAAGCAAAACCGATGCCGGTTACTATGAAAATTGGAAAATTGTAGAAAAATGGATTATTGTGAACTAAGATTAGATGAATGATCAACCCATAATCCTGGAGATGATATAATGATGTCCTGACACACTCAGAAGAAATCATAATACTCCAACTGTGATTGTGGAGAGTGTAAGGAAAAAGAGTAGAAAATAGAGAGGCATATCCTCACACCTCAAAACACGCGTAAATCAAACGTTAAAAAACACGTATCCAAAAAATGATTTTAATGTGTTGATCTTATGCTATTTAGAATACTAACTCATGAATTTAGAGTAGAGTTTTTGGTGAGGAAGGCTTCCTATGAAGAATAATATCTAAAAGGAGAGGTTTCAGGTATATTATGGCGGGCACAGGTTGTCTTCTAAGGTAATGACTTGACAAAAGTAATGTGTTGGGGAGTATCTTCCTATCAAATTATGTGATCACTGACAGGTGTTCCCAAATAATATTTTATTTAAGAAAGATGTGTATATATCAATTTTTCTGTAGTTCAGTAAGACACACAAAGAGGGAATGTTCTTTCTACAATTCTTTGTGTCAACCATCCGCTGGGCATGACTTCCAACATATAGGTTGCCCTCATTTTAATTTGAGCTAAATGTAGCAAATCAAAGTGTAATGCAACCAATTTTAAGCCCAAATAAAAAATATTACATTTGATGAATAAAATAATGAATAGGAGAGGGTATGCTCTTTCACTAAATGTAGAAAGCAAGAAAGAAGAATGATTCTTTTTAAATGCACTCAGAGAAATGTTTCTTTTAGAGTAATTAGAAAGAAGAGAGGATTAATAGGGAAGAAAATCATTGTGTAGGCCTTTAAAAGGGAAACAAACACACAAATTTCTCCTAGAAATGAAGGAAATGCAATAGAACCCTTGATGGGTCCCACCAAGCAAGCCAAAATGTTTCACCTTTTTCTTTACTTTATTGAGACAAAACAAATAAGGGTAAGGGCTAAGGAAGAATACTTGTTATTACTGGTCAGTTGATGGTTGTTGCATGTGTTCTAACTTCTTGATCCAATGCTGACTATGAGAGCTTCCTTTTGGCCAGGAGGAACTACCTAAAATAGAAAACAAGACCACAAAAGAATAGTTAAATAATATATGATAGTGGACTACCTAGTGTGTGCTAGATCCGGGAAGTGAGATGCTCCCTAGATGGCTATCAATCCACTCTTTAAAACAAATTAATGCAAGAAATAATAAAATTCATACTATAGTTGATATGATTTAGGTATCTCATTCAAGCACAATAAGCAAATCTAATATAACAGGATAAGTTATACTCAAATATGAAGGGTAGGTAGGTGTCTGGTTATTAGAACTAGTTAGGGTTAGGTTTTGGGTTGTTTAGGTCACTTGATAGTAGGCTATGTGATTTTTCTATTAGTAAAGGTGTAAAACATAGAGACCGACATTGGTCTATTACAACCAGTGATGGTTTAGGAGAGACCGGCGATGATCATGGGTGACCAACGTCGGTATGGTCGAGGTGAAAGGAACTCAATGAGATATGATTTTAGGAGTTGGACTGAAGCTAAACAGAGATGGAAGGATGGATAGGGAGGTTTTTAAATGTCTCAAGTATACTCAGAGGGGTGTAGGAGGTGAGAATGGGTGATTTGGTGGTGTGGGTAGAGGAATGGCTAACTCTACAAGTAGGTAGAAGATTGGAAAAGAACATGCAAAGTATAAACTGATAACAGAAGTAACAAGGCTATTATACTGAAATAGACTATGCTGGTAAAAGGTATACTTACTGTGGTATAGACTTGATGGCTGAATGGTGATGGTAGTTGATCAAAAGAATGGTGTTTGTTGCCATAATAGTGCTCCCTGGAATGCTTTTGTGGATGCAATACTTCTAGATTTTTCCTAGTGTTGGCTATGGATGTCTGGGTGCGTGAAAGTCTCTGGTTTTGCTTGTGCGTAACTCTCTTTTCATCCTCTTGCTTTCTAAGGTGAATAAATGATAACCGACAATGGTTCAGGGTTGATTGGTGTTGGTTTAGGGGTGACTAGCGTTGATTAAGGTGGGATTCCCTAGGTTTACTAAAAATGGCAGATCTCCCCAATTTCTTGGGCTAGGTTGGTTTTATTCTCACTGATCAGAATGGAAGCTTCCCTTCTAATGAGTGGGAATGTGGTTAGAGAAATATTAGGCATGTGTTTTTAGGATTGGACCAAATCTTAGCTCATTAATGAAAGTGAGATTAGGTCTTATTTAATCATGGAAACATGCCAAGAATAAGTCTAGAGTGATGTGGCTAGGTGAGGTGGAGGGATGAACTAGAAATTTAGCTTAATTAAAATAATTAAATAATGAATGTTGTGAGAATGGGTATTAATTTATTTAAGTTAATTAAATTAATATTAATGTGGGGTAGAAGGGGCCATGGTTAGGTGAATATGTTTGAGTTGGTTATTCGATGGGTGGCCAAGGGGAGTGTGACCCAATTTTGGTGTCTACAATCATAAGGTGTGGATTGCTAAAGAATATCAGGAAAAGACAACTTTCACCACTGAATGGGGAATTTTTTCTTACACAATTATGTTGTTTGGATTAAATAATGTGCCTACAATATTTTCATGCATTATTGTTCAAGCATTCCAAGACTTCATCCATAATTTTTTATAGGCTTACTTAGATGATTAGATAGTTTATGGGCTAGTGAAAGATCATTTTGATAATTTAAGACTTATGTTTGAAAGGTGTCAACAGTTGAGTATCTCTATAAACATCAAGAAGTGCATTTTTGCTACACCCTTTGGGACTTTTTTTGGAACATATTATTTGTAAAGAAGGCTTGGTAGCAGATCTTGATAAGGTTATTATTTTAGGATTAGAAGAACCTACAAACTAAAGCAAGGTGCATGGATTTTTACGACATATTACAAAAAATTTATTAAGAGTTATGCTAAGATCACCACTCCCTTGGAGGAATTTTTGAAGAGTAAAGGAAATTTTCTTTGGAATGAGGCGTAGCAGAAAATGTTTCATACATTGAAAGAAAGACTTTATTTTGCCCCCATTCTATGCTTTCCTTCTTGGGATAAGCCATTTCATGTGCTTGTGCATGCCTCTGGCATGGCCATTGGTGATGTATTAGCACAGACTAATGAGGGGATTGTTGCTCATCCCATTTATTTTACAAACAGGAAGTTGACCCCATCTTAACGGAATCATAAAACTATAGAGCGCGGGGCCTTTTCCATTATTTACGCACTACATAAGTTTAGACAATAATTGTTGGCTACACCTTTTATATTCTACATAGATAACATGACACTGAAGTACTTGGTGAACATGCTCGTTTTACTGGGGAGAATATGTCATTGGATTCTATTGTTTTAGGAATTTGACTTTATAGTGATGGTTAAGCCAGGAAAGAGTAATTCTAGACTAGATCATTTATCAAGGATTAATTAAGGCGAGGATGGGCAGAGCATTGAGAATACAATGTCAGATGTATAACTATTCATATTGAACCACATGCCCTCTGACTTAGAGGATATTGATGTATTTTTGCGTAAAAGTGTGGCACCTAAAGGGATGAAGGTTTTACAAAAGAAACAACTTTCTGTATGTACCACACCTTACATGTTAATTGGTGGAGATTTATACAAGTTAGGTCAAGATGAGGTTTTGTGTCATTGTGTACTAGAGCATGAGTGTGTTGGTACCCAATGTTGCACATGCCATGCTTTGCTAAGGAGAAATGCTTTTTTGCCCTATTTCTGAGAAAAAATGGCTTTGGATCTTCCCATCCTTCAAATTTGATGAAAAACAACTCGTATCTATGTTTAAATGCTTTGAGTTGTTCATTTTTTCTCCATTCTTTTACCATTTTGAGGAATCTCTAAGTTTCCCTAGCATTTTGCCCTAATTTTTCCCATTCAAATGCCTTTGCCATTTTTGTCCATTTTTCCTAGCCTTTGGAGCTTGAAATTGTTTGATTTATACTTATTTGCCCTCAAAAATCCCTTGCCATGGTCGTAAATTGCTTGGAATCCCTTGCCATTTGTCCTTTGATCAAAAATTTCTTCACCCATGAAGGAAAAATTGATTTTGGGTGTCGTTGGCAATTTCTACATTTTTTACGATCATACAGACATCCTTTACCCATCAAATTTTAGCTCAAAAATCTTCTCCTACGTGGTCGTTATTGATTGGACAAGGTTCAACGGGTTTGCTTGAGAAACTTAGCATTTTTTGTGTTTTTGGCAAAAGGTCTAAATTTTCCCCGCAAGCCCGCAAGTCCTTAGCCAATCAGAGGGTGACATGTGGCAGTTAGAAAAGTCAAAACAATGGAGGGGTGGAAGTGCTAAGGCACGGTGGAAAAATTTCTTTTGGTGAAAAGGATTTTAAGTATGAAATGAGAGCACGGGCCCTCAGCCAATCAGAAGGTGACACATGGTAGGGAAAACCAGAGGTGCGGGAGTGCGGAGGAAATGGTGAAAATTTTCCTTTGTGGAAAATGTTGTTAAAATATAAATAAGAGTGTTGCCCCGTAGCTATCAGGTGAGGACATGTGTCCTACGGGAGGGCGGAGCCGCGGAGGAAAAATAGAAAAATTTCCTTTTTCCAAAAGAGGCAAAATGTTTAAAATTGGGTCGCGACTCTGTATCCAGTCATATTGCACCACGTGTCAGGCCCAAATCTCAACGACGGAGTGGTGGAGGAAATCAATAAATTTTGTAAATTTTCAAAAAGGTTGGAAAAAGGTAGAAAGGCACCCTCGGGCCTGTTTTGGCTTATTTGTGCCACGTAGAGGGCTCAAATTAAAGGGAGAAAGGAAAATCAATGTCAACTATACATTTTTTCATTTTTAGCGCCATTAACACTCCAGGAAGTTTGGATATGTGTTTTTTGCATCAATTTTCATCAAATTTGTGTCGTTTGTGCTTGTAAGGACTAATGCAATCAGTTTTGAGGATCAATTTGAAGATCAGAAATGTTTTTGAAATGAATTTTTGCCTTAACCCATCTAAAAATGTGAAATATCAGATCCAAAAGTTGTAGAGTCAAATTTTGGAGGGATAGGGATGAAATAATCAAAGGAATGGGGTCCGTATGATTTGAAGATGATAAACATGCCTCCACAATGGATAATGATGCAAATTTTGTAATGATTCATCTCTTTTTCAGACAACTAGCAACTTTTTGGACATGTTTTGTTAAACGTCCCTGTCTGCGAATCATGAGGAATTTTTGTCACAAATTTGATCCTTTAGCATATTCTTTTCTTGGGAAAGAAGGCTTGAAGGAGATTGAATGCTATATATTGTATTAATTTTTCATGCAAAGGGTTGGAAGAGTTTTAAAAATCCTAGAAAACTAAAAATTTCACTGGAAAATCTAGGAAGAAGCCCATTCTTTGAGTGACCACTTGAGAAACTCATGAAACTCTCTTTGTATCAAATTTAAAATCATGTTAAGTTGGTTGCACATGTATAGCCATTAACAAGATCTGAGGTTTTTTTTCAAAACATTCCCCAGCTGGTAAATCTTATCATTTTTGGGTTATTTTGTGTTGTCTTTGGGAAAAATCTATGAATGCTTACATTTCATAATGCATTTCAAATTTGTGTTTCTTGTTTCCTGTTGCAGTCTTGTATTTAAAATAGCTCTTGATCATACGTGGTCTCATTTATTTTGATAGTTTAGTGGCATTTTCAATCTCACATTCAGAAGAGCTTTCATCTGATAAAGAGATAAAAAAATTTAAAATCGCTTTACCTTCCTTGACTTCAGAGATTGTTTGTGAACCTTTGGGTGCACCTTAGGTCATGATTAAATAGTGATTGCTAAATGCTTCATTATTTCATTCTAACTCAATATTTTGTGATAGATGATCAAATATTGTGTGGAAAAGTGTAGATTTGGGCCTCCATTTGATGCACATATCCTGGTTGAAGGGATGATTAAACATTTTGATATTTTCTACTATTAAGTTTCTCCATCTTTTCCTGAAATCCTCAAAGAGTCTAGCGGACCTTGGTTTGTCTTATCTAAACTCCCACCCAAAAAATAATTCAAAACAACTAATCCTACCTTGTTTTACCCTTATTTTTCCCTGTATACCCACGGAAGATCAAAATCCAGTTGCTAAAGTATGTAGAATAGATCAAGATTTCAAAATGTCTTTAGTAACCCTCCTCTTGCATTGAAAGTATCTCCATAATCTAGAAGTGACAACTTGTGAAAGTCAGATTTGGAGTTTTGATCATATTTTCCCAAGGCCCTTTTCATATTATTTGCATAAATTGAGGGATATCTTCATCTCCTTCAACATTTGAGGGTTACAAAATAGGTTCTCATACCTTGGTTAAAAGGCACAACCTAAAATAGTTAGGACAAGATCAAGTCCTATTTGAGTGCTATCCATCTCTCCACAAATCTGAGTGCCAGTTAGATCATATCACCAGCTACAAAACAACACACACCATGATCCATTTGTCTTCAAGCTTCATGCCATGTCTTTGATGCTGCTCAGAATGAAAAGGAGAACAAATTTGGGTACCAACACCAGTGGAGTCATTTTCGGGGACATTCTTAGTTCAATCTGATCAATGTGCATACATATTTGAGATATTTGAGTGCATATCAAACCCTGGTAATGTCTCTTGCAAGTTATGTCTACAAATATATTGTTAAAGCATCATTCTATACTCAGATTTGCAAGGTGTATGCAAAGGTTTCAAACTCTATCTGTAATTTTATCAGTTTCCAGCAGTAGTTGTACTTCATTTGCATTTTTGGTTGATAGATTCAAGAAAAGGAAGGTTTGATCTATAAAGTTTGGTAATATTTTCAGTTTTGATAGGTATTTGATAGATTATTTTAGTGCATTTTCACAACTAGGGAAAAAGTCCTTAGTGGCAACTCCATGTTTTTTTGATATTGATAAATACCAGTGTCTTAGCTTTCTGTCATTTGTTTTTTGTTGTTGTTAATCTCTACAAAACTGGAAGGAAGAAGATCTCTCTTCATTAGAGACTTTGCTAAGAATTTGTTTTCATATTCAAGGAACTCATAGTTAGAAGGGAGAAGAGTTTGGAAGGTGGTTGGAGAGTAGGGCTCGAGGAAGGAGGTTCCCTTGGTTGAACTTGAGATTAATTAGCCTATCATTGAGGACTGCAGTTCTTCTTCAGATAGATCTGAATCAAATAGTCCAAAAAAATTTCATTCTCCATCTAGAGAGGGACCTTCATTTGTCTTTGAAAATCTTGCTCCTCGTTCTACCCCTGTTTTTTCCAAATCTGCTAGAGTTTATCAAGAAGTTGATCCTATAGGGGATATCCATTTTGAAGATTACATTTCTATTCCCCAAATACCTCTCACTCCTCATCATTCTGTTTCTCCTCCAAGATCGCCACCTCAGAATAATATGACTCAGCCTCCACTTAGACCTCCATTTTTTATTAACACATTTGGTCCTATTAATTTTAGAGGAATGAATGGTTATCCAAATGTTGTCCCTCCAGATGTCAAAAATAGATTGCCAAAATTCCAAGGTAACAATGCAATAACTGGTGACCAGCACCTAAAATTTTTTGTTAACATGATGGAGGACTTTGAGATTGCGCATGAAGATGTGTATGTCAAATTGTTCATTCATACACTAGAAGAGAATGCAAGGGATTGGTATAAGGCTCTGCATGATGATTCTATTGATTCTTGGACTAAAATGAACAATGCATTTGGGTTGCAATATGGTGACAAAACTAATCCTAGGTTTCTATTGTCTGAATTTGAAAATATCAAGAAGAACCCTAGTGAATCAGTGTATGACTTTAACACAAGATTTAACAAAACATTGAGAATATTGCCTATTAATTTGAGGCCATGTGATGAGTCATGCTTGATCAAATATGTAGATGCATTTGATAAGAAGGAAACCTACTACTTAAGAGACAAAAACCCTACTAATTTGAGGTAGGCCTTCACCATGACACTGTAGATTGAAAACAATATCAAAGCAATTGAGAAACCTCTCAAGAGATATGGTGTAAAGATGATAAACGCTAAAAAACCTCAAGCTAGAAAGGGTGCTAATTTGGAGGAGGTTGTGAAAACTTTGGCAGGGGCTGTCAAAGAAATCTCATACAAGTTAGCTCGGGAAGAGAAGGGAATTGGGCAGACTTCACAAGGTCAGCAAAAAGCACAAAACCATGACAGATTTATCAATCATCCTAGGGGTGATTAGAGATTTGATGATAGAGGGAAAGGATCCATGGGGTCTGTAAATAGACATCCTCAAGCATGTGAAGAAAGAGTGTTACCTGATCCCCTAATTGCTAGGGTTGTTGCTGTTGAGGAAGTTGTTGGTATTGACTGGTGTGACAGATGTTTTTTACCCCATCTTCCATGTGGAACAAATCAGTAAATTGAAGAGGAATTTGATGATGATATTTATGATGATGCGTGCATGATGGAGATCCTTGCAAGTTCACCAAGGGGAGAAACTTCAATGGATGTCATAAGTGTTAGGACTACTGTTGTTTTTTGGGATTGTATCTAACGGGTACATCTTCTTCCTCCTCATTTTTTAGAAATTGGTAATGTACAATACTTTGAGCTGCCCAATAATGATTTTAAATACTTGAGGGCATTGATGATTGAGAAGTATGATGGAGGGGTTCCTTCAAAGGAGGATAGGAAACTACTTATGAATGTTGTAGTTTTCTAAGAGACGGAGCACAATACCAGAAGTAAAGCTGCCAAGGAGCAACAAGCCAAGTCAAAATTTCCATTGTTTACTAAAGAAACTCCAAAGAAAAATACATCTAGTAAAGGTCCTATTCCCCCAATAAGAAATTTTGATCCTCCCCATGCCCAAACTGAAATGAATTCCATACCATTTGATGAATTTTCCAATCTTTCCCATATTGTTGCTTTACCCAAGAATGCTCCATATGATATTGCCCAAGTCTTGAGTCAGATCAAGATTCATGTCCCAATTGCTGAGTTGCTTAGGATTCATGTGCACAAGAAGATGGCTTTTAAATATTTAGGATTCAGAGAGGAAGAGAGTACCCAAGGCAGATTTCGAAACAAGGTTGGGATTCCTATTGCCATTACAAAATTGGAACAACCACAAATGTTGGAAGAGTTAGGGGAACCACCTAAGGTTTACTTAGGAACTTCTTTGGTTAAATATTAGCTGAACGTGGATCCATTTTTCACTACCTTGGTTATCAAAGACAATTTTTTACATAACTGTATGTTTGACTCCAGGGCATCATACAATGTCATGCCTTTGGAGGTCATGAATGAATTGGGAATCAAAATGACAACAACGTATGGAAAGTGTACTGCTATGGATTCCAAGGAAGTGCCAGTTCCTGGGTGTGTCAAAGATCTAGTGGTGCAACTTGCATCTTATCTTGGGAGGAATTTAAATTTGGATATTGTGATTGTTGATTGCCGAACCAAATGGGGTATGTTATTATCAAGGAAATGGGTTGTACGTGTTGGTGGGAGTGTCCATAAGGAAATCTCTTATGCCACTATCCCCATTGAAGGAAAATTAGTAAATTTATACGGAGAGATAAAGATGTTGTACCTTATTAAAGACCCAAACAATGCATCTTATGAAGTTTTACAGGTAGATGCTACTACTGATCACTTTGTGATTTTTGTGGATTTCAGGGAGTATGAAGTTGTTGAACACATGTCTCCTAAGTATGTTGTTTTTTCTAGAAATTTTGTCCTTGATTCAGCCTTAAAAAAATTTTAAAGGTTTGACCTAAACACAATGGAGGAGCTTCAAAGAAACTAGATGGTTTACAAATTAAATAAAGAAGAAAAAGAGGTATATTTCTAGTTTCTAAAAACATATCAGAACCTCTTGGCATGGTCATTGTACGTACCCAAAATTTTAGGGTACTGTACTGCTGGAACGATGTTACACATGCCCCAATGATGATACAGGTCACCTCACAAGGTGTTCAGACCCAGAAAATCTCCCAAAGTATATGTTAGCATCCCAAATGCTTTATCCATGTTCCTTATGCTTTGTTTTATTCCTCTGCCCTTCATTTCTTAGCTTTTTGACCTTTAGTAATGAAACTGCCACCCTAGCAGGGCAGCAGTCCTGTAACTGCCACCCTACTCAGGGTGGTGGTCCTTCACGCATTTTCCAGCACGTTCTTCTAATCATGACTTGTGTAATTTTCAACTTTCACCAGCTTTTCTCCACTACCTTGGCTTGCATTAATGTTTTGTGTCCCTTGGAATAGTATTTCTCCATTATTTAATGGTAAAAGAGTTCTAATGGGAATTACCTTTGGGTAAACGTGAAATCTATAAATAGCTAGCTTGTTTTCAAGCAAATGGCCCCTCAAAAATGGCTCTTAACTTCTCATTTTCCATTGTTTAGTCTCTCAATTATTGCTTAGAGTTCATTTTGTTTTCATGTTTGCATCCATGCTAGTTTTTCCTTTGCTTTCAAAATCCATTCAATATTCTTGCTTCAGTCTTATTCATCACTGTTCATACAAATTAGTGTAGAGCAGAGTAATGTCAGTTATAGATTACATCCATTAGAGTTACAGGTTTTGTTCTTCACAGAAGGTGGATTCTAGAATCTCTCGGTACTCTTACGTTGTATTCCCACAATAAATCCCACTAGGAATTTCATATGCCAAGCTCTGTCTCTTGCGTTGTCCCTCTCCTACACGCATTATATTCGGTCTATATCCAAACTAGCATTATTCGAATACCTTTTTCTATTGATGCTAGCATATACACACTCTTATGGATTCACGTGAAAATGAAGGAATGAGGAGATCATTATGAGGGGACAAATTCATACACTACTAGATCCCCCACTGTTCTGTAAATTCCAGGTTTTATCTGTCAAATTTCTAGTTAAAATATATCAAATAGAGTAGTGAAACATTTCATTTCAGTTAAATTTCATTCTCAATATTACCAGGGAAGATGTGGGGATTGATAGTTTCTGAGAAACTATGATTCATTCCTCACTTCTGAGGTAGGATCGAGAATATTTCAATTAAGTTAATTAGCTATCTAGTTATTTAGGATAAACTCACAATTGCACAGGCAAGTAGCTACACCAGGCTACCTTGTTTGTTTTAATTTTGTTATTAGATTAGTTGTCATTTTTTGAATATATTAGATTAGTTGTTCTTTCAATTCCATTTAAAATTCTATTAAAAAAATACAAAAATAGAGGAATATATATATATATATATGTTGTAGATATATCTTGCATAGTTAATTTATTTCATTTCAGTTAGGTTTATATTAACCTTGTATGACAATCACAGGACCTAGAGAGCCCAAGGAATACGTTTTTGAACCAATCATGCCTCAACCCAATATTTTTGTAGTAATAACTGACATAGACCAAAATCTCAGAATTCAGGTCTTCCGAACAACAACAGGCCTACAAGAAATCAAAGCACAGCTAAGAGTATTAAACATAGAAGATGAAAAAGCACACACATTCTAGTCAAGTCAACTAAATTATAAATTGCCTTGATAGACATCCGTATGACTATAGAAGGACCTGAAAGAGAACAAAAATTTGGTTATGGTCCACTAGTCCCACATCCAGACGTAGGATAGCTCCTTGTTGATATAGACACTAGCTTACATATCCAAGGTGCTAGAACACCTGTTAGGTACTATGAGAAAATCGTGTAACTTTTGGTTCTAAATGTAGAGGCTGAGAAGGCATATGATTATTGGATACTCAGGATCAAAAGAAGGGATTGATTCTTCACATGACCATAGGAGGTCCACAATAACCACAAACTTACGGTTGTGATCCACAAGTCCCATAACCCAACGGGCCTACAAATCAATCCAAAATTGATGCTAGTTTGTGAACATTAGTGTTTAGATCCTCTCCACTCCCACCAGACATTATCACACAACTATCATTATTAACTGTAGCAGCTAATCAAGCTAAAGATTTCTAGACTAGACTAGAGAATCATCCATAAAACACCAAAAGATCCACTACATATTTAGCCATTCCATTTTCATGACCTTTTCGGGAGACATATACGAAGCACCCATAGGTTATCTTCCATGTATCCCATAACCCATAGATCGGATCATGGCAGAACTCAATATTGATTAGAGCCTTTGAGTAGCTATCCTGGCCGAATGATCTATCACACTAGTTTAGGTTGGGAGGGCCTTCTTTGCTTTAGATTCACAGATCCCATTATTGTGTGTTGAAGACATAAGATTACCTAACTAGCTTATCTACATCCCACGTGTATTCCATCCCCACTGGATGTCTCATCATGACCTCGGGAGGTCAGGTGCAAGGAAGATTCACTTGAAGATTCCCATGCTTGCATGTCACTTTTCCATTGTACAAAATTGGTGAACCCGACGTGAAGCAAACAACTGTTTCATCTTACCTACCTCATTAGCCTTCACATCAGCTTCACCCCTAAGATTGGTGAACCTGATATTGACAGAACAATTTCTTCACTTTCACACTCTTCTTTTTTTATCCATCTTCAATTCTTCCCATTATTCTACGGGTATTCATATACCCCCCAAATATGTCGGGATTCGATGCATATGAAAGACCTCTCCTAGGTATTGAAGCATACTATGATCAACTGAATATACAACCATCACTCTCACTCTTAGCATGGGGTGACAACTATTTAACTAACAAATTTTCAACACAAACTCCACCTCAAAGGACTAGATATAGTTCTTCTTTCCAAATAGAGGAGTTGGATCAGCTCACTCAAACGCAACAGCCAAAGCCTTCAGGATCGAACAACATGACGCTCACTAGAGAATTTGGTTCATCTCCTTAGGTGTTTCTTAGACCACAAATTAGTAGACAATCAGATCCATATCTATTTTTAGATGATGAATACTTAGAACATTATGCTAGGAGTGAAAAACACTCTCAAATTATGTACGCACCTATAGGAGGTTTGCAAATACAACCCGAGGTCTCATTACAAGAAAACACCCCCACTACTCCACCTATAGGAAATGCCCTAGGTGATACTTGGCAGGGCAATGATCAGTTCATAGCAGGGTACCATATGCTTATACAACCTCAAGGTATACAACAAACACCACTAAGGAAAAATAACGTGTCTTCACCAAACGAGGTCATCTCAGCCTTAGTTAAGAAGGTTAGAGGGTTGGAACTTGCTCAAGCAAGTCAAAATTCATAGTTCATGCAGGAAGGAACTTCCAATCCTCCACATCATCCTAGCCAAGTAGACCTCCTCATAGGAACAGGCACATTGGGCATGCCTCCTCAGTATTCACAACAAACACCAACTAGAACCACATTTTCTAACGCCGCTCCAGTGGAAAATATGATACCTCCTAGTTTAGTACAAAACAATCCATTCTTGAGCAATGCTCCTCCATACCTAAACATGTATTCCAAATCACCACAGGGAGATATGTTCTCTTCTCCCAGTGTGTTCACTCAACCACAGGGATTTCCTTATGCCCCTACAAATATATATGCTACGCCACATCAACAACCCATTCCACCTCCCCCCCTCAGCAAGCACCATCAATGGTCGAAACCTATGCGATAGGGACTTATTCAGAATATTTGAAAGAACCTTTAGACTTCACTATATGAAGCATCATGCTTCCAAGACCTCTCCTTGATCTACCCAAGTACAAAGGAGAGGGAGACCCAAATGCACATATTAAAGCCTATGCCACGGCCATTCAAGAATTGTTCCCTTGGGATAGAGTTGTTGCTAAAATATTCCCCAAAATGTTAGAGTGTATCACCCTCAATTGGTATTACAGAATACTTGAAGCCTTAATGCATTCATTTAAACAACTCATTTCAGAGTTCATCAAGGTGTTCGACATGAAAAATTTTTTGAGAACAGGAATTAGGGAATTCTTGCATATTAAGTAAGAACATAATGAATATTTTGCTCATTTCATCCAAAGATGGCATACAGTCCTCTATTCTTCAGCAAGCACTCCAAACATGGATCAGATGGAACTATGCAATTTATTCCTTCATTCTCTCAGCAGAGAGATAAAGGAAGGAGTCCAGAAATTCCACTAAGAACTTATGATGAAGTGCTCTAGAGCACTCTCCAAATAGATCAAGCTACAATAGACAGTGGTCACAAGATATATGGAAAAAATGGGAGGTTAATCATCCCCAACCAAAACACTATGACTTATTCTACCACAAATGCTAATCAAGGACCTAAAATCCTTAACAAAAACCGCGGGGTGACAACAGATGGAGTGACTGACCAAGCAAAAAAAGTAAATGTTGTAAATGTTCCACCACTGGTTAACAATCAACAAAACAAAAATTTTACCCCAATAATCAACGTAGTGGATTTTAATTTTCCCCAACAGCAATAACGACAACAACAACAACATCAGATCCAAACACAGGGTCTAAGTCAAAACTCAACTGGATATCAAAACCAAAACCAAAGACAACAAATGAAAAATTTTAATCCTAATAGTCAACAGTTCAATCATAGTTTTGGACCACAACATGCACCAAACATGCACCAAAATTTGAGGCCATGACACTAGGACTTGCCGTGATTACAATAAGTTCATGCAACGTCTACCACAAGAACAAAGACAACTCTTCATAGATTTTTTCTTAACAGATTCTGTGACACCTATCCCAAATACTTTCACAGGAGCAGCCTCCCCTCAAAAATCACCTCTTAAGATCTTCAATGATCCACTTCTATATCACAATAAAAATAATAAATTAAATCCAAATGGGACGAACAAAGGTATAATGATAGGAAATAACGATCACGAAGCCTCAACTTCGCTAAATCCACCTGTCGCACCACAATTAGGAAATCAGTCACGAACCAAGATAGTTGGTCTAGTGGAATTAGATACTGAGCTGAACGTAGAATCCATAACAAGAACACGAGAATATTCTTCTCAACCAAATCCAATCTATCCACTAGAACCAGATAATGTTCAACAAACATTGGTAAAACCCGTGGGCACTTACGATTTAATTAATGACTTAACAAAGACCTTCTCTCACATCTCCTTTTTGGACTTGTTGAAAAACTCTCCTACCCATAGGGTTTCTCTGTTAGAAGGACTAGGTCTAGGTCATTTAATTAACATCACTCCACCTCCCAAAACACAAGTAAACCATATAGACTTTGATATCCGCCCACCAGGGCAGCCAAATAGGGATACCGAGTTTATATTCGACATAAACAAAATGCCAACAGATGCTGAAATTTCATGTAGAGGTGACCCGACCTTGCATTTACAGGTGTGGGTTTACAATAATTACATTAAACATGCAATGGTGGACGATGGGGCAGTAGTGAATATTGTCCCCTTTTCTTTCCTTCAAAAGCTAGGATATGGCAAAACAAATTGTTCCACAACAAGAAATATGCTAAGAGGTTATGATAGCCTTAAGGCTACTTCAATTGGGACTATAATATTACCAGTCACCTTAGGACCCAAGACAATCCTCACCGAGTTTTATATTATAGATCGGGAAACCAACTATAATATGATCCTTGGTCGACCATGGATACATCACATGAAAGCAATTCCCTCTACATTATTCTAGAAAATAAGATTCTTACACTTAGGAAATATATTCATAGAAAAATGTGACCCAAAACCATTTGACATACACCTAGTAGACCTGAAGAAGAGACCATGCATTCACTCTAAGTTTGAACTCCCAATAAACCAATTGAATCAAAACCAAAAGAAAAATTAATACCTACAACAAAACTAGAAATTACGAACTTATTCAAGAGCATCCCAGCCCTCAAGGATGAAGCTAACGTTGTAGAAACACTGTCATTAGGAACAACAGAAAAAAATTTCGAATTACTAGAACAAGATCTACCAATTTTCCTACCATTTGACTCCACAGGTATGGGATGCACCCTAGGAGTTGGTTCTCTTCCAACAGAGGAACTTTACATGGTAGAAGTAACCAAAACAGAAGAAACAGACGCAAAGAATGTCCCAACATCCATCTTTCCTAGTAAATATTGGACTCTCCATTTCGATGGAGCTGGGGTAGGCATAATATTTACTTCTCCTAAGGGAAAGATCCTACCTTTTGATTTTAAGTTGAAATTTGAATGTACAAACAATGGCACTGAGTACGAAGCCCTCCTCCTTGGCCTCATCATAGCCAAAAGGATTGGTTTTAATAACATCAAAGTGTTAGGAGACTCACAGTTAGTTGTAAACCAAGTCTCTGAAGTATATGAGACTAGAACTGAGTACTTACAACTCTATAAAACAGCGGTATTAGATCTAAGAAAAAGATTCTACTTCATATCCATTGAGGCAATCCCATGAGAACAGAACCTTCTCACAGAGTTGGAAGATACAAGTTTCAAAGTATCACTTCGTACTGAACCATTGGTGAAGAAAATGTCAACAAACCCTCTGCTAACACATGCAACTGAGAATGAATCTCCTATCTTACATCATGTTGATAGTGATAAAGTCACTTTCGAATATCTAGAGACCTATGCAAAGCTACACCTTGCTCACAGTATATTTGATCTTTCCTTAATACCACATTCCTCTCCCTACTTTGGAAATCCCATGGTAGAGTCTCCTCCATAGAAGGCTCTCGATATCTATGAGATAGAAAACAGAGAAATCTTAGAACTATCTCCAGCCCCACCTGAATTTGAAGAAGGTAACGCTTCTTTGATAGAAGAAACCATTGACATAAACATGGAATGGAGGAAGAACCAAGAATTTTGAAGTTAGGCTCCTCGCTAACTTTGGAAGAAATAGAGACATACACCCAAATCCTCAAAGAACATCAAAAGGATTTTGCATTTAATTATAAAGAAATGACAGGTATCGCACCACAAGTTGTGGTACATAATCTTGTCACTAAACCAGATGCGAAGCCAATTAAACAGAAGTCAAGACCAATGAAGCCAAAAGTGGCTCTCATCGTAAAAGAGGAAGTAATAAAACTTCTCCAAGTAGGATTCATCAAACCAGTCGATTATTCACAATGGTTGTCTAATATTGTCCCCGTCCTAAAAAAGAATGGGAAGATATGCATTTGTATAGATTTTTGGGATATTAACAAAGCTTGTCCCAAGGATGATTTCCCATTACCATCCATTGACATCATCGTTGATGCAACATCTGGATTTGAGCTTTTATCTCTCATTGATGGGTTCTCGGGATATAATCAAATCAAAATATCCAAACAAGACCAAGCCAAAACCACGTTTATAACTCCCTGGGGAAATTATTGTTATGTTGTCATGCCATTTGGTCTTAAGAACACCGGCACTGCATATCAGTGGGCAATGACATACATATTCCATGATCTTATCCATAAAATTGTAGAATCATATGTGGATGACTTGTTGGCCAAGGCCAAGAAACACTATGATCATCCGGAGGTTCTTCGTATCATCCTCTCATGACTAATTGAGTATGGTGTCACATTAAACCCAGAGAAGTGCATTTTCGGTGTAACAGGAGGAAAACTTCTAGGATACATTATATCTTCATGAGGGATTGATGTTGATCTGGCTAAAATATGGGTTATTCTCAAAATGATCCCACCTTCGAACGAATCTGGAATCAGGACATTTCTCAGGAAACTCGGTGCAATCTGAAGGTTCATCCCAGATTTAAGATTTTCCATTCATCCATTCAATAATCTACTCAAGAAATATTATAGCATCGATTGGACTGAAGATTGCAACAAGGCCTTTGAAGTAGTTAAGTGCTTCTTATTGTCACTACCCACACTAATGCCTCCCAAACTAGACCTCCCTTTAATCCTATACTCACGAGCCACTCATGTCTCCCTAGCCTACATGCTGGCTCAAGAAGATGATGAAAAATGAGAATGCGTGATCTATTTCATTAGCCAAACATTGCTAGATTATGAAACGCGTTACACACAGGCAGAGAGAGCATGTCTTGTCATAATTTTTGCAACAAAACACTTGAGACATTACATGTTAAACCAGGAAACAAGGTTCATTGTAAAGATAGACCATTTACAAACATTTCTTACACAAGGATCTTTATCTAGAAAAGTTGGTCATTTCATGACCCTAATGGGAGAATTTGAGTTAACATTCGCAAACCAAAAATTTTTTAAAGGACAAATCATTACAGACTGGTTAGCTAACAATCCGCTAGATGGAGGTGAGCTGGTAGATCTAGAATTTCCAGATGAATATGTATACTTTTTCGAAACCAAACCCCCCATCTCTACATGCCCCTGGTATACTGATATTGTCAATTTTATCATGGACCATACATACCTAAAAAGTGCCACACTACAACAAAGAAGGCGGTTACGCATTATAGCCACTAAATATGTTGTTTTAGACTAGGTTCTCTATTGCAGAACCTTTAATGGCATACTTCTAAGATGCGTTGACATAGAAGAATCCAAGAAGATTCTTCATGAATCCCATAGTGGGATATGTGGGGGCCACTTCGGTGGTCATGCCACCACTCACAAAATACATCGAATGGGATATTTTGACCCACTCTTGAACATGCCGCAATGGAATTTGTACGTAAATGCCACAAGTGCTAAGAATTCTCTCACGAGATTCACATGCCAGCATAATCCCTGCAACCAATAGCAACTCCGTGGCCCTTCTCCACATGGGGTCTGGACTTGATAGGGTAATTCTCTCCCTCATCAACCAATGGCCATAATTTTATAATCACAGCCACGAAATATTTCACCAAATGGGTAGAGGCCATGCCTCTCACCACTGTACCAGGTTCGGTGATCGCTAAATTCATTTTGAACCAAATTATCTATAGGTATGGTGTCCCACAAGTCATTATCTCCGATAATCGCACGTCCTTTAAAAATTACAAGGTTTGTGAGCTATGTAGCAAGTTCAAAATAAAACATCACATGGCCTCTCTTTACTACCCTCAAGCCAACGGGTAGGCTGAAGTAACAAACAAAATGTTGAAACCTATTCTCCTCAAAACGGTAAAAGAAAACAAATGAGATTGGCATTTAAAATTATATCCCACCTTGTGGGCCCACCGAACCTCAATTAGAACACCTATAGAAGCAACTCCTTTCTCACTAGTATTCATGGCAGAAGCGGTTCTCCCACTTGAGGTTGAAATACCCAGTCTCTGTATTTCACTACAAGGGATTCTAGATGAAGAAGCTTATAGGGAGGCACGTCTCTCCAAACTAGAAAGCCTAGATGAGGCTAGGTTAAACGCCGAATAGTGGTATAGAGCCTATGCTGACCGGATGTGCTGGTAGTATAACAAAAATGTCTATGAGCAAGAAATATATGAAGGAGATCTAGTTTTAAGACTACACAAACAGATAGAAAAGAAAATCGGTGAAGGAAGAAAGTTTCAGCCCAAATGGTTGGGCCTATATCAAGTCATAAAGGACTATGGTAATGGTGTGTATCTCTTGTGCACACTGGAGGGTGAGGAATCCAGTGAATCAGTTAATTCCTTGCATCTTAAATAGTTTTACGCATGAAGCATCGACACTATTTGTATAATTATATCTACATTACATATTCATTTAGATAGGTTCATTTTTTTCACTCGTTTCATAAAATTTGGTGATCAAGGGACTTATTCTTAAGCAATTCATTACAAAATTTTGATGTTATTGACAAGAGCATTCAAATCATACTTCTTCATTTTCATAACATCATCAACTATTTCAGAATCATTTCATCAATTAAAGCTAGATATGACAAAGTCTTAACGGTAGCCATACCAAGGCCTACATGCTTGTTCTCACTTTTGGTTTCTTCCTAGGGTAGGTGTCTTGCCTATGGTCTGTTCTAGAAGCTTTATGGTGTCGCATCTATCCTGTGTATATATCTCTTTGGAAATAAGAACATACTGAAATTTTGCTCAAGTAAGTAAGTCAAATATAGATCAAACATAAAATTTTACTTTTACACATTTCCTTTCCCTACCAACCTTTAGTGATGAGCTTGCATCTCTTACTAGTGACATAGGGTTGGGAAAGGATGGGAATGCCTTTACTTTCTTATGCCTTGTCCATGGCAATAAGCCCATGCTTCCTACTAGTAGCATCGGGCAAGGTGTGGGGGGTCCACTTGACAGAAAACGTCAAAAGTCATAAGCAAATAATCCAAACAAACTTTTGAAATCTTGAGTCAAAAAAAATGAATCAGATGTCCAAAATTCCAAGAGATTTCAAAACATTGAAAACCACATTTTGTCAACTAGGTGGCCATCTATGGATCTAAGTCTAGATAAACTGCAAAGCAAGTTGCATTCTAAACTATGGAGTCACTTGAGTAAGATAGGTTTGTAGTGTCCTAATTTGGTTCCACCAACTCTTTGTATATCTTCCATCATTACCATTTCAACACACCTCATATCTTGTGCCTTTCTAGCTCTCAGTGGTGAGACCTCGCATCTTACTAGTTGCATGGAGTTAGGAGTGGGGAAAGTACATCTGCTCATCATCACATTTTATCAAAACAACATGACGTACTAGAAAATTGCTTATGAAAACTAAAGTTCAAGATCACAAAGCTCATATGTGTCATCATACATCAGCATCACGAAATACAAAAAGAAAGAATTTCTGATATTTTTTCTCCATTGCATACATTCTGAAAAGCATATAAATTTTTTTTTTATAAACATCTAGTATACATGTGAAAATGAATCACAAAACTCTAGGAATAAAGAGATCTAGATCCAAAAAGAGATGTATATATATAATCAGGTTTATGTACAATGCCATCATGTGCTAGGCATGGTCAAAATGCTCAATGAGCCCAGAAAATACAAAGTGGTCATATAAACAATCTAGCAAGAGTCACTACAAAAAGAGCCAAGTGGCCTCTCAATCCCTATGGGATCCCTTAGAAGGCACATGACCACGTGTAGGACTCTAACTACATCGGCGCTCTAAGTGCACTGATGGCTCACGGTCCTTAACGGTAGCTATAGCCTCGCTATGAGAGTGGTTCCTCATTAGGCGCTCTACAATCTTATACTTGGCTAACTTGGTACGGAGGGAAGTCACCATCTTGGCCACATGCCAAATGGGGGTAAAAACATCAGTATGCCTACCAGCTACTGAAGGCTCCCCTGCATCCACGGATAGCTTGGCATGATTCTTCTCCATAGGGAGCATCAAGGTATCAGTACATACCCGATGAATCAAGTTTCACCACTCATCAGTAGTCTCTGCAAGTAAAGGAGAAAATAATTTAGAAAATATTCAAAAGATGAAACCAAGGACAAACAAAAGGAGAGATAGCAACTAAGGAAATCCTAGCTAAAAACAAATATTAAAAGAAGAGTGACAACTCACTCGGATCTCCAGGATTCCAAGAGGGATCTCTAGGATGAGCGCCTATCATGGATGCCACCGCTGACTGATGTCCTCCTCCTATGTCTATGGCAATATAGTGTCCTACCACAAACTCATCCTCTCCACCTAGGTCCTGAGAAGGCAACTCCTCTGAGACTAGAGTCACCCTCTCCATGCTCTACTCTGACCTCTTGGCCTGTAACATCTCCTGAGTTTCATGCCACTCGGGATCACTATCCTCTCCCCCACCCAACTTGCTAACCTCTATGTCCTCGATCTCCTCCTCCGTCTCTCCCCCTATGAACTCCTCAGACTCATAGTCTATATCAATAGGGTCATCACTACTATAAGCAGGACAAGTGGTAATCCGAAGTAAAGGTGCCTGAGGATCATTGACTCTCACTCAGGCACGTACCACCCTCCTGGCTACAATCGAGATTCCAGGAGTCACAACAGTCCAACCCTGGGCTCTAGGACCTCCCCTAGCCTCCCAAATTGATTTGAACATTGGCACCACTGGGGGAAGCATGTCAATATAAGAAAGTCTGAACTACTGAGGCACTCGATCAAAGGGGTGTGTCTCTACCTTCCTCATCCTATCCACAAGTTGCCCTGTAGTAGAGCAGGAAATCAAAGTAAAGGTCTCCTTGCCCCACAACCCTACCATGGCCTGATAAGGTGTGGCCTCCATATCCTTAGTAGTCAGGGAAGCAACTGGCTAGTGGGGTGCTCTAAGCACCATCATCTCTGTCCATCTAGCTGCCCTCATAGCTCCAGGATCTGCCACCTCTATACCTTTCCCATAAGGGATGATACGCTCATAGACCAGCTCATAACCAAGGTTAGATGGATCAGTGACTATCCCTGTAAATGAACCACCTTGTACAAGTCGTGATAGGTGGTCCCAAGTATATCATCTCCCAAGGCATAAATCCAACCATGTGCCTCAACTTGTGTGATGATGATGGCCCAGCAGTAGAGTAAAGTATCCCCTCCCTTGTCTCTGATCAATCTCAAAGCAAGAATTCCCATAATATCCTGACAGATCAGAGGGATGGGCAAGCTAGGAATAGAATGGACCTTCACCCCCTTCTTTGAACCAGTGGAGACAATTGCATCTCCCATATAGGTGGCCCACTATGTCACCTGAGCTCTAGGTACTGTTGTATCAAATGAAATTCTCCTCCCAATAATCAGGACTCCCAAATGTGGTAGACATCTTCTAAGGTGATAGTCCACTCACCCCTGACACCAGGAAATCAGAAAGTGTTCCGATCTGCATCCCAGTAAGAAGTTAAGTCACATAATATGTGACTGGCAGGTGTAATGTGGGGGACCCGTGCGATCCTCAATATACCTGCCCTCTAAAGAGTATCCTGCTCATCCTGATAGAGTGCATCTAGCAATGCTGGAAGCCAATCACTCTATCTCTCTCAGCTCCATCTGATGTACTCTTCCTTATTCTAAAAAACACACAAAAACAGGAAAAAAGAAGCAAGTTAGTATCAAGATTGCATTAAAAAAATCATTAAAGCAGGTAACAATGATAGAAATACAAAAATGAATTCAAACAAGTTTTGTTTTGGCATTCTGGAGAGAACTACTACCCTGACTAGGGCAGCAGTTCCTTAACCGCCACCTTGTAAGGTGGCGATCCTATCCTACATTTCAAAACAGGTCGTATACCCTAAAAATGCTCAAAAATGCTAAAAAACGACCAGTTTTGCTAAAACAAAAGCCTACCCATTAGGCACCCCCCCTAAGAGACACATTTAAAACTGACATTTCTTACAATGACCCCCCCACGACAAATTTTTCATCATTTTTACATTTAGGGTGCAAAAACAAATAATCAAGAAGAACTAACCTGAGATTTCGCGGGTTGAGGTTCTGCTCGCGGAGGCATGGTCGTTATCTTGATGTGAACATTTCTACTATATTCTCGTTGAAAATTGTCACCATGGGTCCCAGAGCTACAAAACTATCAAATCAACACGTGCAAATGAATAGGAAAATGGTCCCATTATATATATATATATATATATATAGTGTTTTGACACATTTTCGAATGCCCCTTTTATAGGTTTAGAGTGCCAACGGAGGTAAGTTCTCATCCCCACACAAATGGTAGCAGGAACTTGGATGGTGACATTTCGACACACGGGTGTGTCAGGTATAATTTCTAACTTCCCATTTTGGGACTGCCATACTCAGACCCACCATTTTACACCTCTTCATGGCTAAAACAATTCTCCGAGGGGGCAATATGTACGTACCAAAAATTATAGGGTACTGTACCACCATAACGATGTTACACATGCCCCAATGATGATACAGGTCACCTCACAAGGTGTTCGGATCCAAAAAATCTCGCAAAGTATATGTTAGCATCCCAAATGCTTTATCCATGTTCCTTGTGCTTTGTTTTATTCCTCTGCCCTTCATTTCTTAGCTTTTTGAAATTTAGTAATGAAACTACCACCCTGCTCAGGGCGGCGGTCCTTCATGTGTTTTCCAGCACGTTATTCTGATCACAACTTGCATAATTTTCAACTTTCACCAGCTTTTCTCCAACTCCTTGGCTCGCATTAATGTTTTGTGTCCCCTAGAATAGTGTTTCTCCAATGTTTAATGGTAAAAGAATTCTAATGGGAATTACCTTTGGGTGAACATGAAATCTATAAATAGCCAGCTTATTTTCAAGAAAATGTCCCCTCAAAACTGCCTCTCAATTTATCATTTTCTTTAGTCTCTCAATTCTTGCTTAGAGTTCATTTTGTTTTCATGTTTGCATCCATGCTAGTTTTTCCTTTTCTTTCAGAAGCCATTCAATCTTCTTACTTTGGTCTTGTTCGTCATTGTTCATAAAAATTAGTTTAGAGCAGAGTAGTGTCAGTTATAGATTACATCCATTAGAGTTACAAGTTGTGTTCTTCATAGAAGGTGGATTCTAGAATCTCTCAGTACTCTTGTGTTGTATTCCCACAATAAATCTTGCTAGGAATTACATATGCCAAGCTATGTCTCTTGCGTTGTCCCTCTCCTACTCGCATTATATTCGGTCTATATCCAAACTGCCATTGTTCAAATACCTTTTTCTGTTGATCCTAGCATATACACACTCTTCTAGATTCACGTGAACACAAAGGAATGAGGAAATTATTTTGAGCGGACAAATTCATACACTACTAGATCCCCCACTATTATGTAAATTCCAGGTTTTATCTATCAAAGTTCTAGTTAAAATATATCAAATAGAGTAGTGAAACATTTCATTTCAGTTAAATTTCATTCTCGATATTACCAGGGAAGCTGTGGTGATTGATAGTTTCTAAGAAACTATGATTCATTCCTCACTTCTGAGGTAGGATCGAGAATCTTTCAATTAAGTTAATCAGCTATCTAGTTATTTAGGTTAAACTCACAACTACACAGGCAAGTAGCTACACCAAGTTACCTTGTTTGTTTTAATTTTGTTATTAGATTAGTTGTCATTTTCTTAATATATTAGATTAGTTGTTCTTTCAATTCCATTTAAAAAACAGAGGAATATATATATATATATATATATATATAAATATATATATATATATGTTGTAGATATATCTTGCATAGTTAATTTATTTCGTTTCAGTTAGGTTTATATTAACCTTGTATGACAATCACAGGACCTAGAGAGCTTAGGGAATATGTTTTTGAGCCAATTGTGCCTCAACCCAATATTGTTGCAGCAATAACTGACATAGACCAAAATCTTAGAATTTAGGTCTTCCGAGCAACAACAGACCTATAAGAAATCAGCGCACAATTAAGAGTATTAAACATAGAAGACAACAAAGCACACATGTTCTGGTCAAGTCAACCAAATTATAGATTGCCTTGATAGACATCCGTATAACTATATAAAGACCTGAAAGAGAACAAACATTTGGTTGTGATCCACTAGTCTCACAGCCAGATGCAGGAGACCTCCTCATTGATATAGACACTAGCTTACGTATCCAAGTTTCCAGAACACTTGTTAGGTACTCTGAGAAAATCGTGCAACTTTTTGTTCTAAACGTAGAGGCCGAGAAGGCATATGATTATTGGATACTCGAGATCAGAAGAAGGGATTGATTCTTCACATGACCATAGGAGGTCCACAACAACCAAAAAATTACGTTGTGATCCACAATTCCCACAACCCAATGGGTCTACAAATCAGTCCAATGTTGATGCTAGTTTGCGAACATTAGTGTTTAGATCCTTTCCACTCCCACCAGACATTATCACACAACTATCATTATTAAACGTAACAGCTAATCAAGCTAAATATTTCTGGACTAGACCAGAAAATCGTCCATAAAACACCAAAATATCCACTACATATTTAGCCATTCCATTTTCATGACCTTGTCAGGAGACATATATGAATCACCCACAGGTTATCTTCCACGTATCCCACAACCCATAGATCAGATCACGGCATAACTTGATATTGATTGGAGCCTTTGAGCAGCTATCCTCACTGAATGATCTATCACACCAGTTTAGGTTAGGAGGGCCTTCTTTCCCTTAGATTCGTAGATCCCATTATTGCGTATTGAAGACATAAGATTACCTAACTAGCTTATCTACATCCCGTGTGTATTCCATCCCCACCGGCTATCTCAGCATGACCTCGAGAGGTCAGGTGTGAGGAAGAGTCACTTGTAGATTCCCATGCTCGCATGTCACTTTTCCATCGTACAGTCATATCCAGCATGAAGGACATTTGGGGTTTCCTCTTGATTTGTTTTCTTTGAATCAATGTTTGCTTACCAACTTATACAATGTATAGTGTTTGGTTTTTTCTTTGTTTTTGGTGTTTTTTTGGTTCATGGTTTGCCTTAGTGTGTGGTAGCCAATTTTGTCAGTTTCTCAACTAGTTTTTTTGGTGGCTTTGGCTCATGACTCTATTTTCCCAATGGATTATTTTGGCACTTGGTCTACTTTTGTTCTTGTGGCACTCACTAGGAGTGCCCATCCCCAAGCTAGAGCCAATTTTGGTGCCCAATGTTGCACATGCCATGATTTGCTAAGGAGAAATGTGTTTTTGCCCTGTTTCTGAGAAAAAATGGCATTGGATCTTCCCATCCTTCGAATTTGATGAAAAAAAACTCATATATGTGTTTAAATGCTTCGATTTGTTCATTTTTTCTCCATTCTTGAACCATTTTGAGGAATATCTAAGTTTTCCCTACGTTTTGCTTTAAATTTTCCTGCTTAAATGCCTTTTCCACTTTTTTTCCATTTTTCCCAGCCTTTGGAGCTCTAAATTGTTCGATTTATACTTATTTTCCTCAAAAATCCCTTACCATGGTCGTAAATTGCTTTGAATCACTTTCCATTTTTCCTTTGATTGAAAATTTCTTCACCCACGAAGGAAAAATTGATTTTGGGCATCGCTGGCAATTTATGTGTTTTTTATGGTCATACAGACGTCCTTTGCCCATCAAATTTTAGCTCAAAAATCTTCTCCTATGTGGCCATTTGTGATAGAAGGTTCGACAGGTCTGCTCAAGCAACTTATCATTTTTTGTGTTTTTGGAAAAAGGTCTAAATTGTCCCTGCAAGTCCGCAGGCCCCTTAGCCAATCAAAGGGTAACACGTGGTAGTTAGAAAAGTTAAAATAGTGGAGGGCTGAAAGTGCAAAGGCATGGTGGAAAATTTTTCTTTGGTGAAAAGGAGTTAAAGTATGGAATGAGAGTGCAGGCCCTTGGCCAATCAGAAGGTGACATGTGGTAGGGAAAGGTGGAGGTGCAGGAGTGCGGAGGAAATGGTGAAAATTTTCCTTTATGGAAAATGTTGTTAAAATATTAATAAGAGCACTGCCCCACAGCCAATCAGGCGAGGACACGTGTCCTACGGGAGGACGGAGCCACGGAGGAAAAATGGAAAAATTTCCTTTTTTCCAAAAAGAGGCAAAATTTTTAAAATTGAGTCATGACTTGGTATCCAGTCATATTGCGCCACATGTCAGGCCCAAATCTCAACGGCGGAGTGGCGAAGGAACTCGAGAAATTTGCAAATTTTCAAAAAGGTTGGAAAAAGGTAGAAAGGTACCCCGGGCCTATTTTGGCTTATTTGTGCCACGTAGAGGGGTCAAATTAAAGGGAGAAAGGAAAATCAACGACAACTATAAATTTTGTCATTTTTAGTGCCATTAACGCTCCATGAAGTTTGGAGATGCTTTTTTTGCATCAATTTTCATCAAAATTTTGACAAATTTGTGTCATTTTTGCCTGCAAGGACTAATGGAATCGGCTTTGAGGATCAATTTGAAGATCAGAGATGTTTTTGAAATGAATTTTTTCCCTAACCCATCCAAAAATGTGAAATATCAGATCTAAAAGTTGTAGAGTAAAATTTTGGAGGGATAAGGATGAAATAATGAAAGGAAGGGGGTTTGCATGCTTTGAAGATGATAAACGTGCCTCCACAATGGATAATGATGCAAATTTTGCAATGATTCATCTCTTTTTGAGACAACTAACAACTTTTTGGACATGTTCTGTTAAACGTCCCTGTCTGTGAATCATGAGGAATTTTTGTCACAAATTTGATCCTTTGGCATATTATTTTCTTGGGAAAGAAGGCTCGAATGAGATTGAATGCTATATATTGCATGAATTTTTCATGCAAAGGGTTAGAAGAGTTTAAAAAATCCTGGAAAACTAAAAATTTCATGGGAAAATCTAGGAAGAAGCTTATTCTCTGAGTGACCACTTGAGAAACTCATGTAACTCTCTCTGTATCATATTTCAAATCATGTTAAGTTGGTTGCACATGTATAGCCATTAACAAGCTCTGAGATTGTTTTTCAAAACATTCCCCTACTGATAAATTTGATCATTTTTGAGTTATTTTGTGTTGTTTTTGGGAAAAATCTATGAATGCTTACATTTCAAAATGCATTTCAAATTTGTGTTTCTTACTTCCTATTTTAGTCTTGTGTTTAAAATCTCTCTTGATTATACATGGTCTCACTTCTTGTGATAGTTCAGTGGCATTTTGAATCTCACATTCAGAAGAGATTTCATCTGATAAAGAGATAAAAAAATTTAAAATAACTTTCCCTTCCTTGACTTCAGAGATTGTTTGTAAACCTTTGGGTGCACCTTAGGTCATGATTAAATAGTGATTGCTAAATGCTTCATTAGTTCATTCTAACTCAATATTTTGTGATAGATGATCAAATATTGTGTGGAAAAGTGCAGATCTGGGCCTCCATTTGATGCACATATCTTGGTTGAAGGGATGATTAAACATTTTGATATTTTCTACTGTTAAGTTTCTCCATATTTTTCTGAAATCCTCAAAGAGTCTGGCAGACCTTGGTTTGTCTTATCTAAACTCCCACCCAAAAAATCATTCAAAACAACTAATCCTACCCTGTTTTACCCCTATTTTTCCCTGTATACCCACAAAAGATCAAAATCCAGTTGATAAAGTATGTAGAATAGATCATGATTTCAAAATGTCTTCAGTAACCCTTGTCTTGCATTGAAAGTATCTCCATAATCTGGAAGTGACAACTTGTGAAATTCAAATTTAGAGCATTGATCATATTTTCCCAAGGCCCTTTTCATACTATTTGCACAAATTGAGGTATATCTTCATCTCCTTCACCATTTGAGGGTTAAAAAATAGGTTCTCTTACCTTGGTTAAAAGGCACAACCTAAAACAATTAGGACAAGATCAAGTCCTATTTGAGTGCTATCCATCTCTCCACAAATTTGAGTGCCAGTTAGATCATATCCCTAGCTACAAAATGACACACACCATGATCCATCTGTCTTCAAGCTTCATGCCATATCTTTGATGCTGCTCAGACTGAAAAGGAGAACAAATTTGGGTACCAACAGAGTGTACTTCCATCATAAAGGAAGCTCATGGTGGAATTTTTATCCATACTTGCACCCCCCTACAAAATTCATTAACCTATACGTCTTAGCATTGATAATTAATGGGGAGTAGTTTATAGGGTATCTCACGCTCATCTTGCGAGCCACGGTGAAGGTTTGGAGCCGATTTTTTAATGGTTGAGCTGGAAAAATGTATGGATTTTCACCTCATTTTCTCACGTCAACCACACTTTGTTGACATGCGTCAACCATGGATCAGCCGCCATCTCCTGATGCATGTCAACGCCCCTCTTTTTATCGCTCATCAACCACTTAGTATCGCATGTCAACCACACTTTGTTGATAATCATAAACCATGTGTTAGCTATCGTCTCCTGAAGCACATCAATGACCAATTAAGCACAAAAACCATTCTTTTGACGTGCATCAACTACCAGTTCTTGACATGTGTCACTAGTTTCTTCCTGTTGCATGAAAAAATTCCATCTTTAAGTGCATCAACGTTGCCTCATTTTCACACGACATAATTTCTTCTTGTCATGTGACAATCATTCCCTCATTGGTGGTGACTCTCCTCATTATTTTTATGCATCAACTGGTGGTTATTGTCAGTTATCAACAAGGAGTTTCAGATTTGACCTAAAATTAATGACATCATACAAAATAGGTCAACAACCAAATTAATGAGTTATGTTACCCATGTTTTCTGTGTAAGAAAAGCACCATTGGAAAGTGAACCAGTATGGTTTCCCATACCTCCATATGGGAAATTAATGAAATATGTCGATTGGTAGCTTCTTTTCTCTATATATATGTAATTTCCCCTTTATTTTGGGGGGGAGACATTATGAAATGTAAAATAAGTCTGTCAAAATTGTTCCAGCACCTTTTGTGAGCTGCAAGCTTCATGCTTATACATTTTGTAAAGGATTCTTTCCTTGTGATTATATTGTAATGGATTGTGCATCATTTTAAGCAATAAAATTGGTTATTTTTTGCTTTTATTGCCCTAGCTCAAGTTGCACTACATCCTTTCCCTTTCTTTTCTATTTTTCATGTTATTTTATTTTTTAGGATCTAAATTCATTTTGCTCCATGAAATTGGAGGTTTTACTGTGTTCTTTGGTATGTGGCACGTTGTCTTCCCTATTATACCTCATTTCCTTCCATTACCACTCACTAAGAATATCTCCACCCCCTTTTCTTGGTGTTATCACCTCCCTTACTTTAGGACTTTTATCTTATGCATCTCTTTCTTCCCTGGTCCCTTGGAAATCCTAGGTTAGTGTTAGAATAGCTGCATTTCCCTTTCTAGGAGTAGTTTTAGCATTAGAATAGGTAGAAGAACCAGCCTTCTCTGGAGGTTTGTCTCAATTACAAGGGTCCCATACCTTGATACAATCCCATGTTAGTCACAAGTAGGGTTTTGCAACGTAAAAATCCTAGGGTAATCCTTTACCAACATAACAGTTTTGGCACGCCTGGTGGGACCAAGAGGTTTTATTTAACTGCAACAAGATTGGTGTGCTCTTGTTGTAAAATTTAATCCTTTAAAATATTTGTACCAGCACATCTAACGACTCCAAGGGGGCAAAATCCAGTGGTTTTATCAGTCCAAGTTTATCAAGTTCATGAGAAAAGTGCTAACCCGGTCTAGAGCAAGAGAAGAAGGCATATTTGAATACTTGCACCTATCTCTAGACAGAGGAAGAAGAGGAAGATGAGTTCAAAGATCACCGTGTCAACCTAACATAACTTTATCAACCCCTCTACTAGGTAGACCCTTCCTTTGATCAACTAGGTTTCTCAGGCCACTCAAGATGGCACATCAACAACTACCACAAGGACCACCAAATCCATTTGCAAACTTCATGGGAAGCATTCCACTCAATATCAATGCATAAAATCCAATTCCAGTGGCACCTCTAAAGAACATCCCATATTTTACTAGGGAGAACCATATGACTCCTATTGACCACATCCATGACATTAAAAATGTATGTGCAATTCACAAAATCAATAAAATGGATGTTGTAGTTAATTTGTTAGATTCCTCTTTCAAAGGTAAGGCCTTACAATGGTTTAGGAGTTTGGCAGTAGGATCTATTCAAAATTGGAATCAGTTGTGTTCAAATCTTTGCAATCAGTTTAGAGAAAGGGAAAATAACTTGTCTCTATTGGAGCAGTTAACTACAATCAAGAGAGCATCAAACAAGAAGATGGCTAACTTCAATTTCATATTTCAAAGGATGTGGGATAGGATTCCCATTATTGTGAAACCGGATACTAAAGATACATTTCTCTATTTCCTTAAAGATTTGAATTCTGATATATCTATTATGGTACAATCTATGGGAGGAATGACCCTACTTAACGCTTATGGCATAGCCATTAGAGATGAGAATTGCCTAATTAAAGTTGGTAAACTAGCACATAGGCCACCTATTCCTATTTATCCAAAAATGGGGAATCCTAGTGTAGACACCGAAATTGTGTCATAATCACCTTGGTCCCCTACCGCAGCCCTATAATCATTTCCTCATCCTCAACACTTAAGCACCTACCTCGTGCACCCCCACACATTTTAATTTAATTACTTTAATTAAATTAATTCCATTTACCTCCATACATATTAATTTAATTATTTTAATTAAGTTAATGACCTTTTACCCACACATATATTAATTTAATTATTTACATTAAATTAATTCACTACCCTCATACACCTATTTAATATAATTTTCTTTATTAAATACACCTCATCTAACCACCCCATCATTTGACCTATTAACCTAAATCCTAAACCAATGGCCTAAATAAAACCTAACATTAGACCCATCCCCTCACCTCACATTTAAAAGCCTCCTAAGGTCGGTTTTCGCACTGAGGAAAGGAAGAGACCCTTATCAAATGGTGAAACAACTTCCCAGGAAACTTTTGAACAACCTGAGATATCTCACCCAAACTGACGTCGGTTTACCCTAAACCGATGTCAATTTCCCCTAAACTAACGCTGGTTATAATGGAATGGACCAAATGGCCTATTTAGCCCCATCTACATCTTTGTAATATGGGTTGGTTGGTTGGTTGTTTTTTGAAAAACTTCTGATCTCAGATTCGATCTCTTTAGACACGACAAAAAAAAAAAAAGATTGATTTGTGATCAACAAAGACAACCAAATACACTGGCATAATAGTGAGGCTTTCTTCCTAGCATCCTCCATCGCAGTTACTTCTTCATTATTCTTCAGACCTACACCTCACAGAAGAGTAAGTATCCTCCTTCCATCTGTTTCATTTTATTATCATCATCTGTAGTCTTTGTGGTCAAAGGATCCTAGTCTTTTACTCTCTCCAGTTGTAGCCACCTTCCATACCCACTCATCCTAATACTTGGCCCAATTGCCCATTTTGACCTCCTCAGTAATCTTAGACCTTCACAACATATCTGTACCCCCTCTATGATTAATTCCCATATGCTACCCACTCCACTTTAGCCCCAAAACTCCAAAAAATTAGACTGTGTGACTCCACCAGCCTCGACTTAACCATCATCAGTTCTCTCTAACTATCTCCGGTTACAGTCAAACCGTCATCGGTTACAATAAAACCATGGTCGGTCTCTATGTCGCCTAATTTCTACTAGAATAACAACCTGTTTCTGACGTATACCTATCTGAACACCTATTTTACCTTCAGATATGTATCTAACCTAGCCTGTTAGCTCAAATTCACCTATAACCAACCTATCTGACCTTTGGATCTCCTTCTATCCTAGCCCGTTAGAATAGATCTAGCATATTGCATTTGTATGAGATGCCTAAATCATATTAAACTACAGTAGGACAATATTTACTTGATTTCAGCATTGAATTGTTTTAAACAGTGGACTGACAACCATCTAGGAAGTATTGCACTTCTAGGATCTAACACATGCTAGGCAGTCCATTGCATATATCATTTAACTCTCTTTTGTGGTCTTGCTTTGGTTCTTATATAGTTAGTTCCTCCTAGCCAAAAAGAATGTCTCACAATCACTTTGATTCATAATTCAGATACGCGCACATACAACCTTCAACCATCTTAAACCAGGTATTCCTCTTACCACCTTTACCTTATCTATTTCATCAAGTACTTCTCAGAAAACTAAGAAATTAGGTGAAACATTTTGGTACGCTTGGTGGGACCCATTCGGGGTTCCTTGCATCTTTCTTCATTCCTAGGTAACATTCACATTAATACCTTCTCCTTGGTAACATTCTCTTCTTTCTATTTACTTCGAAAGAAACATTTCTTTTGGTGTATTTAAAAAGAATCTTCTTCCCCTTTTTTTCTACATTTTAGTGAAAGAGCATCCCTCTTCCTGTTCATCTATTACTGTCATCGAACATCATAATTTCAATTTGGCTTTTAAACAAGTGCACTACATTCTGATTTAGCTCATTAGCTCACATTAATTGAGGGCAACCTATACGCTGGAATCCATGACCAGCTAATGGTTGACAAATGAATCATAGAAAAGAACTTCTATCCTTTTCTCTTTCTCTGCATCTTACCAAACCACACAAAAATTCAAAATACATACATTCTTAAACAACATCCTACCTGGAAGAAGCTGTAGGTGATCACACGATCACGGTACAGTGGGCACCCAACTCACTTCTCTGTTGAGTCATACTTCAGAGCGAAGCCTTCCCCCACCATAACATTCTTGAAACCTCACCCTTTAGAATTCTTTCTTCATAGGAAGCCTTCCTCACCAAGAAATTATATTGTTCTGTTTATAACAGTCAGTCCATACAAATAGCATAAGCTAAACAAATGTAATAGAATAAGCACTCTAGGAACATTCTTTCTTAGTGTTCTACAGGATTTACATTTTGAGGTGAGAGCTTTTAATCATCATTTTTGTCTTTCCTTGCACACTCCCAATCATAGTCGGTGTATTCTGACTTCGTCTGATTTTTCCTGAACCACATCTAAATCATTCTCAGACTTCTGGGTTTGATTCAACACCGTATTTTTAAATCATGACCATCTTTCTTATTCTTTGTTTCAATTTCACAGTAATCGGCTACGGTTACCTTTAACCGGCATCGGTTTAACCCAATCGGCGTCGGTCTAAAGTCTTCTTGGATACCTATCCAAAAGACACCTATTTCACTTTCTGAGCTATAAAAGGCTCTTATCACCTTTCATATTGTCATTACCCCAATCACAGTCACCTTACGTCTCATCCTATGTGAAAATTGTCACTCTGGGACTATCATTTAATAGAATTTTTTTTTTTACAGTGATTGGCACCAGTTAAGTCTAACCGGCATCGGTTTACCTGAACCGACGTTCGTCACCTTGTGTTGTTTTCCAGCTCACCAGCCAACCTAATTCACTCACTGTTGACTATTTTTCTAGTTCTGTTGTGTTTTATTCCATTTAGACGTAATACAGTCTTGCCAAATCAGTTCATATCCACATGGTGATAACCCGTAGTCAGGAAAGTGCCCTCATATTTCACACTAGGTGACTACCACTCCCACCTAGCCCTTTATCACCTAGTCCTTTGCCACCTTATATCTCATCATCCATGGATCCCAATCAACCCATCACCATTCCTATAGGTGACACAAAGTTTGCACGACTCCTGGATCAGAATCCCACTACTTTGAGCCATTACCTCACCCATGCCTCCACTCAAGATGCCTCAGGTCAATTGATCTATGGCATGCCCGTATCCTTATCTCCATCCCTAATGATAGCTTCCACCTTGGCTCCACCTCCTACCATGGTGACCTCACCCATTTTATCCCCAGTTGTGTTGTAGCTAGGTCCCATGCCAGCTTTGACCGCTGCATCCACCACCTTTATTACACCTGCAATCTCCACCATACCTTCATCCAGAACCCAAAACATAGCATCATCTACACCTTTTGTCTCATATATACCAGTCGTAACGCTACCACCCTTGGTGTCATTAACCTCTACCCCTTTTCAAAACATTATACTTTCTATTCCCCAATCTCTACCTCCCATATCTATCAGGGTCACTACGAGTGTCCCACCCTCACATACCTACTACCAGCCACCTCCTATTTCATCAGTCATTTAGTCCAATTAGATACCCTCAGTGTTTGTCTCTCAATTTCTGCCTCCTTATTTGACACCACCATATTCTGGAATGTCCTATTCTTCATATGTCCCACAACAACCTCCTTTCACTCCAGGGGTACCCAATCTTCACAACCTAACAATGAATTTATCACATTAATAATGGAAAAGATGTAGACATTAGAAGCATTTGTTTCTATCTCCTATAATTCTCTCACCTATGACGAGATTTGTAATGAGCCTATTCACCCATCCATTCCCATTCACCCATATCCCGTACACTGGGAGATGCCTAATTTTAACCACTTTAACAGTAAGGAATACCTGCAACAACATTTGCAATATTTCAAACATGGGTGTTATTTAATTTCCCATGATGATGCTTTACTTTTACGAACCTTTCCCATGTCCCTAACGGGTCCAACATTGGACTGGTATAGTGGATTACCTAGACATTCCATCTTCTCATTCAACCAAATAGCCCAAGCCTTCTTGGATCATTTTTTGATTAACGTCATCAAGAAGGTTACCATGACCGATCTTTATTCCACGCATCAATATGATGATGAATCTATTGCAGATTTTGTCGCTCGTTGGCATAGCCTAATCAACTAACTTATTTTCCAATTACCGCAAACTGAAATCATAGAGATCCTCACACAAGCCTATGCTAGACATTTCTCACCTACCTTATAGGTGCAAACCTTCCGCACATTCGATGAGGCTTTCACCATGGCATGTAAACTTGAAATTCATGTCATCGAAGAGAAGAAGATACAATTACGAAACAGGAATTCCTCGCTTAAATCACCCAATACTTCCTCTTCCTCAACACATCAGATGAGTTATTCCAAATCCAATGGAACTGCCAACACAGTGGTACTTAAGGTTGGCCCTACTCATCCATCCAATCATGTTAAACCTTCATCCAATCTATCACTGGTCCAAACCTTCCAATTCAGACAAGAACAAAAGAAATATACCTCAATTGGAGAACCATATTCATCTATTTTAGAAAATCTTATTAAAGCTAATGTCATCACCCTTCCTCCTATCAATCCACATACTGGTTTCAACCCCTCTCACCCCATACCAAGTTGGTATAAGGAAAATGACTATTGTAACTATCACCAGGTAAATGGTCACAGTGACAGCAATTGTATCACCTTTAAAAACATTGTTCAGGGAATGCTCGAGAGCAGCGAGTTAGTCCTGGATAACCCTAATGCACCTGCCAATCAAAACCTTTATATATTCAAGAAACCATTCCCTAACCATTCCCCATCTAACGATCAAACCGGTGAGGCCTCACACAATGAAATCAATACACGTGAGGTACATGTGATCTTCACTGAATTACCACCTATTTACCAAATATCTCCTATCCCCTCCATCAAGTAAATCCTAGCCCAAAATCCTCTACCCACACAGGAACCTACTTTATCCATTCCTCTACCCATAGAGGAAAGCCCTTCACCTCCCTATACACCTACGGATAAGTCTCTCATTAGCACCGATATAATTTCCCCTTCAACTTCCCTACCCAATGAACTACTAAAAATTATACCTCCTCCACCCACAAAGGAGTACCCATCATCTTCTCCAACTATTCAAGATCCAATAGATTTTTCATTACCACTCGGTGACCACTCTCCATCAGCTACCCAAGATCATGCGGACCTACTTTTGGCTCTCCTACCTACAGAGGATGAAGCCAGTGAATTCCTTGTTTCTCAGACACATTTTATGAGAATTTCCACTCACTCCACACCTACCTCACCTAACACAGTGTCGTTCTCATGTTTGGCTGACCGCCTGGACTATGTTGATAGGGCTTCACTTTGGGGGCATCTCTTACTCCCGGTCTCAACCCAAATGCAATCATCTTCCACTGAAACTTCTACCATTTATCTGAAGATGTTTCAACAACCCAAACCACACATGAACATAACTCTTCATACATATTCTATTACATCTTCATCATCTATACCCGCCTCTCTACTTGCTATCCAACGTGTTCCAACACCATCTCTTGTATCTAAACCCACTAGTGTTCTAGGGGTCACACCCACACCAAACCTTACACATCCTCCTATCAGGATAAACTTGACCACATCTTCCCATATACCTAGTGAACCAATCCCTCAACCTAAACAAAAAATCCAACCTTTTAATCCGCATGCACCAACCTCACCAACTACACCTTTATCACCTTCACCCTTACCATCAATCTTGGGACCTCACCCCTCTACCTTAACAAAATATACTCTCTCCAGGGATAAACCTAAAATTCCCTTGACCCCTTTACCACAGCCTGCATCTCTACCTAGGCAAACCTTACGTTCTTAATCACCATCTATAACTTCTTTTCTGCCTATACCACCATTACCTTCTACACCTCCTTCACTACCCATGACATTTTCTTCCACCTCACCTGTACCTCCCTCTTGACCTTGACCAACACCTACCACTGTACCTTAGTTGTATCCTTGGGTTAATCATCCTCTCCCACCATCTACCTTTCCATGTACATCATGTGCTCCCCCTACACCTCTACCTAAGAAAAAACACCAAAAATCAAAAAAACTGGTAATTTCCAAAGCGGTGGTTAAACCTACCCCTCTTCCTGTTACTGCACCTACACCAAAGAATGTAAAACCCAAATCCAATACTGCATCACCTCAAATACCACCACAACTACCCAATCTTCCAACCAAACCTACTTTTACTTCACATTGTGATCCACTAGTGGGATCATAGGCCACCATCTTGGCTAACCTCCTCGAAATCTCTACTATCACTCTCCATCCTCTTAGACCTTACGACCCTCTTAAACCTAAGCCAAAATGGTTTGATGATACTAAAATTTGTGCTTACCATCGTGTGTCAAGACATGATGTTGAGAACTGTAAGGGTCTAAAGGCTGCCCTCATTCAATTATGTCCTTCTGACCCCAATTTTGATGACGATGACCTTCTAGATGATGAACCTATTTCACCCTCACCACCTTCTTCACATCTTCCTCCTACAACTGTACCACAACCTCCACCCTCACAGCTCATAGAGCCACCCCCGAAATTTGAAATTAACATGGTTCGCATCAGAGAACTTACCACGCCACCACCCAAATGTCATTGCACCCAACTAACCTCACAAGGATTTTCTCCTCCAGTAGGTTTTTTCCCGTCATGTCATTATACTACTCATGCTACACCTTCTCCATTTTCCAACTCCCCTCAAATCAACATGGTACATGTCACCACATTTGTGTACAAGGGAAAAGAAAAGGTAGCTGACCCACCAACCAATCTTATACCCAACATAACATCTACACCCATACCTAAAATAACTAGCCACGGCCCCGCATACCATATTTGTAATGGCATCACACATCGCACCATGCTCAAACAACTACACCAATCTCCCCTCAAGATGTCCTTATGTAATCTTATCCAAACCTCAGAGTCACATCGTCAAGCTCTCATGGAGGTCCTTCAATATATTGAGTTTCTTCCTAATGAGCCCATGCCTGTAGCATCTATTATCACACCTCATCATGTTGGCTCACTCACCAAATTGCCATCTACCTCATCACCTCCACCTGATCACCAAGTTGTTATCCTTAGTTTCTCGAATGATGAAATTTTCCCCCACCAAATCGATGACCCAGATCCTACACTTTTCATCTCTATCCATATCAATGATGTACGCATCTGACGTGTTATGATCTATGGGGGTGCTAACATTAACATCATCTCCTCTCACACATTAGAACAAATGCGCATACCCAACAACTACATGCATAAACATCCAGTCATGTTGCGTTCATTCAATGACGCTATCACCTCTACACTCAGCACTATCATCCTCCATGTTCATGTGGGTCCCCGTACTATTCCCGAGTTGTTCTACATTTTGGAAGGGGAGTTTCAATATAATTTGTTTCTTGGCAAACCCTCGATTCATGTCATGGGTTGTGTTCCTTCTACTTTGCACCAATGTGTAAAGTTCGAACATGAAGGACATTCCTATACCATTCTAGTTGACCCATCACCTTTCAAACCTACAACATGCTTTACCAGCCCAATGATGTCCTTATACCTATTAAGGCATCTACCTCCTTACCTACATCTTCTTCACACATGACCCCATCCACCATCATTGCAACCTCACCTTCACCTAAATCTTCTATTCCCTCCATTGCTGTCACTTCTACCAGTCACACCTCAGCTTCCCAACTAACTGACACCTCTGTTGATCTAACTTCTAATGCTTCCTCCATTCTAGACACTAATATATCAACCACTGATCCCTTAGAAGGTGTTTTTCAACACATCACTATGGGGGAGTATCACTTTTATAATGTCAATACATTCCTTACTCCACAAGAGTATGGAAACCTTCACCAACATCCTCACTATGATCACCACATAGGCGAGCATCTCCTTTATGGTCCTCCCCACCTCCGTACCCATCTTACCTATGGAGGACTTGACATTTCCACTTACACACCCAAACCACCATCACAAACCCAACCTTTTTCGGCTGACCTTCAGTCGCTTACCAACCGTCACTTTGCTCACACTTTCCTACACCGCTATGCCTAGAAGGGTTTTGGCTTTGGCCTCTATGAGCAAGGTTGTCACACCATTATTTCATGTACCATGCGTAAACATAATGATCATAGTGGAATCATTTTTACCCCAACTACCTACCAAAAATCACCGTATTGAACTCATCGAAGACATTGACCCCTCTTTACCTTATTCACCTACCCCACCTTCACCACCTTCAGCAATGGAGTCGATGGATCTTGAATCTATTCCTCCTACCTTTTTTTTCCATAAATACCATTTCCTTGGGGCCTCTAACCTATCATCATGATGGTGAGGCTCCCTTTCTCTCTTCCTTTCTTGTATCTTGACATGATAGGGGATGATACTCCTATTAATGTTGTTCAATGTCAGGATGATGAATCCATACTCACATACCTTGGTGTTGAAGACTCTTATATTCACCATTTGTTACCTTTTGAAACGCAAACAATGTTGAATGAATTGACTATCGAAGTCAACATCCACACTCAGGATGACCCCCACATTCTCAAGATTGGCCAATCTATGGATACTGCTGAACAGAAAGCCCTAACTTCTTTTCTTAAAAATCATAGCCACACTTTCACTTGGTCCTATGCTAACATGCCTGGAATTGATCCCACTATCATGGTCCACAATATTGTAATCGTTCCTGATGTAAGACCCTTAAAGTAAAAGTTGAGGAAAATGCACCCTCGCATTGTATTTCTTATCAAAGAAGAACTTCAATGCCTTCTCTCAGTTTCCTTCATCTTACCCATCGATTACCCCCAATGGATTTCTAACATCATCCCTATCACTAATGCAATAGGGGGACTTCACATTTGCACTGATTTTCGTGATCTCAACCTTTCTTGCCCAAAAGATGATTTTCCTCTACCTAGTATTGACCAGTTGGTTGACCTTACCACTGGCCATGAGATGCTATCACTTATGGATGGCTTCTTGGGTTATAACCAAATCTTGCTCGCTCTAGAGGATCGACACAAAACCACATTCATTACCCCTTAGGGGACCTTCTGTTATCAAGTCATGCCTTTTGGCCTTAAAAATGCTAATGCTACATATCAGTGTGTTATGACTTACATCTTCTATGATATCATGCATCACATATTGGAAGATTACATGGATGATCTCTTGGCCAAATATAAACATTGTGCTGAGCACCTCACAGTCCTCAAAACTATATTTGACTGCCTCATTAAATATTACATCCACCTTCATCCTAAAAAGTGCTTCTTCACGGTTTTCTCAGGAAAGCTCCTAGGATTTATCGTTTCCTTACGTGGTATAGAATTTGACCCTGCTAAAGTCAAGGCCATCCTCGAAATGCCTCCACCCACTAACCTTAAATATCTCCGTATCATGCAAGGTAAATTTCAATCTATTCATCGATTTATTTCCCAACTCTCTGACCATTGTCAACCATTTCATCACCTTCTAAAAAATAAGGTCTCTTTCAAATGGGACGATGACTACCATAAATATTTTGAGGCCTTAAAGCAATACCTTCTCTAACCACCTGTACTTATTCCACCTAAAGACGACCAACCCTTTTACCTATACATCTCAACTACCGATCACTCTCTAGGGGCCATGCTCACTCATCGTGATGAAAAACATAGGGAGAAGGTGTTTTATTACATAATCCATACCCTTCTTGACCATGAAACCCAGTACACTCACCCTGAAAAACTTTGCTTAGCCTTATTTTTTGTTTCCACCAAACTTCACCATTACCTACTCAACCATAAAACCTATGTTGTGACCAACACTGACCCCTTACACTTCATGTATGCTAAACCTTACCAAAATAAATGTGCTACACATTGGCTCATTCTCTTTGCTGACCTAGACCTAGAATTCATCCACCAAAAATCTATCAAGGGCCAGGCCATTGCTGACCAGCTCGCTGATGTGCCTCTTTCTAGGAATCAATCTTCAAATTTTGATTTCCCTGATGAATCCATTGCTAACCTCTCTTTGGATGATGACCCTTACCAAATGACCTTATTCTTTGTCGGGTCCAAATGTTAGCATGGGGGTGGTGCAAGCATTATCCTCATTCCTCTTGATGGTGAACCCATGCCCTTATCATTCAAACTCGACTTCGAGTGCACCAGCAATATTGCCGAATACGAAGCACTTGTATTGGGTCTCATGACTTCCTATGCCTTAGAGGTTAAGTCCATTAATATCTTAGGTGATTCTCAACTGGTAGTAAAATTGGCATAATGAAATACTTCAAAAGTATAAAAATTACATCGGCATCATGTTGACTACCTTTGACCACTATAAAATTCAAACCGTTCTGCGATCCACCAATAAATTTTTGGATACCATGGCCTACCTCGCTTCCCAAATACCTACTTCACCTACCAATTTAGACATCTTTGTTACCATAAAATGCATACCAAGACCTTCTTATAAATCTTGTTGTGTTAACCTCATCCAAACTGCCTCCCTAAACACACAAGACCTTTAATATAAGCAGCTTGCGGAATACCATTCCCTTTCTATATTTCCTCCTGATCTCACACGCAATGGACAACGTGCCTTTCTCAATAAGTCCTCTCGTTATGTCATCATGGGTGGCCTTCTCTATAAATGAGGCTTTGATGGTATTCTCTTACAATGCCTCACCAGCTCTGAAATCCCCTATACCATTAAATAAGTTCACAATGGCATATGTAGAGGTCACTTCAATGGCCTTGTTATTGCTAAACACATTCTTCACCTAGGCTATTATTAGCCGACCCTCAATCATGATTGTTGTGACTACATTAAGTGTTGTGTAAAATGCCAACAACATTCCAATCTTCATCACACACCTAGTCATGCCTTACAATTCACTCATGACCTTTGGCCCTTCTCTCAATGGGGTTTGGATCTTGTCAGAGAGATCAATCCGCACTCTTCCCTAAGACATCAATGGATCATCACTGCTACCGAATATTACACCAAATGGGTTGAATTCATACCCCTCATCTCCACTAAAGATGAGAAAATATGTGAGTTCATCAATCATCACATTATTTTTCACTTCGGTGTTCCACATCGCCTTATCATTGATAATGGAAAACAATTCAAAAACAAAACTCTACAGAATCTTTACGACACTTTCGGTATCCAGATTAGCTTCTCCTCACCATATTACCCAAAAACCAATGGCCAAGTTGAATCCACTAACAAAACCCTCAACAAAATTCTCTTGAAAGTGGTTAAAGATACTGGGAAGGATTGGCATACACACATTCTTGTCGCTCTTTGGGCATACCGTACTAGTATTTACACCTCCACCACTGCCACTCCCTTTTCTCTGGTATATGGTACCAAGGCTTTTTTGCCTCTCAAAGTTTAGATCCCATCTCTCTGTATCTCTCTTCAAGATATGCTTACTGATGATGACTTTCACCAAGACCATTTAGTACAACTTGAGTTATTAGATGAACGTTGTCTTCACGCTCTGGACCATCTCCAAGTCTACCAAAAATACATCAAGCGTGCCTATGACAAACGTGTCCATGAACACACCTTCAAGGTTGGTGATCTCATCCTCAAGGAAAATCAACACGTAACCAAAGTAGAAAAAAGCAAACAGGGTAAATTCGCTTCTAATTGGCTTGTACCATACATTGTGACCCGTGATTATGGATCAAGTGCTTATCACTTATCTTCACTTAATGGTAAGCCTGAACCTGAGCCCCTCAATTCCTTGCATCTTCGACCATTCTACTATTGACTTCTAGTCCTACATCACTATTTATCTAGTTCATGCTCGTCCCATGAGTGCCATTTACCTTTTTCCTTTCCACACCTCATCTCCAATGACTACACAAGTATCATGTGATTACCTGTCACCCTTTTTCCTTATCTTAAATATGTGCACCATGGCTCTGCACATGGCATGATTCTCATGGATACTTTTTGTCTTCTTTTAGATGAGATCCCATGGTCATTCACCCTTTCCTTCTCAATAAGAACCACATGCTTCGTTTATAGTCGCGTCCATGACTTAAAAGCCAAAAAAAAATATAGGATTAACTCCTTGAGTCAAAATTCTAATATAAAAGATGAATCCCTCAAAAGGACATCTTTCACCTTCAATTGTCGCTATAAGTAGACTACTCCCTCAAAGGACAGCTATAAAAAAATCACAACTCTTTACATAGTCTTTCCAAAAAAAACAAAAGGACTATTTTTCTCAAAAATCAAAATTCAAAATCTTCCCACATCGATCAGCTTTGCAAAGACCTCAAGGAGACATATACTCATCCCTTATAGACTTCTCACATCGATCAGTCTATCTAAAAAGTCAAAAAGAAAAGAAAAAGAAAATTAATCTTTTTCATCATGGACTTTCCTATTGTGATCTTGGCTCTATTGCCCAAGGCATTCTATTTCCCATTTTATGACCTAATTACCTTCACCTCCTTACTCGTTGTCTTTTCACCTCATACTGCCTCAAGAGACCTGTTGAATCTACAAAATTTAATGATTTTGTTACTATTATTCACCTTTAGAGTAATCAATCATGCAATGTCTTTAGGATCTTACGTTCACTAGCCTATCTGTAGCTATGTTTCATACATTTTTATCCTTTCCAATCATGTGGCTTTCTTGCCCCCTCTTATCTTTTCTCTTCTTCATTACCTTTTGATATTCCTATATAGGACTAGACCCTTGACACCGGTCTTTTCAAGATTTTCTTCTCACTACCTCAATCAACCTAAAATCACCTTTACCTATCTACCTATTCTCAACCCCAACATCAATTCCCTTAACCTAATTATACCTATGACCTAGAATCAACACTACCTATCGACCTAAAATCACTCATACCTATCTACCTATATTCCACCTCACCTAATCGACCTTGACCTCATCATACTTATGACCTCGAATCCAACCTAACTATCAACCTCACTACCTATTCTTCTATCTTCTCATATTCTTTCCTAGCTTATGGGAGAACTACATCGGTCTGAGGTCCCTTTTCATCGGGACTATGTAGGCAGGACTTCCAGGGCATGGGGCCCTAGAATGTTAGCTCAGCCACTCTTTACCCTAACCATTCCCCCCCCCTTTACCTAATTTCATATTCATATCAAAAACCTTGACATCTATACCATATACCACATGACTTTTACCACTTATATTATTTCACATTTTTATACATAACCAGCATTTTCCACATTTTACACCATCTCATGCATTTATATTGCCATTTTTTATCAAAATACTAAAATGAACATCCATGCCTAAACTAACGTAACTCCACCATGCCTAAACCAACTTGAATCCACCATGCCTAAACCAACCTAACTCAATTCATGCCTATCACCTGACTCAACCATGCCTATAACCTAACTCATCCATGCCTATAGCCTGACTCAACCATGCCTAACCAACCTGACTCAACCATGCCTAAACAACCTGACTCAATCCATGCCTAACAACCTGACTCAATCCATGCCTAACCAATGTAACTCAACCATGCCTAACCAACATGACTTGATACATGCCTAAACTGACCTGACTCCATCATACCTAACTCACCTAATTTCCATCCATATCAAACCAACAAACCCATTTCTCATCTAATACCAAGTAACAAATCCATATCTCATCTAACACAAGCCAATATCTCATAAACACATCACCAAATACCATGAATCTCATCATATAAATCAATAACTATGTATCTCAAAATACATGCATGTCTCATCATGGCCATCATCTCAAAAATGTCAGCACGTATGCTGATATACAATACAAAATATCCTCAGCACGCAGGCTGGTCTCATATATACAAAAATAATGAGTTAATCAATAAAAAAATCTTCGAAATTCAAGTCGGTATCATATACAACACAATAATAAATACAAAATCTCTTCGGTGCGTAGGCCAGTCTCATATATCTTACATACAAAAATGACTCATCACGAAGGTCGGTTCACAATAGGTCAATCATCTCCCCATCTGATGTCAGGGAATGTTCCCTATCCCTATGTCTCCCTCGACCCCTCTGTCATACCTTTCTGGGGCCTGACACCTACCTCACCTCCTACTAATGGACCCTCACCTAGGGCTGTCCTCTGCACACAAGTGGCCTCACCACGACCCTATCCCTCAGCTCATCAACCCCCTCTACTCTCCACACTGTGAGTGTAGGATCTAGTCCTCTCACTGGAGGCCTGTTGTGCTCTATACTCGGCATAGGAGGGCACATCTAGCCCAATAGCTAACAAATGATCCTGGTAATACCATGCCTCTCCTAGGGAATCTTTAAACTTGGCCATGGGCACTGTCTCGGGAGGTGCCATGGGTCTTGCTACCTATGTGGGTACCTATACAATGGGACCCTTTCCCTGAACCTACACTGGACTGTATGCTAGTACTAGAGCCTGAATCTACCCTGGACTTTGTGTCTGTGCCTGTTTCTCAGCCTGTAGGGTAGTAATTTTTTCATGTGCTATTTTTAGCTTGCCCTGCAGACTCGTAACCTACACCTGCATTGTGGCCAACTGGCCCCGTAAATCCCACACCTGCACATGTAGAGTGGCTATCTCCCCTCCATATCTACCTACCTCCTCTCCATCTCCATATCCCCCTGCCTTTTTCTATGCATGTACCTATCCCTGCCCTACCTAATCATACAGCATCGCTATCTAGGCCTGTAATATGGCAACCTGTGCCTCTATACCTTTCAGTTGTCCCTGCATAATCCACAGCTACGTCACCAAGGTAGTCACCTTCCCCTGTCGGGAATTCATTTGTACTGTGATGGTGGCTAAGTCTGGCTACCTTGGCCTCGGTGGGATGGCTCTCAACTATGCCTACCCAAACCCATCTACCCAAACCTATCTACCCTAACCTTTACCCAAATCTAACCTAACCCTCACCCAAACCTACATGAACCTATCTAACCTAACCCTCACCCAAAACTACCCAAACCCATCCACCCAAACCTATCTACCCTAACCCTCACCCAAACCTACCCAAACCCATCTACCTGAACCTATCTAACCTAACCCTCACCCAAACCTATCCACCCAAAACTATCTACCCTACCCTCACCCAAAACCACCTTCAAACCCTTCCCCACCTACCCCCTACTTTCTCACCCTAAACCCTTCCCCTATCACCTAACCCTTCCCCACCTAACCTACTTTTTGGTCCCAACTTACCCTTGGGTTAACTGGTGCTGATTCTCATCAACTGACCCTGGTTATCACCTGACCGCTCATGGTCTCCCCTTGACTGACATCGGTCACTATTCTTGTGACTGATACTGGTCTCTACCCACCGACGTCGGCCACAAGCTGACTGACATCGGTCACTATCATGCCACTCGCCATGACTTCCCAACCCTCCTTTTCCTCCTCCTACTTCTTTTACCCACCAAAATCCCTCTTCTCACCTCTAATTATTCCTCTTTCTCTCTTTTAACCTACCCCCTACTCTTCACTATCCCTATTTCCCCATTTTTTTCCCTTATTTTTAAAATTCTTCCCCCCCAACCCCTATTTTTCACATTTTTAATATTTTAACCAAATTAACTCACAAATCAATAACAAAAGTTTAAATCCTACTTGATCCCGCTACCACCGTCATGGTGGAACCTCCAGCCTACGCACCACTCCTCTCAAGCTCTCTCTGGCCTCTACCATCCTCAACTGACCTCCAACTCTCTCCACCAATCACCTCACTCGATCCGATCTCGTGACCCCACCTCTCACTCACTTAATCTCGCCTATGTGGCTCGTCAACTTAGCTCTATCCTGTAATTTTTTTTCCTCTTCCTCTTTTCTCTCTTCTTGTCCTTTTCTCTCTTTTAACAATGCACAAATGAATTTTAAAACGTGGGTTTTCCTGTAACATCCTCATTTTTAACTTTAGAACAAGTGATTTTTTTTTTTTTGATAATTGCATACTGGTTCTAAATACATAATTTAGAACTCACAATTCAAATAACCATTCATATAACAAGCAACCATATGCAGCTGTAATGACTCGGAGTACTTCCGATCTATTCATTCCATGACTCGGTAATCTACTGATCTATTCATGAGTAATAAGAGTCGGTGTTTTTATTTAACACATCACTCTTGCGGTTCTCTTCCCTAATCTGGGAATTCAGAATGCTCTGTCCAAGGAATCTAACTGAATAACTGTTACCATTATTCATCGGCATCTCATCCCTTAGACTAGGTGAATCAGGACAACGCAATCAGCAGCTTGCGATACTTTGGCCAAAGATTTGAAACATACTGTTCATGTCTCGTATTCCTTAACGGCATACTCGTCAATCTGGAATACGTCCTTCACCCCATTCATATGTTATATAGAATGTCTTATACTGATTACTGTCAGTCCTTCCTTCCACAACTGAATCACTCGGAGGCAGATTAACAAGGTGATAATGTTATATGGATACCCACGAGGGTTAGGGATATGATGACATACTGGTTCAACCTTGCAATTCAACCAGTGTGTCATGACACCCCAAATCTCCGAGGCAGTCATATAACATGACCACGTTCTTAATCGGTCCCAGGGTAACTCGTGCGAAATCAAGTGTAAATCTCAACGATAAATGCAAGGGGTGTCGCCATAAGTCACCTGCATTGTTGTAACTTCGAGAAGATCCTAATCTTCTCGGAGGTATAACCCTGCTGTCGACTTTATGCCGTCAACCGTTAGATCCGCCTCGAGAAGATCTACCCAAAACAAGCGTTACGCACTAGAGTTTAAATTACTTTTTTTTTTAAGACCTTTCCCCTAAGGTTAGCCTTTCCAAATCCCTGGATTCATTTTCTTAAGACGACCCTCCTCTATTAATCCATTACTTGGTAGAGGTATTAAGGTCTAGTTTCTATCAAGGAGTCATTAGAATACATCTGATTCTAAGCAACAGATTCAGACAATATCTCATAACCTATGCTTGAGATTGCCACCTGAAACTCCATTGATTGCCTATCAGTTCTCTTAACTGAATTCATATCATACTTTTCATTTTAAAGCTATGAATGATTAAGAATCCAATCTACTATTGTCCTGGTATACTTAGGACTAGGGATTAGTAATTCAATCCAGCTCGTTCAGCGTTCTCTTTTAGGCTCAATTTTTAACCTATCTTCTAGAGAGACAATAATTAAATTACAATATTGCTTTTGCTAGAACAAATCAGAACTACTAAATACTCATAAGAATTTAGTCTAATTACTTACAAGCTTTCATTGTCAATCACAAAAGCATCCATAATATACAAAGATAAGTATGCCCCTTCGTTACATAGACCGAAGAAGCTCATCCTTCATAATAGAATACAACACATAAGTATCAAACGCTTATTTTCATTCCTTTCAAAACTCATACAATTACATATATGCAACAGCATACTTGATATAATGCTAACGGAAAAGAAACATCTTTTCACATATAGTACATCTATAAACTCAAGCTGTAATTCTTTATAAATCAAATAAACTATCTGATCAGACTGCCAGATCTGCATTGTTTTACCTCTTACGGCAACCATCTGCAAAAATAGTCAACATGAGTCAGTTCAATGAACTGAGCATGATAAGCACCAACTTTTAAAACAATTGCAATCCATCAATTGTTTCCATTAAACACCCTGTTTAATGATAAGATCAAATATCCAAATAAGATAACATAGTCAGACTATGTCCTTGTAATACAAAATGATTACAAACATGTAACTCTATCATTGTTACAGAATAGTCTTAAACACTTTCTAATATTTCATCAAATATTAAAGAAACAAGAACGAATGCATATAAACAATCATTGAATCCAAATCACGACACTGGTCAGATTGTTGCATTATTTTTCAAAAAAGGAAATAACATAACAATTTGGAATCCTACCAAAACGTTACCAAATTAATTTCCCACTGTTAAACAAACATCAACCAAATTGGAATAAAGGAAGAGAAAGAGCCAATCCATTCATACTTCCTTTCAATTAAGTTCATCACTGAACCGCCTTCACCTATGAAAACATTCAACCAGAATATAAATGAACAATTTAGACAAGCCGCAAGCCAGATCACTGTTCTAAATTAAGAAATAGAACACGGCAAACTCCTAGACAGCAACTGACACAACAACAATCCATAAATCAGTCTGATGTCCAAAACTAGTTTCTCCTAAACACAGTAAGGCTTTCGAACCAAGTTCGAAATCAAGAACTTTAAGCGTATTGCTGTAATCAACCACTCTATAACATTAAGCCTTTTAAGGTTTCCGAGAAACTATGCTATGATGACCACACATTGGTTCCAATTCATGTTCAGTCAATCGAACTGAAAAAACAGAAAGGAACTTAGCATACTTATACTTTCTCAGTCTATCGGGCTGAACAAACGGAAAGGAACACCATCAATCGATCCCTACCTTGGTGCATGCAAATCCCTAGTGCAACTCACCCAAACAGGGCCAGAACACGAAAACAGTCATCAATGACGCATATAAAAAATCAGACAAACAATCAAGCTCTTATTTCAACCAAGAAACCCGACTGTACTCTGCCAATATTTTAGCACAAATAGAACAGGTTGAATATGTAGTTGATCACCTAAGGAATCTGTACCACCAAAGCAACATGCAACACAAAGTACTCCAAGAAAATACAGAGGTCTTCAGTACAGATTTTCCCTTCAAGTCACTGGATCAACACTTAACAACTATATATACACATTTTAACTTGAACAGTGACCAAAATAGAAATAGAACATTGAAACGTCTCCTCACAGTCGTTCAGAATTCAATCCTAATAAATCCACTAATACACACTACATACTGATAACGGATTTGCGCCCATAATCACAAACCCAACAACAGTATAAAATAGAATTAATTGATAAATCCTTCCATGCCATTCAAGACAAACATTCCGAATGAAACAAGTATAAGCAAATCAATATACTCATTCCAAAACAATGAAATAAACTGAGCTGCTTCGAAACCTTCGAACAATTTTCGCAAGGAAAGGCAATACATCCACATAAAGTCAATACTCAGTATTTACTACAATAACAGTAGCCACAAAACCTGTCTTTTCCACAAGGCTTCCACGACAATATAATAACAAAACTCAAGATGAATCTACATTCACAACAGTAGATTACTATAAACGATTCAATCATGAAATCCACTGAGTCGTTAAACGAAGTAAAGATGTATATATTGTACACAGTCAACAATAATCCCGTTTCCACCACAACAAGGAAAACACTTCCGCTGAGTCGTTAAAGACTACGGTAACACAACAGTTGCCTATTCCAAGCCAGAAATTAGAAAACAATGAAACCCACAAAGTATCATTAGTCGCTGTTAACAAAACCACGACAGAGCTTCGAAAATCTTCAAAAACACAGAACAATCAATGGTACACCAGTATCCTTCCCTACTGTCTCACAACAGCATTGACGATTAAAAGTCGACAGCAAAACAGTGATCTATACCCTTCACAAGTATATTCGACGGGCTCTCGCCAAACAGGCCGAGCATTCAAACCTTTATAAATATAAATCTCTCATATTTAAACCAGAAGGAATACACAACAAACAGAGTTGAAGTTCGATTTCAACAAACACCCAACAAGCGGAAATTGCCAAAAATCGAACCAGAAGAGATACAGAGCCAAAATCAACTAAATCTTCATAGAAAATTTATCTAATCTTCACAAACAAATGAACAGAGTTGTTTTAATGAAGACATTTGAAAGACAGCAAAATATTTAAAGGATAGGGCCTAGCATGCCTGTATTTTGATCGAATTTCCGAAGAAGACCACAGGAAGAGCTCAAACTTCCTTTTCTTTTCCCAAATACAGCGACCAACAAAATTTCGCTGTCCAATTTACAATATATCCTCCATGGCAGAGAAAAGAGCCAGAGAAATTCATTCTCGCCATGCAACTCAAAGAGAACTGGTGCGATGAACCAGTAAACTAGCAGAGAGAGAGAGAGAAGACCGAAAATCGCGATACACCAAACAAACCTTCCAACTTCTCGTTTGCATGCCGTTTCGCGAGCTCCGGGCTCGACTCCCTAAACATTAAATGCCATTAAAACCAATTTTCCCCGCTTAATCTCAACTCCCACCGACCGCCAAAATTGGCGACAGTCCATCCAAAAACTCAAGTTCATTTCCAAACTTAGTAATTGCCAAGTCTGCCAAGGTTAGCCGCCGCCTAAGCCTCCGCCATATGCCTTGTCCCTCATCCTTATCCTTCCCATTATTGCCATAGAGAATAGCGCCCATGGTTCGCCACCCTTCAAAGGCCCCTTCCCATAAACTCTTAGTTAGCTAGGTTAGTATCTTAGGTTAGAGTTTTAGGGTAATAACCATGCTAACCATTTTACACTTAGTTATTATTTTAGGATCATAACACATAGCCTAGGTCTAGGTTAGACTAACAATAATCTAACCCCTAGGTTAGGTTATTGTTTTAGGTTACTAACCCTTAGTAATTCAGTTTGGTCCTTCTCCTGAAAACTCGGAGAGACCTGTATCATACTTTCTAGAACAGAGCCACTCCTGTTCTTATTACAGAATTGTATGTCAATGAATTATTACCTGGTCTTTAATCGAGACCTTCCAGATATACTAGATATCGGGAACCGTTTCATTTCTCAAGATCAGCCTGAGTCATACTCCTGACCAGCTTACCAAATGCTTCCATACCTTGCAACCTGTTCAAGGTTCGTGATCTAATTTTATCACTTCACAAAATTAAAGCATTACTTGGATCAATTCCTCTGGTCCAAGTCTAGATATTATTGATGAATACCTATATAATTCATTCCGTGATCAGATTAATATTCAGTCACAAAATGAAATAAATAAAAGAGTCTATTAATATTTTGACTCAGTCAAGATCTGCAATCTGCAAGAAATTTAATACATATCAAGCATGATTTCCGAATCGAGGTACACAATCCATTTACTAGAAATCACATATCAACACTTGAATGCTTAGGAGAAAGTAACAACAGTTCAGGGTGTTACATTTCCACTTTTTATACCCTACCTGACTCAACTGACGTCAGTTAACACTTGACTGTTTTCGGTCTGATGCCCTAGACTACCATCGTCAGTTCCTCTCCACCATCATCAGTTCATACTGACCGCTATCGATTACCCTTCCTACTCATTTCCCTCACATTGACCTCATTTTCCTTACCTCATTTTTCTTTTTGCCTCCCCTACCCCTACCTAGACCACTTTACCTTCTTCTCCTGGCCCATCCCCTTCTTTAACCTCACCTTGTTAACCAATTGGCGTCTCCTTATTTTACCCCTACTCGGCCTTACCCATGTTGTGACCTATCTACCTAGACTCGGAACACTATTTGTGACCTTTGAACCAATTTCCTCGTTATACGTTGAGGCACCATTACCTATGTTGTTTGACCTACTGACCTTACCTAGCCTATTTCCGTGACCGTTTATCTTGACCCTACCTTTGATGTACCAAAACATACCTAAACGTTCCTATACCTAACCTACGTTGTGCTTCCTGACCTTATCCTATACCTTGGATACCAAAATCACTTCAACCTTGTTTGGATAAACCTATCAACCTTAGATGATGTAGATTTTGCATGCTCTTCAACCTGGTACTGTGTCACAGTTTATACATGTGCATGCATTCAACTACCATTACCTTTGATCTTGGCACATTTACCTGTTTACCTATATGCACTATTTTCCCTTTACTCCTTTCCCCATTTTTCACTATTCTTCTTCACATCCACTTTTATCAAACCACTCGCCAATTTTTTTTTCCACCTCATCTATTCATGGTTTGAGGGGGATCACCCTCATTCCCACTTGGGGCACCCACACTCTATTCTTGTTCACGTCACTTACCAATACAAGCTATGCAACAAGAAGGGGAAAAACGTAGACACTGAAATCATGTCGTAATCACCTTGGTCCCCTACCACAGCCCTATAATCATTTCCTCATTCTCAACAATTTAGCACCTACCTCCTACACCCCACACATTTTAATTTAATTACTTTAATTAAATTAATGCCATTTATCTCCATACATATTGATTTAATTATTTTAATTAAGTTAATGACCTTTTACCCACACACATATTAATTTAATTATTTACATTAAATTAATTCACCACCCTCACACACCTATTTAATATAATTTCTTTTATTAAATACACCTCACCTAACCACCCCCATCATTTGACCCATTAACCTAAACCCTAAACTAATGTCCTAAATAAAACCTAACATTAGACCCATTCCCTCACCTCACATTAAAAGCCTCCTAAGTTCAGTTTTCGTCATGAGAAAAGAAGAGACCCTTATCAAATGGTGGAACAACTTCCTAGGTAACTTTCTAATAGCCCAAGATATATCACCCAAACTGATGTCAGTTCACCCTAAACTGATGTCGGTTCCCCTAAACTGACACTGGTTATACCTGGATGGACCAAATGGCCTATTTAGACCCATTTACAGCTTTTTAATAGTGGTTGGTTGGTTGGTTTTTGTTTGAAGAACTTTTGATCTCGATTTTTATCTCTTTAGACATGACAGTAGAGCAAAGATTGACTTGTGATCAACAAAGGAAACCAAATACACTGGCACAATAGTGAAAAATTTCTTCCCAGCTTTCTCCAACGCAGTCACTTCTTCATTATTCTTTAGACGTGTACCTCACAGAAGAGTAAGTATCCTCCTTCCATCTATTTCATTTTCTTATCATCAGTTGTAGTCTTTTTGGTAAAGGAACCTAGTCTTTTACTCTCTGTCCATTCCCTCTCTCCAATTGCAATCACCTTCCATACCCAATCATTATAATACATGGCCCAATTACCCAATTTGACCTCCTCAGTAGTCTTAAACCTTCGCAACCTATCTACATCCCCTCTGTGATCAATCCCCACCTTCTATCCACTCCACTTTTGCCCCAAAATGCCAAAAACCTGGACTGTGTGATTCCACCAGCCCCGACTTAACCGTCGTTGGTTTTCTCTAACCATCACCAGTTACATTCAAATCATCATTGGTTACAATAAAACCATATTCGATCTTTGAGTCACCTAATTTCTGCTAGAATAACAACTTGTTTCTAACGTATACCTATCTGAACACCTATTTTACCTTCAAATTTGTATCTAACCTAGCTTGTTAGCTCAAATTCACCTATAACCAACCTATCTAACCTCTATATCTCCTTCTAGCCTAGCATGTTAGATATGATCTATCCTATTGTGTTTGTATGAGATGCCTAAATCATATTAAACTACAATAGGACAATATTTACTTGACTTCAACATTGAATTTTTTTAAACAGTGGACTGATAGCCATCTAGGAAGTATCACACTTCCAGGATCTAGCACATGCTAGGCAGTCCACTGCATATATCATTTAACTCTCTTTTGTGGTCTTGTTTTGGTTCTTATACAGGTAGTTCATCCTAGCCAAAAGGAAGGTATCACAATCACTTTGATTCAGAATTCAGATATGCGCGCATACAACCTTCAACCATCTCAAACTAGGCATTCTTCTTACCACCTTTACCTTATATGTTTCATTAAGTACTTCTCAAAAAACTAAGAAATTAGGTGAAACACCTAGTTCTAGTCAAGCTCTTATATTAGCCCATATTCCTATCCCTATAAATCATAATTCCAATAAGGCTTCTATCTCTTCTTCTAGTACTACAATTAAACTCCAAGAAGTTATAACCAATTGTAGAACTTAGGGAATGGGCTGGTGACCCTTAAGAGGTAACATGCCTAAAATTTTAGACCTTATCAGCCTCAAACCCAACCAAATAGGCCTCCATATCAACCTAATAGACCACATGTTCAAGCTACAAACAAAAACTAGGGACAACCCATAGCTACTAGACCATTTCAATCATACAATCCTAATGCACCTTTAACATCACAGGCCTTTGTTCTAGTCCAAATTAATGTTGCACATGAATATGAATGGTGTTTTCCTTGTGATTAACCTTATAATCAGGCATCATGTTTCAATGGTATGCTAAACCAATCCTTGATAGTACAGACTGTTGTTGTGCCTCAAGAGACAAGCCAAGAAGAAAATTAGCATCAAGAAGCTACTCAAGAGGCACCTTCAAGTGAAACCACACTTGTGAAGTGAGAAACATAGGACTTTTGTGGTATAAATAAGTCTCCTTCTCAGGGGGTAGCAGCCAACACAAGGTCTAAGAAAAGAAATATAGAGGGAGGAAGATCATCAAATGTAGGTTTTGTTCAACCTTATATCACACCCCAAGGAGTTAGTGGCTCAAATCCAACAGTAAGCCCACCTTCATTCAATATCATTGACCACATGAAGAATACTAATGTAAGCATATCTATGTGGGAATCCTTGAAAAATCCAAGACAAAGGGACCTGTTATAAGGAGCCATAGCTAACTTTACTATCTCAAATGATCCACCCAAGGATCAAGAAAAGGTGCTCACTAATCAAACTCCATAAGAAGGTAGTCAAAGATGTCAGCAAGGTTAAAACATGAATCCTCCCCTATTCTATATTTCTCTAATTATTGGAGGAAATCTTGTCCATAGCTGCATGATTGATTCAAGAGCAAGTAGCTTGGTAATTCCCAAGAAAATAGCTGATCAGTTGGGTATTAAGTATGAATTCATTTCTAGAGGTGTAGTGTAATTGGATGATACATCAGTGAAAAGTGTTGGTGTAATCAAAGGATTGATCCTCACACTACATGTATGCCCCAATTTCACAATGTTGCAAGATGTGTTAGTCATAGACTTTCCACCACTCTTTGCATTATGTTTGTCAAGAGACTTCACCGCTAAAATTAGAGGCTACTTATCAGTTGATTAGTCACATACAATTTTCAAAACAAGGTATGGAGCTAAGGTTACAATCAGATCTAAGCCTATTTAAAAATTTCATATTGAGCCATATGTACCAAGTCCAATCAATGCAAATTTTTCAGCATTCAATCAAGAATACTTCCCAAGAACTCCAGAGATGAATACTAAGATTTGGGGCATCTTGGATTTGACTCTTGATGATTTGGATCATAAAAGGAATGGATATGATCCATTCAAGGAGGTGTAGGTCACTTAATTGGGCATTTATTGTCTTCATGAAGAAAATACACCTCTCCCTATTATCATCAATCCAATTGATGAAGATGGCAACGAAGGGTGGCAGTTATTTTTCTATGGTTTGAGGAGTAGGTAAGGTAAAGGAGGAGGAGAAATGCTTTTTTCCCCTCAAGGTATAAGATACTACTTCACTTTTAGATTTCAATTTAGTTACTCAAATAATATTGCTAAATATGAAGCATTAGTCCATGGATTATATTAGGAAAGGAAAAGAGGTATTAAGAACCTATGGGTTTTTGGGGATAGTGAGTTGATTGTGAACCAGGTCAGGGGATCTCATGTAGCTAAAAATGATCTGATCGAAGCCTACAAGCATCAGGTATGGGATAAAATTGAATACTTTGAAGCATTCAACATTGAGGCCATACCGAGAAAGAAGAACGATGATGCAGACAAACTTGCAGTAGTAGGGGCAGCATTTGATGTTATTTATAGTATCAAAAGAGATCATCCTCAGCCTCATATTAAAGTGATTCTAAGATCAGATGTGCCAAATAAGAACACAAGCTAGAAATTATTTGAAAATGATCAACAAATCATAAATTTCCTACATGAAGAAGATGAGTTCTCCTCAAGAAATTAGGATAGATTGGAGCAACAGTATGGTGACCAAGTGGTTCAGCTGAAGAATAATAAGCTACCAAAAGGCCTAGTGAATATTTAATCCATCTTCAACTCCAATGATTATTTCTAGAGGGAAATAGAAAACATTTAGGACAAAGATGAAGATTCAAATCCAATTTCAGTTGGATAAGGAAAAGCACTTCAAATTGGCAAGGTAAGCACTGATCAAGAAAAATATTAATTTATACAACTTTTCCAAGAATTTCTAGATGTATTTTCTTGGAGCTATGAGGATTTGAAAGGATTTAATCCTAAGTTGGTATAACACATGATTGAACTGGATCTGGGAGCTAAACCCATTAGGAAGAAGAAAAGGTGATTCAATCCTCATATCGAGCCGCTCATGAAAAGGGAATTGAACAAACTCATTGAATGGGGAAATTTGGTTCTGTGTGGATTTCCGAGACTTGAAAAAGGATTCTCTTAAGGACCACTATCCACTTCCTTTCATGGAGAAAATCTTGCAGGCTGTAACCAATTTTGAAAGGTTATCTTTGTTGGATGAGTACTCGGGATATAATCAAATCATGGTGAAGGAAGATGACCAGTTCAAGACAACCTTCACTATGAAGTGGGGCACTTATGCCTATAGAAGGATGTCATTTGGACCATAAAATACTGGAGAAACATTTTAGCGAGCTATGGATATGGTGTTTAATGGTTTAATTAATAAAATATTTCTTGTGTACCTAGACGACATTACAATGTTCTCCAAATATGTAATAGATCACCTTTTTCACCTTAGGAAAGTGTTCCAAAGATGCAAGAGGTTTAGACTGTCTTTGAATCCAAAGAAGTGGATATTCCTATCCCATGAAGGAAAGCTATTAGGCCACATTGTGTCTAAGGAAGGGTTGGCAATTGATCTAAAATGGGTATAAGATATTCGAGCATTGTCATTGCTAAGTCACAAGAAGGCTCTCCAAATATTTTTAGGGAAAATAAATTTTGCTAGGAGGTTTGTTCATAAATTTTCCCATCTTGTCAAGCCACTAACGTTGATGCTAAAGAAGAACATGGTTTTCATATGGACTAGTGAAGGAAAATAAATCTTTAAATCTATAAAGCAAGCCATTACATAGGCTCTAACGCCCATAAATCCATATTTCTTGAAAAACTACATTTTATAAGCTTTTGGAGGCATGGATGCAATGTTTTCCATACTGGTACAGCCAAATCAATAAGGACTAGAATAGCCTATTGTATTCTTTAGCCAAGGTCTTCAAGATTATGAGGTGAGATATTCATTCGTTGAGAAGCATTTCCTTGTTGTGATTATAAGTTTAAAGAAATCTAGGCATCTAGTGTCAAATAATAGAATTCATCTATTAGTTTCCCATGTTGGTGTAAAAGATTTTATTTTGAACAAGGACCTTAATGAAAAGAGAGTTAGTTGGAGAACAAAGTTCATGTAGTATGATATTGATATAAATATGACCAAATTAGTTAAGGGCAAAGGGTTATATGAGCAGCTAGCTTCTAACCAGCATGTTGAATCAAGAGAGGAGGAAGAAGTTGTTATGGCGTTGCAAGATAATCAGGAACATGTTATAGGTGATTTACCCATCCCTTGTTGGACTCAGGATATTGTATACTTCCTTAAAACAAGTAAAAGTCCTCAAGGATTGAGTAATTCTAAAAGGAGGTATTTCAGACTTCACTTCATCCCATATGTGCTTGTAGATAATATTTTTTTCAAAAGGCATGTGAATGGTGTCCTCCTAAGGTGCATCAAGAAAGATCAGATAGAGAGGGTATTGCACGAGTTTCATGATGGAGAGGCAGGTGGTCATTTTTCCCCAAAAGAAACAACTATTAGAATCATGAGGGTTGATTATTATTGACCTAATATTTTCAATGATTGTTACTCATGGATCAAGAAATGCAAAAAGTGTGCCTTCTTCACAAGCAAAGAGAAGCTAGCAGCCCTCTCACTTCATCCTATCTTAGTTAAAAAACCTTTCATGCAATGGGGAATTGATTTTATTGGGGTGATGATCCGAAAATAATCAAATTATTACTACCTGATCTTGAACCCTTGTAGGCTTTAGTTTATTTGCCGAAAATTTTCTCCTTTTAAGTAATCAATTTAAAATAATGCAAGACAATAATGAAAATTACACATAGATTGATTACAGAGTTCGGTAATTGCCTACGTCTCCCGGTCTTATTGAACCATTCCACTAGTCAAAAGTTGTAAGTTACAATAGTACTTTCACAAGAAAACCTAATGGAAACTATTAAGAACTTACTTAGAAGAATATCTAGACCTTCAGACGACAAGGGTGAAAGATAACACCTGACTTCCACTTTCATGGCGTATTCAGCAAGCTCTATGGCTCCAACTCCACTGTTTGGAAACCTTCAGTTCTCGATCAGCCTTCTAGATGCTAATACAATGCCCTATGGCTCTCTGGTCGATATACCAAGCTTCACAATAATTTATTGTGGTGCTATGGGTTGACTAGGTAGTTTGAATAACTCCTAGCCATAATAATTTTAATTTATTGTTACCTAAAAATAATAGGTCAACAATAATTAAAATATCAATGCCTAAATAAAAATTTAGGTCTTCACACAACTACAATTTCTCATCCTCCTCTTGCCTCGAACTTCACCTCCAGTGCTCTAGGAATGAGCTTCTCTGTATTTTTGGTGCATGTCCCCACATTTAAAATGACCTGATAGGCTACACACTATATATTATATCAAGTTTACGCGGCCTTGAAAATGTGCAAAGACATGTTATTAACCTTAGGCACCATATTAGCCCTAAAAACCATACACAGTGACTGTGGGTATAAAGAATTTGCCGTCATTGTCGAGGATTGCATGTATTAATGGCAGCTACTGATACATCCCCAACATTCAAGGCGCTGGGCTGTCATTTGCAAATGGGACTTAAATCCAGGCATATGGTGGCGAGTGTTACTAGTTGGACACCAAGGGTTTTATTAAGCCGTTACCAACACCAGGGTCTTCACCAATACGTCGAAAACATAGCACCGAGTGCTATGCCCATTTTCATCTAACAACTCCCAGCCGTTGAACACCCGTTCTCTGCCATCCACGTTGCCACTGACGTCATCTTCCAGTGTGCTGCATGTAGGGGTTAGGAGAGTTAGGTCGGTAAGGTGGAATAATTCACTGGAATCGTATTCACTTGAATTGCTCTTATTGATAGCATTATAATTTAGTACCCTGCCACTGGGTCCGTTTCGTCCAACCTCAAGTTTATCCAACCCCAGTCCTAGCCGGCGTATTATAAGGATGGTTTTATACTATAGTATATATGATTCGTATGCCAGCTGACAGTAACTAAGTTGACCCTCATCCCACGGCGTATCAATCTATTAAATTTTGAAGCTCTTAGTCATTCTGTTAACGTAATTGTCAGTTTCCCTGCATTGTATGCAAATTCCACTCTTGTGATTCGCCCCATTGATTGTGGTGGTCAATGAAACGTGGCTGGCTTTGTGGACCCAACACATACCGGCGAGGAAATTACTCGCTTAGAGTCTAAATTGCTTATGATGCGGTCGTGGCTTCCCCTTCGCTAGCACAAAGTGAGACTTTAATGTCATTTAGATGTACGCATTTTATGATTGTCATCGTAAGACCAGTGACTCAGAACGGCTTTAACGCAACCAACAACATCCCCTTTTGCCTTTTTGCCACATGTAGCTGCAAAGTGCATATGGTTACCAATGCCTTCGTGATCCAGCTTGACCATGAGGCTTTGAGTTTCCCGCTGCTGAACTTTGACCAAAACATATCTGAGCTCCCGATGTCTGTTTTCCTTGCTCATGGTTCTTACGTAGATGATTTTAAGCTCTCGAGATTGATCTTATTGTCACCTGAACACCAATTAGTAGAGTTAGGACGCTTTCAAAATGATCCCCTAATGCTAAACCTGCCCAAAAGAGAAGGCTTTTACTCAAAAAAGCTTCCATATATCATAAATCTACAAATACGATGTGTCAGCCTCACTAACGTGTGTCGTCTGTGCACGTAGACCTTGGTGCTGCTCTCTCAGCGAACTCTCGTCAATTGTCATCACAAAAACTATTCTCGGCACTTCCTTTTATCACCGGTTTTCTCTGACTGGACTCCTGTGGGATATGGGCACCACGAGAGTTCCCATCCTTGTATTGATAGTCAGGTTGATGCACAATTCTATTGCCAATCCCTGCAATGAGACCTCCTGCCTCTATGTATGGAACCATGGTGCTAAATGACAAGACCTACCACTCTGCTCTTCGCCAGTGTGGTGCTAGCTTCTGAATATTAAACAAACAGAGGAACGTCTTATTTTACTCCTATAAAAACTAGCTTCCTAGATCTCTAGTGATTCCACCCGAATTGAACGGTTTAATTGGAACGTCCATCGGTTACCGTCGAGGCTATAGGCTTGATTCCAATGTGTCTATAATGGAAAATTGTCCCTTTCTTAGACTCCATGCATCTGATGCATTGACTGTTTTTAGGAGCCTCTTTCAAGAACCCTTGGAACCGCTTTCTAATGCCGCCACCGATTCCTAATTATTTCTCAGAAGATCACACGTTCCAAGTGCCATGATGATGTAAGCCATTCTGTTCAAGACTCGAGCTCTGAGCTGATGCTAAGTCTGATGATCATGCTTACATTTTGATATTGTGCTGGCTTGCAATGCCGTTGAACAACGGGAGATGATGTCGACCCCCCAGCTGATTCTTGAGAAGCTCGCTTGTTACATATAAGTACTTCAGGTACACTCTGCCCGACATGGTACCATCTGTTTGTCGAGTGACTACAATCTATATGATACGTTCGAACCCAGACTCTATCAGCACCAATGATGAGTCCTAGATAATCCATTATATGAGCTACACCGTGGTCACAAATCGCCCGTCCTACCATAGAATGAAGTTCTGACGCTTGACTCCTGTAGAACTCTTACTGTCTGCACATGAAGTGGAAGATCACAATCTCCAAGCTTGTAATGAGTTATTTCAGTAGCCGAGTAGCTAAAAAGCCTGGTACTCCACATGGCTGATTAGCTAGACAGTGTTATTTGCGAAGCCAAATAATCAAATTTGTGTAAGTAGCAAAATCTCAACTGAGTATGGGTACCTTAAAATTTGTTCTCTCAGCATGTTCTCAGCAATCATAATCTAATCTACCCAACATACGGCATACGATTCATTTAATCCTGAATTATGCAAGATTAGTAATGAATCAATTTGATGACGTTAGCACCAGTCTTTACAGTGACTAGTCACTTGCACGGTTATTACGCTGGTCCCTTAAGGTCTGAATTATCGAATTTGGATTGGTGCGGTCGGAACAACTTTTTCCTTTTCAATGGCCTCATTCATCTTGGTCCTTACCAGTATCACTCTGATGGCGACTATGGATGCCTTCCAACGAAATTTCCACCCAGTTGCCCACATTCTCTAGTAAAGGAGCATCAACAAAATCCTCTTAACCCTGAGATGATGTATACTCTTTTTCATTCTCGCTGACGAGGATTGGTCTTCTGATTTTCCTTGTGCGGATTGAACTACGCATCCAACTTCTCATCAAGGTCCTTCTCTTAGCATCTAGCCTTACAGCACGATCTATGTCCAATCACACAAAGAGTACAAGGAATCATTCCCCATCTTCGATGTAAACATCATAACCTATACTTCTACGCTAACCACACGTGGATAACGAACTATCTACTGTTGGCTTTCACGATTCTGGTACGGCACGCATGGCGTAGCGATCTAAGTACTCTTCGAGCTGATTGTCGTGTAATTACCCAATATAAAGGTGTGATGATGAAGGCACGAAGTTTCGTGTTACATTAGAATGACACATTCTTGCAGGACTAGGGTGTGCATTACCTTGGTCACGATCTCGGAGCTTGTCTCCCTCGTCTGGTCATATGATTTGTGCTTAGAGCATGATGCCAACTATCCTATCCTCCAACAATGACCGAACATAACCCTAACATGGCAAAAAGAGGATGATCTCTGACCTGTATTGGGTTAGCATGCCTTGGCCATGGTGTTACCATGAAGCTTCATGCAATCCTATGTTTTCTTAATAAGTTTGGATCCAATGACGTATATGGTACGGTCTTCAAACAACAAAGCATCTTCAGTACTTGACATTCACGAAACATAAAAAATAAATTGGAGTGGAAGACGCAAGAGTATTCAATGGTTGTTGTGATAAGTGCCTTACAGTTGTTGTAATCAATCTGCCATAGGTCTTTACCATCTGCATAGATGAAGAGTATCCTTTCTTAGTGCGATCACAACATTGCAAATACTTGCCAAGAGCCTCAGCTTGGTTAACAAGGATTTTCTGATTCATAACGCCCCCCCACAGTATCAGTCTACCTCTTCTACAGGAGTAATATCATGATAGCAGGAGAGAATTCTCTCACTGGATCATACTGATTAAGTAAGCTTCAGTTCTGAGCTCTCACCATATTGAGACATCTTCTCACAGAACAACCTAGGCACAGCGGATCTACCGCTTCCACAAAATAAACAAAACTACACTCAACTTGAGCGCACTATCACACTGGCTTCATACACGCATTAGCAGTTTCAAGTCGATCACACTACTCTGACCCCTTAGCGACTTACGAATAGTGCCTTCGAGAGATTAGCACGTTTGGGTGTGGGCGAGGCTGCACCTGCGTGCAATGTACCAGCTCCGTGCTACCAACCCTGATCAAAAATAAAAGATTATACTAACCGATGAACTCAAACTTTGTAGGCTCTTAGGACTTTTAAAATAAGCAAGACTAATCAATACAATTACAGCGCAGGATTGTTACAAAGCTGCCCCTCCGTTCCATGTCCATTTAAACCAATTTCTACATGCTATGGTGATTCTAGTGCGACACCCATATTACTCATCTAGATCACAAACTGGTGTAGCGACAATAGTATCGTAATTTACAAGAAAAACCACTAATGGAAAACTATAAGCCAATCCGGGCTTAGAGATCATCACTCCACGCAACCCTTCTAGCACCAGAAGGCGTGACAAGCTTCAACACTCGATTTTCCGAATTGCGTGGGTGTAATTCGGATAAGACATCTACGTGGCTCCTCTCAGTTCCACTAGCTTGGATACTCTGGCTCTGGCTCGATTTGGCATTTCATATGCTAATACATGCGCTAGTGGCACTTTCTGCTTAACCGGTCCGATATGATAGCTTCTCAATACTAAACTTGTGGTCGCTATGGGCCATACTGGGTAGGCTAACACAACTGAAACACTACTTCCCAGCCACATAATCTTTATACACCCTTATATGATACTACAACAATAATAGCGTCAACAACTTAATTTAACACCCATATCAATAGCTCAAATAAAATATTACGGTACTCACACAATCTTAAAATTTCTCATCTCCTTTGGCTCGGATCTTCACCTGCACAATGAGCTCTAGGCAATAGAGATTCACTACCATATTTGTGTGCTATCCACTATTCACAGATGAAGAAGGTCACCCGCTTTATATAATTTTAGGGCCCTTGAAAAATGCAATACATTTATATGAGGCTAATATTAGCTTAAACCTGTACCATGTAATTGGGAAAAAAACTTCTCCATTTGTTTGGCGTGGAGTCGTGCATTGACTGGCATATGTCGGATTAACTCCATTATTAATACATGGGCCGCCGCTTGAGGTGACCCCAATGGGATTAAATCCCCCCCCCATATTTGGTGGAGGATATTTGGTAAGGCTTTTATTAACCTTTACCCACCACTTCATCCTCACATGGACGGGGAAACATCCACGCATGGACTTTAATGCCCCCCTAAGGCTCGGCGTTCACACTTTCTACTCCACAGGAAGCATAGCAGGTTGCGGTTAGGACGAAGTTATGTGTGGTAAGGTGGAATATGTGTAGTTTATCACAATTTTTTGAACATCATGTGGTGTGTGTGTGTGTGTGTGTGGTGTGGCATTGTGGGAAGATGTGTAGTAGGACTTAACAAGGCTAAAAAAAATTTGATCCAGTATCATGGCACTACGGTATCAAAACAGAATTAACTCAGTCATCTGTCAGCTCCACTGTAATGTCTCCCGATAGGAAATTGAAGTGAATTCGATGAGTCGGTGGCAAGCCACGTGGTGGCTGTAGACCCACCACGTGGCAATAATCAATAGTACCCAACATGCGGTGGTTTTGGGTATTCGCCTGCTTGTCCCTTAAAAGTTGAGCCTTATTGATGACACATGTAACCATTTTAGCAGCTCGTCACAAGCACAAGTGATGAAAACCAAAAACATGACTCCCTTTTGCCTTTTTTCCACGTGTCACCTAATTCCATGGTGGTCCAATGTTGACCAGTTGACTGAGTTTGATTTGCGACCGTCGACTGGAAATGTTGACCGAAAACTATCTGAGAGATCCCAATGTCTTTGTTTTTGTCATGTTCTTATTGGCGAGGAAAACTTTACGATGAGGATCTACAATGACATCCATTTAGTGGCTGGATGTTTTTAGGGTTTTTTAGGAACTTTAAATAAAAGTGATCCCCCCTCCAGGGAGGTGTGATCATTCTACGTTCCACCCTAAGCGTCCAAAATGGATTCACAGCGCCCACAGACTACTTCTCACTAAGTGGAGTACGAATAGTTTGCACTTAAGGAAGAAGAAAATGATAGTAGCTTGCTGGATTCTATGAATCGGCATTCTGTTCAAAACAGGTTTGGCCGGATCTCTTCCACTCTTAATATCAGATTAATCTAGTAGATTTCATGACGGTGAAACTAGATCTTAATGGGGTTGTAGAATATGACATTATTTTGAGAACTTCTTCTAATTAATCCCACACCGTGGTAACGGCCTGAACACGAAAGACAGATGTTTGACGAACATGAATTGTAAAGAATTTATAAGTAGAAGGACCCTCGATGAAAATTGTACGCGAAGGGAGAATACCAAATTTGACCGTCAGGATCCTTGTGGGACTGATAGAATCACTACCTATAATCAACTAGGTTAGTCCACTTTCAAGTTTGGTATTAGGACGGAAGCATGACTCTCAATATCCTTTAGTTACTGTAGACTGGACGCTATCAAGCGTTGGAGTTATTTGTAACATTGCCCTAGTTCCATCTCATGCATTCGAAGCCTCAGTGTATGTAAAAATTAATGGAGCTAGAAGAGCAAGGAACCAAGCCAGAAAAGTAATGGGAAGGACCCCCCAACGTCCGAAATCAGATGACGCCATTTCGAAGGATATCCAAAACTAGAAATTTTCTAGGAGGATTACTTGTTGGAAATGGGATGTCAGACAGAGTCACAACCAAAGAAGAACTCTAAGTTTCGAGGTAATAGGATTGGCCCTTAACTTGATCTCAGGGTTGCAAAAGAAAACCAATTCATTGTCAACTGGTCAAAGGTTGGACAAAGAAGAAATTTATAGCTTCAGTGTCAAATGGGATCTACTTACAATAATGTTAATCAAGCGATGAATTTAATTTTCGTCATACTAAGTTTAGGTTATAATTCTATAAGTCTATTGTAGCACATTCTTTTAGTGTAGATAGGTTTGCTTCGTACACTTAATGTGTCATTGTAGCACTCTCTGATGGTGACACATTTGGGATCTCGTATGATTTGGGTATATGTACATAGGTATACTTTCGTTGCATACTCACACTTTTCCAATTTTAGAAATAATGTTTCCTAAACGGATCTTAAAGGTTAAAGAGGTTTTCAAGCATTATAGTCAGTGTTCAAGAATCAGCATGAATCCATGAGTGCCTAATAGATGTAAAATCACTGCTTGTACAACTCTCTCGACTAGCGAAGATCACGCCCCAAAAAAGTCACCAAATTTGTAATCCATACTTGCACCCCACTGATAAATGATTAACCTGTAGGAGTAGGGGAATCGATACGTAATGGGGTTTAGATGAAACAGTAAGCAATCTTGCACAAAAAAAAAAGGTTTGGGAGCCAATGATGGTTGTTTCTAATGGTTCAGCTCAGAACAATGTAGGGAGTTAAACTCGTTTCTTCTGCCATTCAACCACACTTTGTTGACATGTGTAAACCATGTGTTAGCCATCGTCTCTTGACGTGCATCAATACCCCTCTTCCTGTCATGCGTCAACCACTTGTTGTTGTGCATCAACCACACTTTACTGGATCCTGATAATCAATTGTTTATCTAAACATGTCAAAAAATTCATATTGACGGTGTTGATAATCCATTCGCTGACACACGTTGTCAACTTCTACTTCTTGACGTCTATCAACACTTTCTTCTTGTCACACGACATCTTTCCATCTTAACGTACATCAACCTTGCCTCACTTTCATGTGACAAAATTTCTTCTCATTGTGTGACAATCATTCCCTTGTTAGTGGTGACTCTCCCCATTCTTTTGGCGGGGTCAACGGGTGTTTCTATCACCTTAACCAGGAGTTTCAAATATGCGGCGCTGGACATAATGACATTTGTAAAGGCCTGTGTATGACTCAAACAACCAAAGCTTAAGGGGTATGACACCCATGTTTGTCGTTGCAAACAACAGTTACCATTAGAAAAATGAACTGGATGGGGGGTTTCCCATACCTTCGTACTAGAAATTAGTGAAAGATGTCAATTAGTATCTTCTTTTCTCTATATATGTAATTTCCCCTTCATTTAGGGGGGGAGACATTCTGGAATGTAAAATAACTCTACCGAAATTGTTCCAGTACCTTTTTTGATCTGCAGGCCTTGAATTTAGCCATTGGTAAGGATTCTTGGCCTTGTGTAGGATTGTTGCCATCATTTATGCAATAAAAAGTTATGTTGTATAGCTTTAGTTGACTTAGATGGAGGTGTTTGTTTGCCATCCTTTCCCTTTCATTGAATTTTAGAGTATGTGTGGCCATGTTAGCTATTATTTTGGTTCGGATCTAAATTTGTGTCGTGCATGTAATGGCTTTTGTGCTGCCATGCAAATTAGAGGTTGGATGTGTTGCTTTGGACTGTGGACAGTTGTACATTCCTTGTCTGTCGTACTCATCACTTTACAATTTCACGCCCCACTAATGAATATCTCCATCCCCGATGTTTCTAATCTTTCAGACCCACACCCGCCTCTTTTCCACTCTTAGGGACTTTTCACCCCGATTTATGCCATTCTCTATATTCCCGTCCGTCCCTCTGGATATATCATAGACTTAGGTGTTTTTCCTCTTATTTTTTTTTCCTCTCTGGGGAACTTGCGGGATACGAAGGCCTCGTTCCTCGTTTTTCTCCCGTGCACCTTTTTATAAGAGTCTCTTCTTTCTCTCCCGGCCTTGCTTCCTGAATTTCTCCCCTCACTTCCGTTTTTTAATAACTGGTTGCTGTCCTCCTCTTTTTTCTTAGAATAACTGAATATTTCCCTGTTAGGAAGTAGTCCACACTCTAGAATTGCGGGAATTTGTATGAATAGGATAGACTGGAACTAGCTTCCTATAATGTTTGTCTCAATCTGCGAGGGTTCCACACCCCCTTGATACCAGTATCCCAAGTTCTGTCAAATTAGTTGTGTTGGTTCATGTAAAGGCGCAGCTAAAATGTGACAACTAACATACTTATAATCTGCTATAGGTTATCTTAACCCCTTGCAACCCCTCCACAGTTATACTTGTTGTCATTTTATTTCGTAATCATGGCCGGCCAAGGTGTCTTCAGTGCTTGGATCCCAAATCAAAAAGCTCGTGAATCCTACATATAGGTCGAACCCTCACAGGCCCGCCCCCCCCTACCCGCTTGGCAAACTCCGTGGCTCGACTCACGGGAACCTTGGGGATAGGGATCCGCAGGTCAAGTAGATTACCGCACCTCCCACGTTCTACTTTTTCTTGGACCCACCACGTATCTTTTAGAGAAGTATGGTTACACATAGTGATTCCCTACATCTAACAGTACTCCACACCACTCGCTAATGCTAATATGAACATCCTAGAATTGAAATAGGAGCGAAATTCCACCCGACTCCTTCTGCCCGCACGCCTCCTACGCCACCACCCCTGGTCGCAATCCTTGTTCCAACAATATCTTTTGGTCACACTCCACCGTTAACCTCATTCGATCTGAGTCGCTCGCGCGCCCAAACTCCTACCCGCTGTAGACCGGCCCTCTCCCCACTCCCACGTCTGTTCCTCCCCTCCCTTCCGCGCCCCCCTCTCCCGCTCCCCCCGCCGGACCACCCCGCCCCCTCCTCTTCATTTCGCCCCTCTGCGGCTTCCAACCATCTCCCTCCCTTCCCGCCCTCACCTGTCCGATGCATCTTAAATTAGGACCCCGGTCCCCCGCCCCTCGGTGTAGCACTTCTATGATGCGACCCACACGCGCCGGACCCTCTCCCCCCCAAGCAACCTTGAGCTTGCTGCATCAGCCCCAAGGCTCCTTTTATAGCGGGCTTCCTCTCGCTTTCGTGGACCCGTGCCCCCGGGCGCCTCAATTCCCTCCCCTCCACCCCCCCCCCCCCCCCGCCGCCCAATGTCTCCCGGCATTCCCCACGCCTTGCGTCGTCCTCCACCTTTCGTTTTTTCCTGAGAGAAATATCCTTAAAACAACCTCGGGAACGCCACCCATTCTCGCCCTATTCCCCCTCACGCCCGCCCGCTTTGCCCTTTTCTACTGGTCTTCTGTGAGCAGCAGAATCGCCTCAACGATCCAAGGATGCTCCCCTGCCATGGATGCCTTGCCGACCCTTAGCCCCTGACTGGTCTACTTCCACCCCACCTCCCCTCTCTCCTCCACCGGACACGGAAGGTCTCCCCCCGTCATCCCCCACCAGCGTCCCTCTTTCCTTCCCACACCCCTTCTTTATCCATCTCCTCCTTAACTTTGCTTTTTCCCCCCCCTTTTTTTTCTTTTCCCCCCCCCCCCCCCCTCCCTTCTCCTCCCTCCCCCATCCCCCCCCCCCCCTCCTCACTCTTTTTTTTCCCCCTCCCCTCTTCCGTTTTTTTGGTCTCCCCCGAGGAACCATGATTTTTAGACATTGAAGATGGCCGGTACATGCATTGACAAAAGATAAAAAATGCAGGTCTCGTCCTTCCAGCACACGCAACACATGAACGTGGGGACTGTAAGTAGAGGATTACGCACAACATGCCAGAAAACACAAACAGAGAGGTGAGATGCAATGAAAACGAGAGAGGGAAGACAAGATTTCCACAAAACATGATTTTATTGCTTAAGGGATGCACAATCATTTACATTCATTACAGAATGTTAGAATACATTGCAGAGACCATGCCAAGGTATGAGACCAATGGGAAGTCAGCCACCATTTTGACAAGGTGTCGTTACAAAAAAAGAGGATATTTTTTACAAAGCATAACTCTGCTATTTATAGAAGAAGAAGGAGAGAAGAGAAGGAGAAATGGAGGGAAAATCATATTCAAATATTTAACCACCAACAACCAGTGATAAATGCCTGCAAGGCTATCAGATGCACTTCCCCATGTATGTTTGGTGTGTGGAAGAAGGAACAAAGCAAGATCTGATGAAATCTGGTGGTTGAGGTTTATCGAATGTATGCATTGATGAGATGAGATGCGTTTCCCTAATTTTCACCTAAAAAATCCTACCTATATTTGAATTTGAAAATTCCAATGTGTAGCTTGTGTCAGCAGTTCTCTTACAAGTATAGGTGTGTGCCCATCTGAGCTCTATAGCAAAAGATACAGATGTCAAAAGATGTCAGATCCATTAGCTCATGTAAAATATGTGGCACGCATAGATTGACCGAATAAATCAGTCAACTATTTATTTCTATCTTTTCTACCATGTTTCATGCACTGGTTAGTTGTCTAGATTCAGTGCCATGTTGGTGTGCTCTGATAGGTTACGTGTAGCACACTCAAGTATGACAGAATATGACTTGGAACAGAAGGGTGTAAAGGATGGTGTGGGGACGTGCATGGAAGAATGAGGCACGGAGGAAGACAGAAGGAAGGCTCGTAAAAGTGCACGCAGATGGAAAATGAAATAGACTGGTGAGTAGGGAACATAATGTGAAGGCACAACTATTACAAAGTAATGGGTGCGTTGCGCAAGGGGTGAAGGAATTAGCTGATAGAAGTAATTGTAAGGTACACGGGAAGTGATGCAATGGAAAGAGATAGAAGAATTCAAAGGGTGCACAGAGGAATTACAATTGTGTTAAGGTGCCAAAAGAACAATCTTGAGTGCACACAACCTGAAATGTAAAACACAAGAGTCAGAATGAAAATATAAGTTATGCAGATAACTAGGAGATTTATTTGGATAGTAGTTTTGGAAAATTTCGAGGGCCATCTGCCTGCTAGATGAAGAGACTAGTAGCCTTAGAAGTCCATTGGGCATGGATTCAATCCCTAAACTTGAAGATCAGATCTGTAACTTGAAGAACATTCCTGAAGTCACTTAAAGCTCTGTCTGAACTCTGAAATGAACTGCTGCTATCATATGAATATATTCTTAATTGGATTGATGAGAGTGAAAGCATATGCACTGACCATTGGAACTACCTCTACCAAAATTGAACTATCATTCTAAGAAGCAACAAAAGTGGCACGCGGACACAATAAGAAAAGAAAGGCATCAGAGGGAGCATGCTAAAACAGAAGTACAACACTATATACAAAAGTTGAAAATCATACATGTCCCAAAAGGAACATGCAAAGTGTGCATGGGAACTTGTGTTACTGAAAGCAAACCTAAACTAACTAGAGTCAAGGATCACTCAAGTAAAACCTACAACAAGAAGGGAGAAGTATCTTCCCTTCCTCACAAATTGTGACCATGTAATTGATTTTGCGTTGAATATGGTCAGAAATAAGAGTGAAAAACCACCTTAAAGATGTAATTTCACCCTACTCAAAGTATTAACAAACATAACATACACCTCCTAGATTTTTTCTAAACTTGGATCTGGGAGCCGTTGTTTCTGACCTTTAGTGCACTGAAGCTCTATCTCATGCTCTGAAGTGAGCATGACCTATGGCAACTCTATTTTTGGATCTAGGCTAGCCAGATGTCTTATTAGGCACAGTCTGATCCTTTTGGTTTTCCCATTACTTTGAAGCTCAATCCCACATATGAGATTGTCTTGCAGACTTTCCTCCTGAAGGGGAGAACTTGCAGGTTGGGGCACACAAATTTGGGGCACATATGGTTCTACCTCTACAAGTAACTTGGTCTCCTCAAAAAATGTGCCCTCTGTAGCTAACTAATTTTTATCTAGAATAGGTACCCATATGATTTCCTCTTCCCATTCAGATTCTCATGAGTCATTCCTGTTGGTGTCGAATCACAGCACCCCTGAATGTCTGCAACATGATGGGTTGGGACTCTCAGTGTGATTGCATAACATGGAGCTTTTCTTAAGTGTGGGACCTTGCGAAATCGGAAAAGCTCTCCGGATGAAGGCCGGTTCCTATTCCTCTATTTAGATGCACAAATAAAATGCAAAGGGTTTACTAAAAACCTAATCTAACTTGCCAAGGAGATAGGGTAAGAAAATGCATAAAATAAAACCTAAACTACAAAGGTGATGCACCGAGGAATGAAGAACACCTGTCTTTCCAATAAACACAAACCATAAAAAACGCAATGCAAGATCATGCACAGATAACCAGATTCACAGTGAAAGATCAGGAGGATGCAAATGAACACAGAGAGGGTTGAGAATCATCCACAGACATGCATTAATTTGCTCCAAATATTGATACAACACACTGCAAAATGCCAAGAGGCAAAGTTGTATTACATTTTCAAATGGGAGGTTTTTACTCCACAAGTTCACCTGCCAAAGAGAAGAAGGGAGGGGCAAAACAAAAATGTCCAACCTTTAGAAAGAATCCCCTCCTTAGAATTTATAGGAAGAATGAGAGAGAAAAGAGAGAGGAATTCCAAATCTACCCCAACCACCTCCATGTTGCATTTAATTCATCTCATTATGGTGGTAGGTGAGAACCCTAGTGAACCCAAAAAGTGGTGAACTATATTTTGCATTTTTAAGAACTTTTTCTCACCTAATTAAAGATATCCAGTCATAGTTGGATAGAGGACTTTGTAAGCTTTCTGAAAAGTCTAACCTTGTGTTGATCCGAGCTCCCTGTGAAAAGTTATGGCCATCTGAATATTTCACCAGGGTCTGCTTCCTGTCAGCGCTCAAAATGTTGCGCCTCCTGAAGGTGCGCCATAGGTGCATCCATATCTATGTCGACATCCTCTTATGTGCACCAAGGCACAACTTTTACCATGTCGACACTCTGTGTCATGCATCATTTACGTGCGCCAAGGCGTAACTTTTACCATGTAGACACTCTGTGTCATGCGCCATTTACCTGCGCCAAGGGCACGAATTTTGCCATGTCGACACTCTATTACCTGTGCCTTGGCGCATCCATTTTCATGTGCCCCTTTATTTTTTTATATTCTTCCGTTGTCTATATCTACCCGGGGGGAAGATATATACAACAATTTGGCGACTCAACAGGATCACTTGCCTGCTAGGTAGAAGATCAGTGGCCTTTCAGCAATCCATTGGGCATGGAGTCATAAGCAATACCTGAAACCAACCTAATACCTAATCCCGAGCCTGATGTTGTAACTCCTTCTCCGAGAGCATACTGAACTGTAGAAAATCAACCTAAGAGCAACAAAACCTGTGCCAAAGCACTTAGGGAAACTGAAACCTAACTACAATAAGACAATGTGTATACGCACTTAGAGGAAGTGAAATCTAGGCTAATATTTACAAGGGTAAATCTTTTCTTTTCAGTAGCAATGTTTAAGATAGATTCCGTTGACCGGAATCGGGAGTTCTTCTCCATCCAATGTAGACAATTGGAAGGCATTACTACTTTTACATCCCGTGACCATGTAGGGGCCACTCCAAATGGCATCAAACTTGGAATGCCTTCCTGGTTTTGCCTGATCTGCATCCCATTTCAGAACTAGGTCCCCTTCCTGGAAGGTCTTTGCTCTTGCCTTCTTATCAAACCATCTTTTTACTAAGGCCTAATATTTCTCAATTGTTTGAACTGCATGTTCTCTGATTTCCTCCAATTCCATCAACTCTGCATACCTAGCCTCCATTGGTTCGAACTCAGACAACTCCAACTACTTCATGAGCTCCAATGCTGGCAATTCTAATGATATAGGCAATACTGCCTCTTTCCCATAGACCAACTTGTAGGGAGAATTTCCTGTAGACCTCTTTGGTGTTATCCTGTCATCCCATAATGCTGATTTTAGCTTCGTATGCCATGTCCTTTGGTTTTCATCTAAAGTGCTTCTGATGATCCTTAGCAAATTCTTGTTCGTGGAATCTTCCTGTCCATTACCCTACGGGTAATAATTTGAAGAGGTGCTCAAATAGATTCCATTCTTGACAGCCCATTCTGTAATCTTGGAACCTATGAATGCCAATGCATTGTCTGATATGATAGTGGCTGGCACACCGAACCTGGTCACTATTCCTTCATAAAAGTCTAGTATGTTAAAATCATTTGCCTCCTTGAGCGCTACTGCTTCGGTCCACTTGGTGAAATAGTCCGTTGCTGTGAGAATCCACTTGTGGCCTTGGTTTGAGTTTGGGTTGATGACCCCAATGAAGTCCAATCCCCATTGCATAAATGGTTGGTCAACCAAAATTGGGTGTAGTGGAAGTACTGCTAGTCTTTCTTTTCCCATGAAGAGTGCACATTTCTTGCACTTTCTTATCCATGTATAGCAGTCACTGAACACTGTCGGCCAATAATACCCTGCCTTCATTATCTTGAGAGTTGTTACTCATGGGTCAAAATTTCCTCCAGAATCTCCATCATGAAAATCTCGTAACACCCTCTCAATTTGACCTATCCCAATGCACCTCAATATAACTCCATTGATGTCTTTCTTAAACAAAACACCATCAACAAGCACATATGGAATGGCTTGTAATCTGAAGTATCTCCTCTTTGCTTTGCTCATTTCTGGAGGGCATAGGCCTATATGTAGGAAGTGTATCATATTCTGGGTCCAGAAAGGAGCAGGTACATCATCATTTCCTTGTTCTTGACCATCCTGTAGTACCAAGACAGTCCCTTTTACATCATCTGCTTCAACTTTCTGACTCAAAGCTAGTTGTTCACATAGTCCTTTTCCACATACTAACTTAGTGACCTTAATTTCAATGTCATATTCCATGACACAAGTGATCCATCCTGCACGTTTCTCATTCAGATCCTTGTTTAGAAGGAAATCATTGACTCCCGCATGAGAGACCAATAATTGGATCTTGTTGTTTGAGACTAGGTGCTTGAATTTATTTAAACTCCTGATCACTGCAAGGACATGCTTTTCAATGAAAGAGTACCTTGTTTCGTATTCCTCCAGACTTTGACTAAAGAAAGCAACTGGTTGTTCTAATCCTTCTTTGTTTTGTTGTGCCAGGATTGCAGAAATTGTGTCTCCACCACCGAAGGTATATAGCATGAAGTCCTTGGAGAAGTCTGGATTGACGAGAGTCGGAGCTTGAGATATAGCCTCTTTTATTGCCTCAAAACTTTCCTTGCCTTCAGATGTCCACTTAAATGCCATGCTCTTCTTCAACATCATCATTATTGGCTTTACAAGAGCTGCAAAGTTTGGAATAAACCTACGGACAAAATTGATCCTTCCTAAGAAGCTTTGAAGAGCCTTCTTATGACTTGGCAATGGCAACGCTCGAATTGCTTCAACTCTTTCTGGGTCAATCGTCAATCCCTCCTTTGAAACAATATGGCCTAGAAGTTTTCCTTTATGAGCCAAGAATATGCATTTTTTGGGATTTAATGATACCCCAAATCTTCTACACCTCTGAAATACCTACCTTAGATGAAGGAGGTGATCCACTGCATTTTTGGAGAATACCGTGATGTCGTCAAGATATATCAAAACTATTTTATTGATCAACCCCTTGAATGCCATATCCATTTCCCTTTGGAAAGTGGCTCCAGCATTTGATAGCCCAAATGGCATCTTCTTGTAGGCATAAGTGCCCCATTTGGTGGTGAAATCCATCTTGAACTGGTCATCTTCTTTCACCATTACCTGATTATACCCTGAGTAGCCATCTAGGAGAGAGAATCTCTCCGAACCGGATACTACTTGCAATATTTGTTCCATTGAAGGAAGTGGGTAATGGTCTTTGAGAGATGCCCTATTGAGGTCTCAGAAGTCCACACATAACCTAATTTCTCCACTCTTCTTCCTGACCGGAACCAAGTTTGCAACCCAGCTTGAGTGCTTGATCGGGAATATAATGCTTGCCTCTATTAGCTTGTTAAGCTCTTTCTTCATTAGAGGCTCAATGTGAGGGTTGATTGGTCTCTGCTTCTGCCTGATGGGCTTAGCATCTCAATCTAATTCTATGGTATGTTGTGCCAGCTTTGGATCGAAACCTCTTAATTCTTCATAGCTCCAAGCGAAGACATCTGGAAAATCTTGGCAAAGTTGTATGAAATCTGATTTCTCCTGTTCAGTGGCCACTTTACCAATTTGAAGTGTTTTGCCTTCCCCAACTGGAATTGGCTCTGAATCTTCTCTCTTGACCTGTATGTTAGCCTTTTCCTTACGGAATTGGTCGTTAGGGTTGAACATAGACTCCAATGTTACTAAACCCTTGGGGAGCTTGTTTGTCCGCGGCTGTACTACTTGATCCCCATACTGCTGCTCTAATCTATCCTGATTCCTAGCTGAGAATTCAGCCTCTTCTTGTAAGAAATTGACAATCTGTTGATCGTTCTCAAACACCTGCTAGTTTGTGTTATTATCTAGAACTGCTGGCCTCACAATCACATGGATATGTGGCTGTGTTTTTTCCCTTTTGATGTTGTCAACCACATAAAACATTTCTCCAACAGCTGCGAGCCTATCCGCGGCTTCTTTTTTCTTCCTAGGTATGGACACAATGTTGAAAGCTTCGAAATCCTCAATGAGGTCCCATACCCTATTCTTATAATTCTTCAACAGGTCATTCTTTGTAGCATGTTGTCCCCTGACTTGATTGACAATCAGATCGCTATCTCCAAACACCTACAAGTTCTTTATGCCCATTTTTCTAGACCAATGAAGTCCATGAATCAAGGCATCATATTCAGCTGTGTTGTTTGAATAGGAAAACTGGAAATGGAAAGCAAAATAATATTTGATGCCTTGAGGTGAAACAAGCATAACTCCTCCTGCACCCTACCTACTCCTTGATCCATCAAAAAATAACTGCCATACCTCATTGTCATCCTTATGGTCTAGTTTGGTGATGCTAGGAATAGGTTGGTTTTCTTCATGTATGCAATAGACTCCTAGCTCAGATTCTTCTACTTCTTGGTAGGGATCAAAAGCATGTACCTTGCTTGCCCATTCATCAAGAGTCAAATCTGGGATGCTTCCAACTTTTGTGTCAGCTTCATCTGTGTTTGAATAATCTTCTTGATCAAATGCTGAACAGTTGGCATTGATTTGGCTTGGAGTATGAGGCTCAATATGAAAATTTGCAATTGGTTCGGATCTGATTGTGACCTTAGTACCATATCTTGTTCTGAACAATATGTGTGACCAATCAGTAGATAAGTAGCCTCCAATTCTAGCTGTGAAATCCCTTGATAAGCATAAGGCAAAGAGTGGTGGCAAATCTATCACTGACACATCTTGTAAAACGGTAACATTGGGGCATGCATGCAAGATAAGATTCAAACCTTTAATCACACCCACCGTTGCTATTGTTGTCCCATCCAACTGCACTACCCCCTTTGATATGACTTCATATTGGAGACCCAGCTGATCAGCTATTTGCTTAGGCATGACAGAACTACTTGCCCCAGAATCAATCATGCAATTGTGTACTAATTTATCCCCGATGATTAATGAAACATAGAATGGAGGGGGTTTTAAAACTTTACCTTGTTGCCCTCCATGATTCCCTTCAGGATGAGCAGCATTTGTGAGGACATTCTCTCACATATGGACCTGTTGGTTCAAATTTGACCAATTCTTCATGGCAGCTTGTAGAAGATCTCTTTGGCCTAGGATGGGTAAAGATTCCCACATTGATATATTCACATTTATCTTCTTCATTTGATCAATGATGCTAAATGGGGATGAAACATCTCTTTGTTGTCCTTTAGCCTACACATTCCTTTCTTGTGCATGGGCAGCAACAACTGGCATTTGAGTTGGCTTAGGAGGTGGTTTGGGCTGTCCTTGCGTGTTTGGAACTGTATTTTTCTTACCAACACCTTGTGGAGTGATGGAAGGTTGTAGATCGCTTGGGGCCAATGACTGCCCTTCACCAATATTCCTCTTCTTTGATCTTGTGTTAGCTGCTACACTCTGATAAGTTGTTTGATTCATGCCACAAAAATCCTCATCTTGCCAATTCGCAATTGCGGTATCATTTGTAGCTGTGTTTTGCTGAGATGTCCCTTGTTGCTGATTTGTTTCTTGACTCACTTCACCCTCTACGCCAGTAGTTGTCACCATCAAGGATTGGTTCAAAGCACCATTGAAGCACATAAATTGGTTGTGAGGTTCATTGCATGGGAAACACCAATCATACTCTTGAGCTATGTTGTTTTGCACTGGCACTAATGCTTTAGAAGCAGATGAAACATTAGGGTTATAAGGCTGAAATGGTCTATTAGTGGGAGGCCTTACTTGGCTTTGATTTACAACTGGATAGAGTGGCCTATTGGGTTGGTATGGTGGCTTAGCCTAGTATTGCGCTTGAGGCTGATATGGTCTAGCAATTTGAGCTTGCTGTCTTTTGATAGTTACTAGCTCATTTCCAAGGTTCTGCAATTGTTTCATAACCTCCTGGAGTTCATTTGAAGCACTAGAGGATGAAGTAGAAGTTTCATTTGAACTTTGATTTCTAAGAGTGGGAATAGGAGCCAAAGTGGGTGTTTGACTAGTGCTTGGATTTTCTAAGTTTGGATACAAGGGCATGGGAGGCCTAGGAGCCAGTTTACCAGCTTGAATAAGACATTTTTCAGCCCTAATGGCGATGCTATAAGCAGCAGGTAAGGTTGTGCCTCCCATAGATTGAATTAACATAGAAATATCAGAATTCAAAGCCTTAAGATAGTATAGAAAAGCACCTTCAGCTGTTGGCCTAACGGCCACTGGAATTCTATCCCAAGACCTTTGAAATCTGAAGTTGAAGTCAGTCAACTACTCATTGGGAGCTCTCTTGATAGTTGTCAATTGTTCTAGTAGAGACAAATTGTCTCCCTTTTCCCCAAACTGCTCATGGAGAACTATGCATAACTGATTCCAATTTGTGATAGAACTAGTTGTAAGGCTCCTAAACCACTGCAAAGACTTCCCTTTGAATGAAAATGCCAGCAATTTGACAGCAACATCCATTTCATTTATCTCATGGATTGCACAAACGTTAGCAATGTCTTTGACATGATCACCAGGAGTGGTATGATTTTCTCCAGCGAAAAATGGAATGTTCTTCAATACTGCAATTGGAACTGGATTCTATGCATTGAGGGCAAGTGGACTTCTGCCAGTGAAATTGACAAAGGGATTCGATGGTTGCGCCATTCTGATTGGCCTGAGAACCCTTGTTGATGCGAGAAAAGGTCTACCAGGTGGAGGTGTAGACAAAGTCCGGTTAGGTGGAGATGGTGATCTTTGTGGTCTTCTTCCTCTCCTTTGTCTTCCTGGTGATAGTTGCAAGTGCACAAATAACCCCTCTTCTTGAGTATCAGACCTAGTTTGAATTCTTCTCATATGCCTGGGCAACTTTTGCTGCTACACCGCTGAATTCCACCCCTTCGGAGTCGCCAGATGTGTTAGATAATGAGCCTCAAAAGGCTGGATTTTGCCAAGTTACACACCAAACTTGACAATATTAAAAATAAAATTTAATACTTTGAAGGATCCAAAAGATGCAGTTCTTCGATTTGGTTATTGGCTTTTGCTGTGCAGCTACTAATCTCCGAAAAGTACAGGTGAAAACTCAGGTCATGCAAGGCAACTGGGAAAACCCGAAATACCAAAAACCATGAAATTTTGAAAGTCAAAATCTCAAAAATATAAGAATACCCTTTTGAATATTCTCCCCTGATCTATCAATTGGTGAAATTTTGACTTGTTTCGAGCAAGTTAAGTCCTTGAAAATTGATTTCAAAGTTCAGCCTGGAAAGTGAAATATCTGAAATTGTAAAACCTATAATTTTTCAGTCTGAATTTCTTGAGATTTCCTTCAAATCTGGTGGAATGACCTCTTGGTCCCACCGGGTGTGCCAAAACTATTGGTGTCGAATCATAGCACCCCTGAATGTCTGCAACACGATGGGTTGGGACTCTCAGTGCGATTGCATAACATGGAGCTTTTCCCAAGTGTGGGACCTTGCGAAATCGGAAAAGCTCTCCGGATGAAGGCCAGTTCCTATTCCTCTATTTAGATGCACAAATAAAATGCAAAGGGTTTACTAAAAACCTAATCTAACTTTCCAAGGAGACAAGGTAAGAAAATGCATAAAATAAAACCTAAACTACAAAGGTGATGCACCAAGGAATGAAGAACACTTGTCTTGCCAATAAACACAAACCATAAAAAATGCAATGCAAGATCATGTACAGATAACCAGATTCACAGTGAAAGATCATGAGGATGCAAATGAACACAGAGAGGGTTGAGAATCATCCACAGACATGCATTAATTTACTCCAAAGATTGATACAACACACTGCAAAATGCCAAGAGGAAAAGTTGTATTACATTTTCAAATGTGAGGTTTTTACTCCACAAGTTCACCTGCCAAAGAGAAGAAGGGAGGGGAAAAACAAAAATTTCCAACCTTTAGAAAGAAGCCCCTCCTTACAATTTATAGGAAGAATGAGAGAGAAAAGAGAGAGGAATTCCAAATCTACCCCAACCACCTCCATGTTGCATTTAATTCATCTCATTATGGTGGTAGGTGAGAACCCTAGCGAACCCAAAAAGTGGCGAACTGTATTTTGCATTTTTAAGAACTTTTTCTCACCCAATTAAATATATCCAATCATAGTTGGACAGAGGACTTTGTAAGCTTTCCGAAAAGTCACACCTTGTGTTGATCTGAGCTCCCTGTGAAAAGTTATGGCCATCTGAATATTTCACCAGGGTCTGCTTCCTGTCTGCGCTCAAAATGTTGCGCCTCCTGAAGGTGCGCCATAGGTGCATCCATATCTATGTCGACATCCTCTTATGTGCACCAAGGCACAAATTTTACCATGTCGACACTCTGTGTCATGTGCCATTTACGTGTGCCAAGGCGCAACTTTTACCATGTCGACACTCTGTGTCATGCACCATTTAAGTGTGCCAAGGGTGTGACTTTTGCCATGTCGACACTCTATTACCTGTGCCTTGGCACATCCATTTACATGTCGACATCCATTTTCATGCACCCCTTGATTTTCCATATTCTTCCGTTGTCTATATCTACCCGGGGGGAAGATATATACAACAATTCCATTATTCAATTATTTTGCAGTCGTCAAACATGATGGCATTGGCTGGGAAAGGCGCGTTGGTAGGGGGCTATTCATTTATGTTATAGCTAGGTAGAGGGGACCTAGAATGAGGTGGGAGGATGAGCATAGAGGGGATGAAGGGTGCACACGCTAAAGGAACAGAGGCATGTGCAGGAAGGGAAATGGAAGAGAAATTAAGGATAAATGAAAGTGAGGAGGGAGAAGGGATAGAATTCTCAGTGGGGGTAGCGCACAAGAAGCCAAGAACACACGCAATAGGAAGAGATGATGTAAGTTGGTGCGGAGGAGTGGGAGGGCTATAGGATGGTAGTGCAAGGTTGCCCCATTGACAGGGCTACTATGCACTAGATTTTTGAGCCTCTATTTCTTCCGCCCACTCTATAATCTGGGGTATCATCTCGGTGATGAAGTACAACTTCTATTGGGTGCTAAACCAGCCTGGTACAGGGCCGACCCATGGACAAGGGACCTTGTATCCAACTTCAACTACCTTTATGGAGCACTTGACTCTGAGTTGTGTCATGTCCATCACCATTTTTGTCACCTACCTCTCAAAATCAGCTTCATCCAAGGAGTTTCCACCATCATCTTCATAAACTTGTTCCTCATAAACATTTTGGTTAGAAAAAAGTGGGTTGTATGCATTTTCGAGATAATGGGGCTTATAAAAATGATTTGTAAGAGGATTTTGAAATTTTGGGGATGGAGGGAAATAGTTCTACTGCTACAAGTGAGAATTCCATGGAGGGAAAGAATTCATGATTGTATAACTTCAAAAGAGGAATGTGGAATGATGGAAAAAGATAAATGAATGGAGGAATCAGTGGAGTCACCAGATGTGTTAAAAATTTCCTCCAAAGGTTGAATCTCAGCAATAACACATCAAACCTGCTGAGATGAAAATGTAAAGCTCTTCACTCTAGTCCCACTGGGCATGCCAGAAACTATTGGTTTCTCAAACATGCACTTGTATCTTAGATCTCAGAAGGGTTGAGGTGTTTGGGACCACAATAGAACCATCCCCAAGTTATGGGACCTTGTGAACTTGGGACAGATCTCTGGAGAAGGATAGTTCCTCTTCCTACCTCTAATGCTATTGCTACTCCTAATGTTGAATGCAAATCCTAGACTAAACATGCAAAGGGACTAGGGATAGAAGGATGTGTAGAAAGGGGAAATCCTACGCTAAAGAAGGTAATAGCATCAGAAGGAAAGGGTTGCGAAGGAAATTGAGAGGGTGCGAGAGAAGAGGACAGACGACGCATGCCACAGATCAACATGCAAGCTCAGCCTTCCAGTGTGTGCAACACATGAACATGGGGACTTCAAGTAGAGGAGTACGCACAACATACCAGAAAACACAAATAGAGAGGTGAGATGTAATGAAAATGAGATAGAAAGACAAGAGTTCCACAAAAAATGATTTTATTTCTTAAGGGATACACAGTCATTTACATTCATGACAAGAGGTGAGAATACATTATAGAGACCATGTCAAGGTCTGAGACTCATGGGAAGTCAGCCACCATTTTGACATGGTGTCATTACAACAAAAGAGGATAATTTTTACAAGGTAGAAATATGCTATTTATAGAAGAAGAATGAGAGAAGAGAAGGAGAAAGGGAAGGAAAATCGGATTCAAATATTCGACCACCAACAACCAATGATAAATGCTTACAAATCCACCTACAAGTTTTTCAGATATACTTCCCCATGTATGTTTGGTGTGTGGAAGAAGTAAGAAGGCAAGATCTGATGAAATATGGTGGTTGAGGTTTATTAGATGTATACATTGATGAGCTGAGAGATGTTTCCTTGTTTTTTTCCTAACAAATCCTTCCTATATTTTAATTTGAAAATTTTAACGTGTAGCTTGTGTGAGCAGTTCTCTGACAAGTCCAAGCACATGCTGATCTAAGATCTGTAGAAAAATATATAGCTTCAAAATATGTCATAGCCCTTGTCTCACGCAAAACATGTGGCGTGCGTAGATTGACTGAATAAATCAGTCAACTATTCATTTTTTTGTCTTGTCTTCCATGTTTCATGCACTGGTTGGTTGTCTAGATTTGGCACCCTATTGGCATACTCTGATAGGTTACGTGTAGCACACTCAAGTCTAACAGAAGATGACTTGGCACAGAATGGCACAAAGGATAGTGTGGGGATGTGCATGGAAGAATGATGCATGGGGGCAAGACAGAAGGAAGGCATACAAAAGCGTGCATGAAAGGAAAATGAAACAAACTGGTGAGCAGGGAATGTATGGTGAAGGCACAACTATTACAAAGTAATGGGTGCAGCACATGAGGGGCCAAGGACTTAGCTGATAGAAGTAAGTGTGAGGCACACAGGAAGGGAAGAAATGGAAGGAGATAGAAGAATGAAAAAGGTGCAAGAAGGCACGCAAGGGCATGCAGAGGAACTGTAATTGTGCCAAGGTGTCAAAAGAACAATCTTGAGTGTGCGTAACCTAGAATGTAAAACACAAGAGTTGGAATAAAAATATAAGTTATGCATATAACTATGAGAGTTATTTAGATAACAGGTTTTATAATGTATAAATCCTAGGGTGTTAAATTTCTGACATAACAAGAATTACAGTTGGACATTATTTAGGAAATGTAACTACGTGTAATATTTTATTTGCAGGCCTTTGGTGGGAGACGATTTATAAGGATTACATATAATATTGTAAGGCTTGTGACCACTGTCACCACCTTGGCAAGCCTAGGAATAGAGATGAAATTCCTTTGAGGCCTATTACCAGCACATAACCTTTTGAAAAATGGGAAATTGACTTTTTGGGTCCTATTTCCCTACCCATGCACATGTAGTCACAGAGACCCTCTAAACCGTTAAAATGATGATGAATAATTCATACAACTAGAACTCACCAACAAAGAACAAGAACAAGTAGATAAGGTGATAGAGAAACACAAGAACGAATACCTACTACGCATCCTAGCCATGGGGGAAAAACTACCCCCTGACTTCAGGACTAAAAATTTAAACAAACTTATAGACAATGGTTAATTGATTCACCGGAATGAAATACCAAATAACCAAAATAACTCTTTAACCGACGAGTTATTTACCAAAATCCAAGAGGTAACAAGAAAACTTGAGTAAGAAAATTCTAAATCTGAAAGGTTACACTATCACAATCTAGAACCACATACTCAGGAGGTCCTTTTTAATCCGTCCCCTTAATCTCCATTTGCAAAAGAATGGAAACATATGGAAGACACCATTCAGGGGCTACAAAAACAATCAAAATAGTTCAACTTTGAACAATGATGCCCCTACTTGTTTGATACGGAAATGTTATGCTTACCATTTATGTCATCCTTCGAAACTCCAAAATTTGATAAATACAAAGGAAAGGGTGACCCCCATGAACATGTCAAATAATTTTACATGCAATGTCAGGAAGTAGCTTATCATGACATATATCGTTTACGATTATTTCCTAAAATTTTTGGAGGATAGGCCTTAGACTGGTTCCTTCATCTCCCAAAAGGTTCAATCAAAACTTTCGCAGACCTATTGGAACAATTTGTTAAACATTTTTCCTTCAACCTAGGCTCAAAAGTAACCATGCTCAATCTTTGTAATATCAAGCAAATGCCTAATGATAATTTTACATCTTTCTTACAACGTTAGCGAGGGATTGCAAGCATATTTTATTTTTGGATACCATAGAGATAATTGGTTAGCATCTTTGTCCTAAACCTCATTATAGAATTATCATTCCACATGCAGATGCACTGTTTAAGTAATTTCAAATAAGTCATTGAAAAGGGGACATAGATAAAGAAAGCCCCCATTTCTAAGGACTTAATTAAGACACCCTTTAGGGACCAACCCCTAGGGATGCCCCTCAAAGCTAGGACAAATCCAAATTCTTTAATTGGAACCAAAATATAGTCAATGATGGCTCACTAATTCTTGCCACATTTGAAACATTTAAAACAATCCACTCAACACATTTAAATCCAACAAATAACTGATTTTCATCCCTAGAAAGGGGGTTCCTTCTCATGACTGGCCAAGATAGTTCACTCCACTTGGATAAATCCTATCTAGCATCTTCCCTCACTTAGAAAATTTAAACATGATCTCATACCCCATCGTCAAATCCTTTTAAGAAGGGAAACCCAAATCGAATTGGTATACAGAAAAGTAATTTTGTGATTACCATCGCATAAAAGGACACTCTACAGATCGATGCATATAACTCCACCATTATTTCCAAGACTTGATCAAATGTGGAGATATAGAGGTTGAAACTACCTCTGATATAAAGACCCCCAATGAAAAAATCAACATGTTCAAAAACCCCTTCCCTAATCACGATGATAATTTTAAGGACAAGGGCCAATCATCAAAAAACGTTGAGTATGACTACATCATCTCGACCATAGACTACGACCAAGATCTAGTGGCTACAATAAAGATCAAAACTGACTGTGCATTACCACTAAAAATAAAAAAGTGTGGATCCCCACTACAAAACAATTTGCTACTTCATCCACCACACCACCTCCTAATCCAACGTCTAATTCCACAACCACTTCCACTCCCCAACCTACACCTTCATTCAACATTGTAACAGTTATACAAGACCACGACATAAATTTCCATCATGGAATTACTAAAGTATTCTCCTGCCCTACAACACATCCTTACACAAACATTGAATGATGCTCATGTCCCAGAGGACATCAATACACAGAAATTCTAGGATTTAATAGTAAATCTTGTAACACCCAATCCTATCCTATCATTCAGTTTCAATGACCTTCTTAATCCTAACATTTCTAACAACCATTCTTTATACGTCGAGGCTTATATAACTCATCACAAATTGAAGCATGTATTAGTTGACAATGGAGCTGCATTGAATGTTTTCTCCATAAAACCCCTACACTGTCTAGGTTACACTAAAAAATATTTACAAGCCGACATCATAACCATTCGTGGGTATGATAATAGTGAAATAAAGTCCAAAGGAACAATCACATTATCTCTCAAGGTTGGACTAGTCACTTTAGACACATTATGTCATGTGGTGGACATAGAATTTACATATAATATTCTCACTGGCTGACCGTGGATTCATGCCATGAAATCTTTCCCATCCACGTTCCACCAATGTATTAAATTCCCCCACTTGGACAAAGAATTTACATTATGTTTTGATACCCAACCCTTTGAGTATTGCAGATTCCTCGAAGGGTCGTATAAAAATGCTCATTATTGTCCATCAGTACATAAATATGCTCCACCTCATGTAATCCCTAATGAAACATGTGTTGATCCAGATACACTTCCCAAAAAACTTTGAAACCATCATCTTCTAGGAAACCATCACCTTCTAGTCAACCAATGTCTCCCAATCCATTCTCTTCTACTAATCAACCCTTTTCATCTAAAACTAGTCACCCTTCCACTAACAAATCATCCTCTTCACCTATTTAACCTTATTCATCTAACAACACCTCTTTCGTTAAAGTACTATCCCCTTTGGTTAATCAAGTTTCATCCTCTAATCCATCCCGCTCTTCTTATAACCCATTCTCTCGATCTTTCAAAACTACCAAACTTCCTTCGCTGCCATGTGAGGTACCTACTAGTTCCCCAACACACACATTCAAAATCATTGACAAAGTTTTTGGTGTGTTAGTACTCATTTTGATCTTGATCTTCTATCCTAAGCGTGCCTTCAAAATTTTCCATGACTATTTTATCAAAATTAAAAACATGTATGCTTGAAGAATGAAATCTTTTTGAATACAAGAAAATATTGTGTTTGAGTCGTGAATCCAATGTAAAAATCTCTTTTTTGGTCAAGGAATGCAATAACCATGTCATCCTTGAGTAACCCACATGAAAAAAATGTTGATTTATCGTATTAAACCAAGAAAATCCCATCTATATATCATCTTATAATCTTCAGTGCATATTGCATATTTTCCTCCGATGTCTAAAAACATGTGGCGTAACTTAAATGGATGCGCTATAGAAGGATTTCTATGCAAAATTACATAGTTCTCATAGTAATTGGATATTTCAAAACAAGCTCCAAAGCCAGATGAATTTTCCAATGAATATTTGGGTCAAATAATGCAAAAGGAAAAGTTTACCTTTCTCTAGAAAGGAATACTTGTCAAAATGGGATTGGAGTAAGGAATCGGGTTTATAATACACTTTAGCATCAATAAGGCGATGGAGTGCAAAATGTGAATAAACCTCCAAGGCCCTTCAGGGGCACGTGTTGTGTTCTTGAAAAAATTCAATAGGTGAGGTTTTGGGTCAAATATACAAACTTGCACTCGTTTGAAAAGTAATGAAAAAATGCAAAAAGACTCCCTAATCTCATAAAGTCCTAGATCAAGCCACATGGATGGTCCACATTCAAAGGAAAGAAGTAGATTAGATGACCAAGATGTGGAGCATTTATGGCTACCACCATTAATGCATTTTTACACGAATCAAGGTATATTTTTTAAAAAAATTCAAACATTTCGAATTGTTACCATTGCATGTGAAGATCAAAATGCCCTAGCCATTAGAATTTGTGAATAAAATAAGGAAAATAGACTTTGAAATGGTGGAATTGAGCTAAAATAGTTTGAAACATGATTACAAAAAGCAAAATTCACAGTGTGTGGGAAAAATGGGTAAGTCACGTTGTATCCTCGTACTTTTGTTAGTTAATTTGTGAACTTTGAAGTAATTCAGGGAAATGAGATGAAAGTAGAAAAATTAAGAGTTTGGATTTTGGTTTTCAAGTTTCTTCTAGTATCACCAATGACCTGGATAATGTAATGGATACAAATTTATTGGACATAGATTTGGGGGGTTTTTAGGGAGACTTCGTGCCCAAAACTGAAGGCAATGGATGGCAGCAATCGGTACTAGCCATATTTCTTTGGCAGTTGTTTGCCCACCCTCAATCCATGCTCTTGAATTAGTCTAGTTGTTTGCTGAAAATTATGACCCAAAGAAAATGGAAGTGTTAGATGGAAGTGGTGAAAGAGTCATTAATTTAACACCTAGTGTTTTTAATACTATATTGGGGTTACCACAAGTAAATCAACCACTAGTTATAACTATTGAAAGTGCACAGAAAATTTATAAGGAAAAACATGATGACTATGCCCAGGTATTAAATTCCCAATAGATAAAGGAAAGGAAATTTTTGTTGGGGAAGTCTTATATCAGCTTCAATTCATTCCCAATTGATGACAATTGCAACAAATATTATAGAAGGTAATATAACTGACATCCATTTCTCAATGATGTCTTATTTTATTTACAATATTGTATGCTTTAAGTCATTCCTAGGTCTTCCACTAAAATTCATCTTTAAAACCCATATATGTTATGATGTATACACACAATTAAGGTTAGAAAATTAGAAGGGGAATGTCTGAAAATTAAATGATGACTTCATTTCCCCAATTGCATGTCTTTTCAAGCCTGAATGGGAGAAGTATAGACTATCTACTAAGGAAAGGGCTATGATTTTGGAATATGGTTATCTTTTTATCCAATACTGGTTTTTTACATATCTTAGAGTGAGTTGATCTAAAGGGAGTCCTTAAAAATTACCAAGGTATGTTGATGATAAGTGGGTTATAATGGATCTTTCAAGGTAGATTGTCCATATGCATAATAAACTATCAAGAAGGCATAAAAAATTTCCTCTCCAACTTGGGAGATATTCTTTTCAAATAGTGAAAAAATATAGGATAATGGATGGAGAAATGGAGAAATTCCAAATGTATAAGTTTACTCCAAGGCCTAACTTTGATATTCTATGGGTGTTAAATCTAGTGAGTATGAGCCTCATTTCAATAATTATTGCATGAACTATGTTGATGAAGAAGTGGTCAAGAAAAGGGATTTCCCTAGGATGACCTTGAGGCAAATAATTGACTTCAAAATTGTTTTGACTCCCCAAGGAATAAAGGATGACCCAAATGTGGTAATCTAATTTTATCTTTAGAATCAAAATCAATTACTCCTATAGATTGGAACAAAAATGAACCAGATAATCCCCACCAAATAATTTTTGACGTCATGAGAAGAAATTTAACATGGTTAGTTGGAAAGGGTATTGATTTATCTTTACAAAATATAAGAGTATTGGAGGAGTTTAGGGACCTTAATTATTTGAAAGAGGACCTCCCTCCTTTGAGAGAGGGATCTGATACTATGGACCCTTTGAATGGTCAAGCACCTCAATTACCCAGTAAGAATCCCACCATAAAAATAATTGATGAATGGACTGCTATAAAGAGTAAAACCAGAACATCAAAGACTACATTAGTTCAAAAGGTAGAAGATGTGCTTTTATGGGCAATGCAAGATGCACCTATCACTACAGAAGTGACATTGCAATCAAAAGTAACTAGTGTAACCAAGACAAGTAATCCTAAAGTTAAAATACTAGTGACATCAATCCAATCCAAGAAGATGATGAGGGGAGCTTTGCCTAATGTTGATCCAGCTCTTATAGTTCACAGTGCTAAAGGAAGAGAGGGTCAATAACTCAAACACTTTGAAAGGGCATCAAAAATGCCAAAAGTAATATTGCCTTTAGTGAGGTATGGTTGTATTTCAATTGGAGAAGGTGATCATAATGCAAGGAATCATAAGAGAAATTAACTCAAGGTACTTGACCCTCCTATCTTGACTGAAACTCAAAAAAAGGTTGTTGTTGAATTATCCCATCAAACCATGCAACCACAAGAACCTAAAGGTATTCATTTTAGTTTTTTTAAACCAACACATATTGTGGCTCCATCTACATTTACAACTAGAATAGTTACAGGGATGATTCAAGTTTATCAAATATCTATCCAATCAGGTGGTGTTACAACAAATCAGATACAAGAAGAGCCAGTTATAGTGCAGCCTAGTATGAAAAATTACATCAAGGTAGAGTTGTTATAAAGGCAACCACAAAATCAAATTGAAATAATTAGTGTGGAGGAACTTAGGGATAATCCATACTTTGAGATTGAAGATGTAAGAAGTGAATTCCATACAAAAAAAGGTGTAAGTGTCTCTTTTGAGGATGTATAGATGTCATAAATTTGTCAGCATCGAAACATTCAAATGGGGGCCCAACCCCAAAGTACCCAAATTGAAAATATAGACCCTCCTGTGAAGGGAAAGGAAATCATTCAAGCATATATGGATCAAGCATCTACTCCAGATGTCACTATCATTTTAATTCAACAATCTAAAAGTGTAGAGGAAACACAAGAAAGTGAAAAAATTCAAATTACACTAGCCCCAAAGAAAATCACAACTTAATTTGTGAAAGATACAAGCACCCCTATCAAGGGCAGTATTGTAGCAATTATAGCGGTTAAAGATGAAAGAAAAGATGAGGGTTCAATTTCCCAACCCCAATTAGTAGATCAATAAGAAGAAGACCCTGCAAATTAGAAGAAGGGTGAGGTAAAATCCCAGATGGAGGTGCCTACCACAAATCAACTTTTGGAAAGTTTCATAAATAACAAAGATCAAATTGAAACTCCAAGCCCTGAAAAATAAACTCTAAAATAATCAGAGAAAGCAGTTTCTACCCCATCAAAAGATTCAGAGGAAGAAATAAGAAAGAAGGCCACTACTACAAAATATTTAACAAAAAGTATAAGTATGGTGGGTATCCCTACTGAGATCTTGAAGGAAACAATATGACCACCACTGGTCTAATGAAAAGTAAGGTTCAAGAGGAGAAATCAATAGCTGATAAAAAAAATTGGAGAACATCAAACAACCTCAAACCCTGGACAAAAGTGAAGGACACCCAGAAATGGAGGCATATGATAGTATAAAGCACATAGTAGGAATGGATATGCCACATATAGAAACACCAATACCCCAGACTACTCAAGAATCATCCACAACAATGGTATTGTTTTCCCAGAGTGAAATCATCACACCAATAGGAGTAAAAGTTGGTAAAGCTCCCATGATTAGTTGGTTAGGAGTATTTCTTCAAGAGAAATAAAAAGGAGAAGAGGTTATCCAAGGAGGATCCTTCAACAACACCAACATTGATTTCCCAAAACCCACAAAGGCTTCAAAGAAGGCAAGAGTTATAACTCAAACACGTATTGATAAGGGTTAAAACTATGGAAATTGCAAATCCTCACCCAGGTATCTCAAGAGATAAAATTACACTCAGTGACTATGCCATCAAGCATATCCAGTTGGGCAAACCTACAAGCTCAATCCTTAAGCAAGACGTAGTAGTTGAAGTTGAGGGTATTTTCCAAACAGTTGATGAAGATAAGGTAAGCAAAAATCAATTAAAAGAACAAGTGAAATCTTTAACTTCATGGTTGCAACAGTTAGTGGGGCCATCAGGGGAAAATCAATAAAATACTACTGTTATCACTCCAAAGGTTGTGGGAAGGATAAAAAAGGCTACTAAAAGGTCAAGGCTATTGATAGCTAGATTGAAGACTTATCTGAAAGAGGGGAGAAATTTTTTGAGAAATAAAAAAAGAGGTATGAAGAACTTACCACCAAGCTCAATGATATTAATGATTTAATTGAACAGTGTGAAAATGAGCTATTCTACTTTGAAGGGATTCTACCCAAGTTAAACATTATCAACCAACTTGATGAGAATATAGTTCAAAAAGAAGGAATCATGCCAATAAATAAAATGGGAACTCAATATGCTATGGAAGATTTGTCCAAAATGAGGATAGAGGTTGTGAATCAGGTCAAATAAAATATGGGGGGGAAGAAAAAGAATGGATTGAGAAAATAATTGACACCATAAACATGAGATTGGAGGACATGGTATTTGATAAATAAAAAACTAGCTATGGTAGCTTGAAGATTTATTTTGGTCCACTCCTTTGAAAAATACATCCATGAGGAGAACTTTTCATATGATGTTATTAATAGGCTTGTTTCTATGGACTAAACAATTAGAGAGTTGAAAATAAAGTCGAGGGAGTATAAGTGAAGAATGGACAAGTGTGTGGATGCACTGAATAGGGAGAATTTAATATTCCAACACCACACAGGCTCAGATGAAAATGATATAAAGTGGTTTTTCCTGAGATATGATGCATACATGGAGAGATAACAAGATAAATAATAAGATGACAAAGATGAAGATGTGGCCATGTTGACCAGTGAGAAAACTTAGGCTTGTTTTTCTTAACAACTCTCATCTTTTCATAATTGGTATTGTTGTTTTATAATAGTTGAAAATTACTTTAAATTATTAATTTCAAGTATGAATGTAACATGATACAATATAGTAGATTTTTATGTTGCTTTAATATAATTCTAAATCTATTATGAAGCATGTGAGTTATTATAAGAGTCTGAATTTTCTGTATGATGAAAAAGTAAAATGGGGTTCTATAAGGGCCCCAACCCATGGAAAAGTTACATACATTCTTGTTAATTACATCAATAAGAAACTAGAGAAAAATACACCTAATCATCTACCACTACCACAAAATCCTCACTGAAAGAAGGAATTTTATTTAGAATCCTGCTCTTCCTTGGAACAAACTCCTCTGAACCAACAGCCATCTATGCAAATAAAACTTCCCCTGCCAAAATACGAGACATCCTGATAGCCATAAGCTTCTCAATATTCATCCTACATACATCCAAGATGTTCATCAATTCCATCTTCTTTTGATAATAAGAGACCTAATCTATGAGATCCATGCCACCTTTTGTAAATGTTTTCCTCCATTTTTATTTGTAGATAGAGGGTTGAGTAGGAACAATTGACATGGCTAGAAGTGCAAGTACATTGGTCCTTAAAGTTGGTTGAGTGGGAGGTTGATAACTAGAATCACCCTTGTACATTTTCATAGTTGCATGGGGAGCTTCAGGTTTTTATGATGACATGGGCCATGCTAGCTCTTTCTCCAAAGAGGAGATATGTTTCTCTATCTCAGTCACTTGATGGTAAAGACTAGGAACAGTATCTAGGGTGGTACCATCATAGAGCACATAGGACTCTTAAGGAATTTCCTTCAAAACAATCTCTTCATTGCATATAACATGGAAATTATAGTCATTTTTTTCCATCATAGCAAGCCTCCTATGAAGCTAGAATTACAATAATACTTATAGAGATTTCTTGTTTTCCCACTGGAAGAGGTGGAAACACATTGTCTCAAAAGTAGAGAAGACATGATTCATCTTGATCAATCTTTGAAGAAGAGAAACTTTAACATTTTGAGCTATCAATGGTCCACTATCATCTCCTAGTTCTGCAATATCAAATAACATTCTCACAAACGCCTCATCGGGTCCTGTCAAGTCAAAGATTTGATTCAATTCTTCATATTAGACCTCCTTCAAGCTAGTTTCCACAATCACCCTTACCATTTGCAAAAAAAATGAACTTGACCAAAGCTTCCTGCACTTAAGTATGAATAAATTATGCACATTTGCAAAGGAAGCGGGTCAAATTTATAGTAAAATTGAAGTAGGCAAGTTGGGTTAAATAAAATCACTAGAGAATTCTCATTGCATCCACAAGAGAGAAATAAATATGAAGTAGACTGGTATCACTCAAAAGGGAGGTAGTCTACTTGATGTAACATAATACATGTGAAAGTGTTCAACTCAGAAATATATGGTAATATTTTTTTATGCTTCGAAGAAGATTCCTAAAAGGTGGCAATGATTGACATCAAATCAAACCATTTGGAGGCACCAAAAAATCATCAAAAAGTTTCTCAAAATACCCAAACAGAAATTATTAAATTGATGATGTCATAATCAGTGACATAGGCATACCATTCATCATAGGGGAATAAAACATACATCTAGAAAATTTTGTAAAAGATCCCTCCACATGGCATGACAGGGAAAAATATATTTTCAAAGTGATAAAATCATATATTGCTCCTTAAGAATATTATCTTTAAAATATTCAAAGTTTTTGGGTGAAAAAGATCAAGCAAAGAGTTGAGAATTGTATAGATATGAGAGGAATGTTCTTGTATCAAGGGGGGTTAAAAAAATTTAATTTTTAGAGAAAACAGAGCAAAACCGACTGTAATTTTCTTAAAGAACTTGAATTAAACATAGATACCTATGATTTGTTTCACTCTTTTCCAAATTTTCTTATGCCAAGATTATTTCTAGTGTATAATCATTGGAAAGCATTGAGGCCATAGGATTTATGGCCCGTTGCTGAGAAATTTGAATTTCTTGAATTAACTGTGTGTTTTCTCCTGAGTGATGTTTTCTTTGTTCCTAAGTTAAAATACTTTGAATCAACTACTTGCCTTCCCTATAAAATCTTATGCTCATATTTTCTTTGAATTACACTATATCTTGTCTTAATTAGTGGCATTTTAGCAACTGCAATTGCACTGTAGAAAGATCTTTCATTCTATGGCGTGATAAAAAGTTTTAAATTCGTATTGCCTCTACTTGGTTAATAAGATATTAGTAATATTTTTAGTGTATCTTGTTAGAGATCACAAGCATTGAGAGGGGGGGTGAATCAGTGCAGATTAAATTTTCACTTTAATGATGTCAATTCAATAATATATCATGAGAATTCAAGTAAACAGATGTAAAAAAAATAATTTTGAACAAAGAGTTTAATGTGGGAAAACCCTTTCGGGAGAAAAACCCACCGAAACGAACACTTTATTCAGAACACCAATTCAGAAGGCTTACAATGGTTTTAGTTGAACACCCACTCAACCCCTAAACCACCCACTTTAGAATCTTCAAGAAACCACCTAAAGATAAACTGAGCAACAACTCAGCAATTTTAGTAAGCACCAACCCCTAATTTAATATGCTACAACTGGTCTTTTGTAGGCACCAACCTACAAGGAGGCTCCAACCCCTAGAAAATGCTAAGCTACAACTTATACTTATTTTACATATAAATTTTGATCATCTAGATACAAAATGTACTTACAAAATAGATCATGATCACTTCTCTATCTTTATATGTTCTTCTTTTTCAACATCTTCTTTTTATTTGATTCAATCTTTCCTTCTCAATCAACCTATCACTATGATTCTCTTCTTATCTGATTCTTAACTACTTCATTTGTCTTCTCTCCTCTTACCTCTCTCTTTTCTTTTTTTTTCTCTCTCTCAGCTCGATTGCATCGTATTCTTACTTGAGAATCTTTATTTTGTCTCTCTCTCTCAACACGATAACCTTATTTCATTTCTAAGCAACTAACAAAAAAAATCAGCTTTAAGATTTCTCTATATTCACAATCAACCTATTCCCTTACTTCGATTAGAGTGTTGTGCACCTTTCCTACTTTGTCTCTTGAGAATCTGATTCATTAAATGAAGATGACTAATTTCAAATGTGTTCTTTCCATTTTCCGCTTGAATTCACATTTTTATATGCATTAATTCAGGAGCTATTTAAGATTTGATGCCTACAATAGATTTCTTATCTTTTTAGAATTTGCAGCGTGACCAAGATGAGTGAGCCGTTTTCCTCTCCAATATTTAATTTTTCCTTGAAATAAAGAATTACATAGAGAGTGTAATTACATTTCCTTATAGTCAAAGAGCATTAAATTTTGACAGCTGAAACATTAGATTTATTCATTCTTTGTGGAGCTCAAGTTGTATACTTATTCGTAATCACTAGATGTTCGAATCACCATCAATTTTGGGGAACAATATATTAATTGTCTATGTTTAAAACATTAAATTCTCCTTGAGCCATGTCTAGTCCATGTTAGCTCATTTTGTGGCTTTCCTTAGCTTATTTGATATTTTCCTTTTTATTGTGGCTCTATAATTGGACTTGCATAATTTCATCTTTCTTGACAGCCTTTTAGTCATCCGCATCTTTGTTATTCTTCCAGTGCTTTTTTCAATGCTTCCCAACTTTCCTCCTTGTTATTTGTTTTCACGTGGTTTTATTCCAAGTCCGCAGATATTTTCTTCTATACATAGATTCTATAGTTTTCCGTAGCTCTCTCTAATCATTCATGGCATTTCTCCTTACACGCGGCTTTCTTCATACTTCCCTTTATTCCATGGATTTTACTTTAGTCTCTCCTTGATTGCGCGGTTCTTCCTTCACATCTGTGGCTTCACCTTTCTCACCTGCATCTCATCCTTTATCTTCTTTTTCTTTGGTAACCTCATTCCTTTACCTGCTGCCTTCACTAAGCCTCCACGGCTCCTTGATCATCTTGAAGACTTTATGAGCTAACACTACCAATCAACCTTCATATTTCATGCTTTCTCACTTTACCAACTAACCATTTTTCCATCACTGCCACTTGAGATTTGTAGTCATTTTTGTACCCTTCATAGAATAGGAAAATCCCCTGCACGTCGGCCTATCTCCCAGCAGGTGTTGGGCTCTCACCTGAGGCACACAGAGAAACCAAGTCTCTTCATTATGTGAGTTTCATGAGAATGCATCATCTTAGGACAGATAATCAAATGTAGGACAGAAAAGAGCTAAACCACATTCTTATGAACTTAGGAAGAGTTTCCCTCTCATTGTATATAGATAAGAGAGATAACAAGCAACACATGGAGATGATTTATACAAAAATTAAATGCATAAGTATTGAACACAGATGATTTATAACAAAGCATTATATTCATACTATCAAAGTTAAAAAAACCCAAATTACACCCCTTGAGGTCATAACAGATCCTCATATAATTATGCATAGCCAAATCATGCATCAGAGCTATATTATGCTCATCATATTACAAAGAAGAATGAGAACTCATCCCCTTATATATGTTATCACTCACAGATCTCTCCTAATCCCTAGCCATAACACCCTCCATTATGTTTTCTACAGGGTTTTGCCTCTCTTCAACTATATCCTTTTCTTCTACTAGGTGCTTGTATTTATAACCTTAGCACCCACTACCATGCCTTC